>CM060947.1:224246624-224736624 GCA_030765055.1 Mantis religiosa | reverse complement strand
GGAAGTCATACTGAAAACTTCAATGCTATATCCAGCATATGAGCCACGGATCACCCAGTTTCCGTGGGTGCTTAACCACTGAGCTACATGGCAACATGCCAGCACGACATTAAATTCACCAAATGAATCGTATTTTTTCCGGTCAACCACTAAGAGATCTCATGTCCATATGAGATAACATACCTTAATAGCCATGTTATCACAGTCCCTAAAGCAACAGGAGTCTGACCGGGTAATCGGTAGTTCAAATACCTTCTATGGTACCCACATTTCAGTCTGATTCTATATTATCATGTTATTCTAAATATGGCTAGTGTGAAATAACTATAATATCCATTAATCAAAATTGTTAAACATAATTTTAGAAACTAAAATTTCAAGGTGGTGTATTTTCAACGATACTGCGGTCAAGCCCCTCAGTTTATTTTCGACTGGAACAGAGATTTAAACCTGATGGTATATCATGAATGCCCCATAGAGCTTACTTTAATCTCGGATTTGTAGTTCATTAGCAATGAAGATTACGAACCGGGATGTGGAATATTTGCTGCAGGCGTGGATCCACGTAAAATAAGCAGTGATTAAAATGTATAATTGCTGTTAGTACTGTACTTTGACATGTTTGATTTTATACTACAAATAAATTAAATAATGGCATAGTTACATTGGTTTCGTAGTTTAGAAATTTATAGCTGTAAATTATATAAATGTTGAGATTGAATTAGGTTTGACTTGAATTACCTCTTCAAATTTGTGTTTTTTTTTTTTTTTTTTACCTAAAAATATATGCCTATCTATGTATATAGATATATATTTTTCCTTTTCTTTTGTCTTATTTCACCGTTTTTGTTCATTATTTCCGTTTATTTTCTTATGCGTTTTCCTTAGTCCCACACATATTCACTATATACATAAATACTCATACCTAAGGCGGGAAAATTAGGAATAGAGCATGCAATTGCAGGAGGAAATAAGAAGCATCACTTTGGTTTTACATAAATAATATAGAAACCACATTTTAAAATATATATAATAATTATACAGACACTTAAAAGTAAAACGTATAAGTCAGAGCTTACGGGTAATGCAATATTGAGCAAAACAATACATGTAGATAATGATGGCATAGGTCTATCGGGCTAGTAAGGGTTAAACTGTAACCTTATTTTTTTTGATCCACTAGACCCTAGTTTCCATTGAAATAAATATTTCAATTTTTTTTCTAACTTGTGAAACTTCTGTACTTACTAGAAGGTCATACAAAAATAAATAATTAAATAATTAAAACTGCTGGTTGTTGGTTCAATATTGCGTAATTCTATTGTCTACTTATTTAACAACAACCTGTTTATTGCTTTCTCACTCCATCATCACGTTCATAATCCTTAAAACGAAGGACATTGTGTAAGCAACTTATTGAGTTCTTTTTATTAAGTAATAAATAATAGCCTATAGGATTCTACTGGCCACACTGTTTTCATACATTCTCACAATTAGGGTTCCAGCTATTAATAACTTCCTGTAGTATTTGAAGTATATGTTCCCCAAGTTCTTCATTTGATAAATAGCGTCATTGAACCAGATTCTCTAACCATTTTTTGCTTTGTGTACCACGTTACTAGTTGATAGAGGAAATACCTATAGAAGTGTAGAAGTGCACCATAAAATGTGACACTGATAGTTGAACTAAAGTAAATATTTAGAGGACTGAATCGAACAAAAGCATTATTCTAAACTCTCTCTCTCTCTCTCTCTCTCTCTCTCTCTCTCTCTCTCTCTCTCTCTCTCTCTCTCTCTCTCTCTCTCTCTCTCTCTCTCTCTCTCTCTCTCTCTCTCTCTCTCTCTCTCTCTCTCTCTTCTCTCTCTCTCTCTCTCTCTCTCTTTCTCTCTCTCTCTCTCTCTCTCTCTCTCTCTCTCTCTCTCTCTCTCTCTCTCTCTCTCTCTCTGTGTGTGTGTGTGTGTGTGTGTGTGTGTGTGTGTGTGTGTGTGTGTGTGTGTGTGCAAGCTTACTCGAGCATGCCCCTATCCCCACACTTGTCTGTGAAAAGCAACGCAAGTATGAAAAATGTAAAATTCAAATCTTAAAGTTCAGTATCCTTCAATAAAGCATGAGTTAATAAGTGAAAAAAGCTAAATCAGCAAATCTTGAATTCATTCGTGATATAATCCAATTGTAAGAATAAATAAAAATAATATACTAGTTACGGCTCAAATTATTATAATTTGATCTAGTGGGTGTTGCTATTTTTACTTTATCAGAAAGATAGAGCACAATATTTTGAAATAAATCTACTTTAATCCAACTTAGCCTTAGTTTAAAAGTATCAACCTGTAGAGTGTTTTTAAGAATGGCTGCTAATGATTTTAACATACCATAAAAGTATTACAATAAAATATAATACATTGTTACAAACTATATATATTATAAAATGTTGGTAAGTTCTTCATAGAACTCAAGACACTAATTTCGCAAATATTCATTCGCAATTAACGAATTTCTTAAACAGATAAATGCAGTTTGTAACAAATTATTATATTTTATTCTATATACTTCGTATTGCTTCATTGTTAAAAGCTTCATAATACGAGTACCATAATAGTAATTTATTATACAAGTGGATAAACAGAGTTCTGTTTATATAGTACATTATTCTCATATAGATACAATAAATTAATATATGACAAATATTCAGCTAAATATTTTACAACAGATAGTAATAAATTAAATACGGAATATGGCATTGAACTGTAGCGCACTTATTGTTATAAAATATGGTAGGAAGTATGAATATTAATTTTGTTTTCATTGTTGCTAGTATCCGTAAACCAGTCAGTCAATGGATGGACGCTGAGAACGTTAATATATCGGTTCTAAATGATATATTAAATGAAGTAAAAGAAGCAGTTGAGGCTTCATTATCACCGACTTCACGGAAATTATATTAAAACCAGTTTCTGCAATTTTAGGTTTGGCAGATGTAAATAAATTTTCAGGGCATTATTGAAGCAGCAATTCTTGCTTTTTTTACTGTCGTTCAAAAGGTTGTAAGTCTTCTTCTCTGTGGAGCAAATATTCTATGTTAAAATGAATATTAAAAGTGTTCCAAAACCTCAATATTTTCCAAGGTGTTGGCTTTTCTTAAATTATGTTTAAGAACGTATGAACCAAAGAAGGCAAAAAGAAGGAGCACACTGAACGTTTCCTGTTTGAGGCACCTGTGTAGTGGGTAATATTGTAATTAAAATACAGTGTTTACTTTAGACTACCCGTTATCGCATAAACTGGTGTATTTTGTTTCGTTTATCCAACTCGTCCAGGTTTTCTTATGTCGTTTCTCCATAGTAACGATGTCTATTACAAGTGTGCAGGATAGATGCAATTACACACACAAAAAAAGAAAACTAGGTGTATATTTTGTTTTCTCAGAATAGCCAACGGTTTCCTGTAAATAAGTTACTGTAATTTCGTATGATTGGTAGGCCTTAACAAATAGAAAACATATCCTCCTCAAAAAGGATAACTTTACAAAACGCGATTGCTTTTAAGAAATATATTTATGCGATTAGCCGTTTCCAAGGGATCCCGCATTTATCATTTGGGTTTTTAAAGTACAGTTTTTTCAGGTGTTATTGATGAGAGCCACTATATAGGGAATGGTTTTATACATTTCGCTGTAAGTACGTTTTGCACTGCGACGAAATAGAAAGTGAACTTATTACTGCAAATACTTATTCGAATATATGACTCAAGCGGTTTCGTCTGTGGCCCGCATTCGGGAGTAGCGGGTTCGATTCCCGTAGCCGATCTACCTGACACATGGGGTTTTTCGAGGGTTTTCCCGGGTTACTATGCGAATTCTGTGTAGGTTAGCTACATCCCCCAAATTTCTTGCCCCTCCATTTCATCTCCATTATTTTAATATATCTCATCTGGTGGTGTCTTTCAGGGTAGAAGTGTCGACGGGTGTCTCGACGGTGCATGGCAGGATGATATACTTTTAGGAAAACTACTTCCTCCTGCGATAGGTCGGTTGGCAGTCTCCGCTCCTCTGAAGGGACCATTTCGGGACCGCCAGCGAGAGAACTTCGGGGCTCGGATCGCCTGCCCTCCCGCTGAAGGGGAGCGAGTTCGTTGTCCTGATCTATCGGGGGAAATCTCTATTCAAGTAAACTGTAGCGAACCTACCCTCTGTACTGTCGTCGCTCCTTGGGTCGGCTGCCCTCCTCCTGTGGGACAATTTCGGGACCGCCAGCCAGGGACCTTTGGGGCTCGGATCGCCTACCTGGGACCATTAGAACTCGGCTGCTGGGCTCGTCGCCATCCCGCTGCAGGGAAGCGGGTTCGTTTTCCTGGCCTGCCGGGGGAGGTTTCTATCCAAGTAAACTGTAGGGACCCTACCCTCTGTACTGTGGTGGCTCCTTGGGTTGGCAGCCCACCTCCTGTGGGACCATTTCGGGACCTTTGGGGCTCGGATCGCTTTCCTGGAACCATTAGGGCTCGGCTGCTGGGCTCGTCGCCATCCCGCTGCAGGGAAGCGGGTTCGTTGTCCTGGCCTGTCGTGGGAGGTCTCCATCCAAGTAAACTGTAGGGACCCTACCCTCTGTACTGTGGTGGCTCCTTGGGTTGGCAGCCCTCCTCCTGTGGGACCATTTCGGGACCTTTGGGGCTCGGATCGCTTTCCTGGAACCATTAGGGCTCGGCTGCTGGGCTCGTCGCCATCCCGCTGCAGGGAAGCGGGTTCGTTTTCCTGGCCTGTCGGGGGAGGTTTCTATCCAAGTAAACTGTAGGGACCCTACCCTCTGTACTGTGGTGGCTCCTTGGGTCGGCAGCCCTCTGTCTCCTTCACCTCATCCTTCCTCTCGGGGGTGCCCCACTTGGGGACATAGGAACAATAGGCCCAGCAAAGTGGCCTACGTACCGAATTCCCTCGGTAATGAAATCCTAATCCTATGCGAATATAATTGAAGTGGTAGAATAAGCCTAAGCAGGAATCATTTGAGAAAGTTACATAAAAGGAAACGATAATGGATAGACAAATTACTGTGAGTCTACCGATAGCTTAGCTTTAAATTCAGTTCTGCTTTCGAAGTTCATTAGTATTTATTGCTTCTACACAGCAATGTTTAGGTTAGAGCTGAAAATCAATTATATTCTCTTTGTGTTATTTCAATATGCAGACGAATTGTTCTAGTTACTATTCTAGTTTTGATTGTAGGAGTACTGCTCGTTGGCGTTTCATTACCAGTTGTACTTTCCAGTAACATTCCCCGGACAAGTTCCAAACATTTTACCGTATTTCTAGATGAACTAACGTCTTCATGGCTTCAAAGTTTTTATTCCATAGCCAAATCCAATTTAAAGCAGAAATCTCTTGCCAGTCAATGATCACTCACTTGTAGATATATGTGCTAAAACCACAGAGGTTTCGCCATACACGTTAACGTACTTGTGTTCTCCACTTTTGTTTGTCAGATTCTGTTTTATGTTGGTCACCAGGTGAAGTTTTATTTTCCAACATTTTAACTGGAGGTATTTCTGTCACAGCTCACACTGACCTGTCACCAGCGTTTTCATTTGCATCGCTATCGTCATAAAAACTAAAGACCTGTCTTTGTAGATTAGGAGCTCTATCCCATTTTAGCTACCGATAGTTTTATCAAACCAACTGCTCATTTATGGTTTGAATGTTCCACCTCATTATAGTATATTACCAGTACACATGTAGAATTCTGAAAATCCAGATTTTTATAAAATGTTAAATAACAGAACTTGTCATTATAGGTTGAAACGCCAATAACTAATCGCACTTTTATTTAAAAATTGTAATAAATCGTCAACCTTCAGCCGTAGAGGGCTGTTGTTATGTTTGAAACACTTACAGTGTTCTATCAAAAGGTATCATGTGTACAATGTCAACTCATGAAATTGAAATCCGTAAAACTACCCCTCGTCCAAAAGTAACTCAGCTTTGACATAAAATATGTAATGCATATAATGCTGAATGTAATAAGTATGCAAACATTGTAGGTAAGATAAATGGGAATTCATTACTACAAAGATCTTTAAGGACCTGATAGTATTAGTGTCACACATGCTGAAAACTACTGATTCTACAAATATGCATTGTAAGGTAGTAATAAACATCGTTTTATATACTAGGCACATATTTATAGTACATATTTTACATTTAATACAGGAACTTGTTCCCATTTAAAGCAACTCTTTTGAAGACGTCTAATTTCGCTCTAAAAGGTATGTAGCAATCAATAAAATGGGTGGCGCACAGTTCCCCGTTGACGCTACAGTTTGTAACGAACAATATGGGTAGCGCAGGGTATGCGTCGATATGTATAAGGATTGGTTCTAATGACACTGGAATGCCCGTTTCAAACTGGTTTAATGACTGCTTTTTTATCATAACATTAAACCCAAAGTTGCCGACCAAGTGTTGCCAATATCACGGTTTAGAGTGACTGAAGTTGGAATGCTTATTACTCGATAATACTTAATTCGTTACGTATAAACTGACAACTATCTTCTCTCATCGCTTCTGGTCTGCCTTCGACCAAGACAGAACCAGAGAGAACCGACTGAATCAGCCGCCAGCCGCGGACTCTCTGTCTTCACATTATGCACAGCTGTGCGTGGGTGTACAACTTTCACTTTCTCGAAGCCCTTTATTCAACCAAAAATCCTTTGTGACTATTTTGTCCATTGTAATTATTAGTCTCGGTCATGCCATTATTAAGGGTCCGAAGAATACCTATTCAAACGGAGTCAAATTTCATTCATTTAGGTTTTCTTGCTAAGAAAACCTCTTTCTCCCATGTCTTTTGTTACACAACTCAACCAACTGCCCCTGCACGTGTTGTAACAAAGATCCAAAATTCCTTTGAAATCCATCACGACTCTTTACTTATTGCACTTCTATAATTTCGGTATCAGGTAATAAAACATTTAAATTGAGCTTTATTACTTCAGTGATCTGAAGGAAACGCCATCAGCTGTTTTTTTTTTTTTTTTTTTTTTTTTTTATAAAAAGAGCTTCCTTTAATTGGCTAGACAATACCTGAGATAAATTTAAAAAAATGAGTCAAAAGGGCAAATGAGCAGAGTCAATAGATTTCAAAGTCAGCTGACATTCTTCTATCAAAATGTCAGATACTACATGGCAAAGCGAGAAGGCGTATCGGGAAAAAATCGCAACACAGATGTTCACCTTAGCTTATCGTACATACACGACGAGTCCAGTTTACACATACTCTGTTCAGATATAATCATGTCTTCTGGACAACAATGTGTCATACATCGGCAGGTGCGAGAAATCATATCATATAGACACACGCAGGCTCCAATTGCTCTATTTGTGTTTCGTAACTTACTCAACATCAACTTACTAATATTTCATTCTTCTAATCGACCAGATAAGACCTGATAAGGGACGATCACAGCGCTGGTCACCTGAACGTCAATACGCCTCAAAGCTCTGTCGAGTAATACATGAAATAAGAGATAATGGGTATTTTTAGAATTTCTCCACAAAACATTTGAAGCAAGTACTATCACCCATACATTACTCTTTAATTTAACGGACATTCTTATTCATTTTATTAAAATGATTGCTTATAATTATCATTAAAATTATATACTTGATATATTTTTAAAAAAACAAGATGTATATATTGATTTCTTTTCTCTGAATGGTTTCTGATATGGTCGTACTTCTGAATTAACTTTGTGGAATAGCTAAACGTAGTAACCGATGAATGTCACATATAAAATACAGATATAAAATGTATGAAATAAGTTATTGTTAAACCGCTGAGTTTTTAGTGCAAAAAATGTATGTCTTTCTGCATTTCTGAGATATAGTCTTATTACCTTCAAGTTTTAGATATGTGCACTTTGCCACATCGTCACTTTCCTGGTCTCTGCTACCATTGAAGATTATTGTGCTTATTACCAGTTTAACTAACGCGATAAAAATTTTCCTGGCTTGTTGATACCAGCAGTCGGGTGAGATTTATGGTGGAATTGTACTGAGGAATCAGGAATCTACTAGGACCAAATTGGAAAGAATAAACGTGGTTTTAAGAAAACTTGAATTAGAATTTAATAATTCGATGCTAAACACAAAGTTAACCACAAATATAGTTTAAAGTTGAAAAATTAATGCTGAGTGTTTTACAAAGGGTTGTGGAACGACGAATCAAATATTAAAGTAAGCTTTCCAAGAGTTCTGCTGATTCATATGATTTGATTGTCGTTCGCCTTAGTTGCCCAAGTTTACAATCACAATTAAAGTATGTAAATGACATCTAAAACATGATACGTGCATATAAGGCTCTGCATGTATCCTTACTGCATAGATCAAACCCACTAGCAGTAAATCAACCTCGTCATTAGAGCACAGTAAAGCTGAAAATAATAAAGGCTTCTGCAACAGCAATTTCTTTGCAAAAATTTAAATATCGCTATAATATATGATTAAATTATTACGACAAATTAGGGCTAATTATTACAGTGGCACTAGTTCGTTACTATTCTTTAAACAAATGTGAGGTTTAAAGCCAGCGACTGCAACGGGATATGTGTTGCAAATGGGACGATATAAGCTCAGTTTCTTCTCGGGCAGCAAGCCAGGTGAAAAGACGATTAGAAATAACATTTCGGGAGTGTGCAACTCTCCCATCATCAGGATATTTATTAAATGTTATAACCACAAATGAAACACTGGATATAACACAAATATAAACAAAGAAAAACACTATCAAAATTCGCATTACTGAACAAAAGACTGTTTTCAGTAAATTAAATGCCAGGTCAGGAAATGGCGTGAGTACAGAAAATTAATTGGTTCAAAGAAACGTAACTAATTAACTTGATTATCAAGCTGTATTGATCTGTGCTTCCTAAATCGACGGATTTCCATTTTAAGGCCGGTTTCCAAGAGGAGCTGAACTGGAAACCAGCATCACGACTAAGCGTGCTCCTTTCGGAGTAAATCGCCAAAGCCTCCTTAATTCTCCGCTCCCAGTAACTGTTGCGTATTGCCAAGATGGTCGTCTCCCGAAAATTTGCTCTATGGTCGTTATCAAACAATGCTCTGCCAGCCCAGACTTCTCAAGTTGGGAGGATATGAGGTGTTGTTATGAATTGTTTCTCACCTTAGTGAAGGTCCTGTAGTCTAATCCCGTACGTTCCTCGGCGGCATCCCTGGAGCTGGAGATCTTATCTCTGGGCGTGGTCGCGGGGTAGAGGAAGAGTTAATACATTGTTAGAATGAGCAAATACTACTGTTCTTTTCAAAGTTGAATATTTAATTGTTATGAAACATGTATATTCTTTGATTCAAATTTCAAATGGTGTAAATGCTGCCCTCTATCAAGCGGTGATTGATGTATAGATGAACTATTCATCTCTTACATTCACGCTAATTAATGCATCTTAAATGCACACACACACACACACACACACACACACACACACACACACACACACACACACACACACACACACACACACAAATTGTTTCTGCACACGCTCGGAGAGACTCAAATACACGTCTTTCTCCTATGGAGTTCTGATGCAGAAGAACGCTAATTTCAGTTAATCGCCTGCTCGCTTTCTTTTACGTTGTCAGAGCAACCAAATAACTTATCTTGTACTAGCCCACGTCACCACATTACGTAATCACATTCTTAAAACTACCAATAACTACAATATCACATAGTATTTTACTCACATTGCATCATCTCCTGGCCAACCCAATTTTACACTTATTTCGGTACAGATTCATCTATCCATAACAATTTGAAATATATTTTTAAAATTTAGAAGCATGAAATAACTGCCACACATCTCATTATACAAGAATTTGTTCATAGTGTGGACTCCCAGTATCTTTCAAAGAAATGTGTGATGAAACCTTTTATACAAGTGTTCCTCTTGATCAGTGGCGGCTCGTGCCCAAAAATGACAGTGTGCTGCGGGAAAATACCCATGCAACTCACCTAGTTTCAAAAAATGAAGTATATGTGCCGATTTTTCTTCATGGTATTAACAGAATTTATATGAGGGATGTGCAATAAAGATGATCATTTTTTTTGACAACGTAGCTTTATTCATCCTCATAATTTTGATGGTCGTTCTCAAAATAGTCTCCCCTGAATGCGATGCACTTGTCCCAGCGTTTCTGCCAGTCTTTAAAGACATACTGGAAACCATTTTTGAGATATCCTTCAAAATAGCCTCCGCAGCCTTCACCACTGCTTCTGATTATGCATAATGCCTTCCACGAACGCGCTTCAAGTTAGAGAATAGAAAAAAGTCACATGGGGGTAAATTCGGACTACAGGGGGGTGAGGATGCACTTCACGTTGATGTTTGCAAGATACTCAGCAACAACATTGGCAATATGCAGCCGCGCAGGTTCGTGGTGCAGCTTCCAGCCTGCTTAATGGAAATGAGGTTTTTTTTCGCCTGATATGGACTTGCAATGTTTTCAGGACATCCCTGTAGTATTGTCCAGTTACTAATGTGTGTGCAGGTACAACATGCTGATAAACCATTCCAGGAATATCAAAGAATGAGATGACCATAGCTTTCCCAGCAGAAGCAACCACTTTTGCCTTTGGTGATGAAGGAGATTTCCACACTGAGCTTTGCTGTCTGCTCTAAGCATCAAAAGATGTAGTCTGTTTGCATCAGCAGTGATTACGTTGAAAGAAACTCCGGATCTTCCTCAAACATCAATTTTAACTGCATGTTACTTCCATTGCAGCAGTAGGTGATACTGAACATGTCTGAACTTGCCTGGTTCTCACAGGCAGGAACCAGGAGTACCAACAATGAAACTACTGCGGCGTGCCTGTTTTACATTAAGCTAACAGAATATAATAAGATTGAATTTTAGTGCGCTAAATTATGACGGTAAAAAATTATGATCATTCTTTATTGAACAGCTCTCGTAGTTCCTTTCGCTGTTTGCTCAAGTTTTAGATCGGATGTTGGTCTCCCTAGCATGTTTAACTAAGTCTTTCTTCTAACGATCTCCTTGAAAGGGGAGTCCTCAGAAGCTCATTGAAGGTGTTCATTATTTATTATTTAAATTTTTCATAATATTAAATTGCTCATACATTGAATAAAGTGAATTTATAACACGTTTCACACGCTCACACAAAATAGACTGATGTCACGTTACACAAGAGAATATCGGACTTGGAACAATACGATCATGCGAACTATATGCACTTGTTATGAGGGATTCTCGTTATGGTGTCATTATGATAGGTACATCACAAAAAATCTGTGCTGCGATTTAATAACCATTAGGTATTGGATCTGTTAACGTAAGAAGGATGGATTTAGTTTCTAGAACTAAAATATAAAGCAATGATAGATTATTAAATAATATTCAATGCATATTCAAGTTCTACAGCTGTAACTATGAGTGTTTGTGGTCCTGCTTCACCGAGCAGCGAATGATCACCGCGCAACACCCAGATGCAGCACGCATTTGCACGAAAATCTAGGGAACTTAGGACATCAGGGAGGCAAAAGGGAAGGTTGTACGCATGCGCAATACTGATTACCGAGCTTGCTGGTGCGTCCCATTAGTTACGCAGGTGTTTTCCATGCATTAAGAGTTCATTATTTGTCGTACTCGATTTCTTACACTTGCAATAAAGCTTTGTTATTTACATTTCTTTTTCTTATCTCTACAATGTGATTTATAAAGCAGAAAAGAGCGTGGTGCAGCACTGCAACACGTAAGGACGAGCCGCCCCTGCTCATGGCTACCATGAAGTAGAATAATTTTCTGTGAAATAGTTTCTGTAAGAGTATGTGAATGTAGTTGTCGAATACCAATATAGGTATAAAGTAAGCAATCAGTAGAGTCTGTTGCTTCACAGGATATAGCGCTGCACACGTATGTTTTTGTTTTGGCCAGCTCAGAAACAGTATTTTTGTATCGATAGAATTTTTTGTATATGAACTGCAAACGCCTGGTGCTTTAAATATTTACACCGGTCCAGGTGATATGGATGTGCTTTCATTCCGGGAATATGTAACGCATAAAAAATGCCTTTACTCATTTTTTGTGAATGGCACAGCTGTCACAGCAGAACATTCCGGTCCCAACTGAATTGTAAATGATACAGATCTAGTTGTCTATAAAGACTAAACCAGAAGTTATTTGTTTGGCAACTTTTTCACCGCCTCTACAGTTTACACTGTGCTAGCGTCCTGTCGTAAAAAAATGGGATTGAATTTACGCAGCAGGAGGCACAATAACACGAAAATTATAATTTAGCAAATATATTTCCCTGTCATGCCCAATGCTTGTTAAATAACTGCGTATTTACAGACTCCACTCCTGGAGCTTCTTGCCTTACAGATCAGATCTTCACTTTGTCTTGCTGCTGAAATGATTACAATTCTGTACAGTACACAAGTTAAAAGGGACTAGAATTATTAAAATAAATACAACATCCTATAAATTGGTCCAGAAACATAATTAACGTATTCCGTAATTATAAAGCCACGTGGAAAGCTGTACCAAATTTAAGCAGGAAGCGTATAATGCGATCAGAAATTTGAAGGCCAGAGCAAGTTAACATTACACGTAAAAGTTGAAGAGAAACTTAGAAAGTTGCCCGCTTGTGAAAGAGACAAGACAGCGTAACTCAAAATTTAACTTGGTAGTTAAGGTCAGGATCGTCCAAGGATGCGATGCGCAGATTTTCGATAAAATTCTCCCTCAACAAACTTTCCACTGTAGAGAAAATTATCCACTAATTTCCCCAAAATGTCTGTAAATATTTTTATAAAAAGTAGTATTTTTTTGAAATAAAATATATATTCTGAAGTCTGAGAATAGCCTGTGACGGCACCTTCATCGTGAAATGATTTTTGTTTTACTGATAAATTGGCAAGTTAGTATCATTTTTCTGTAGTTGTGCAAATAACCTTGAATTTCAAAGCCATCACAGTGGCTCTATTTTAAAATATGTTAGTCACTTCAGCCTTATATATCAGGCTTGTACCTACAACGAGATTTGTAACGAAATAATTTCTGCATGTTTTATCTTTGGTGCAGAATAAATATTATGCTGGATAATTCAAAGCACGAACACCTATAATACAATCTAAGTAAGCAACTTTAAAGCATAAGAAATTACATTTTTCCAGAATTTATTAAAATTATATTCGTGTTTCACATTAGAGCGTCCTGCCTGTGGCGTAGAGGTCTAGAGCTTTGATTCCGGGCATCCGGGATGCGCCTGGGGTCGATTCATCCCTTCGGGTTGCGGAGTTTAATTCCCGGATATAGGACCGGTGCCCACTCAGCATCGTGAGGAAAGTAAGGAGCTACGCTAGGTAGCGAAACCTGGTTGCGAAAGCCAATTTTCCAACTGGAGTTGCCGAGATGCTGACCACATCTCCTCCCCGTATCGGTTGGATGATTGCCCAGCTACGTATGTGGGCGTGAATCCGACAGTGTGGTTGGCAGGCTTTGGGCTATTACACCGTAGGTCACTCTACATCATATTAGAGCGGCCAAAAACGTTTATATTGCTTTATGTTCTTTTTCTTCTTCTTTTTTTTTAATAGTTTGAAGATACCTCCACAGTCACTTAATTACTATAATCCAGAAACCTAAAAGGAAAGCAAATATATATTTTCTCTCTTAAGGACACTTCAATTATAGACAATTATTTTTACATGCAAGTAAATCTTTTGGCACACTTGAAAGCAATCGCTCTGAGGAGTGTTTGCAATCAGTAGACCAACGCTTAATCTACTCCACTTCGAGATCGACCAATGAAAGCTAGACAGGTTAGTGCATAATAATGTGTAGCTCATTAAGAAGGGCTTCTTCTTCTTTTTGTAGCGTTACTCATTTACGAAATATAGAAGTTTTAATCTTTATCATCGTATATGCCTTCTGTCACTTCTTTGGATAACTTTATTTATTCTCTGTTTCATATAACCTTGCCCCGCTGACATGTATCACTCCGCGTGCAACTAACTTCCCCCTCACCCTAAATGGCTGATGTTTCCGCGCCATAGACCATATGCGATGCCATTCCGTCACATTTAAATCTGCAGTAAACGTCATAATAATTGCCAGGAAGATAGATAAAATCATACAAATAAGAATATAAAGGCGTGCAAAAATAATGAAGTTTATAATGAAACTCAGCAAGTTGAAACTGAATGAATGAGCAATGATACTGAAAAAAGGTTATAATGAAAGGCCTCCGGCCTTTTCCAATGGGATTTTTTAAAACCAGCACACATACCATGCAAACATGCTTGTCTTTCAGTCTTAAAAGTCGTGTCACGCCATACTTGTGTATCCTTCATTCACCCAAGTCTCGTCAAGGTAGTATATTTTGCGATTTGTATCTCAGTACAGTTTGATTGGCCTTAAATAACGTCTTCGCCACACAGCAATATCGCTCCTGGAGTGGTAAGTTTTCCTGTTGTCTCAATTTCATGTCGCGATATTTCTACGCATCTAACACACCTGTAAGTTCAGAGCACAGCTGTTCGACTTCTCTCACTGACAAAGATGGATTCCTCTCTGTGAGTGCATTAAACACATGCACAACAATTCTTTTTTCGCCGCTTTGTAAAGGTTTTCCCTTGCGATGCTTCAGCGAAAAACTGGCGGTAGACTCTGCCATGATACATATAACAAGTACACGCGCAATAAATGATCAATAAAATAATTTAGCTCTCGCACTCGGCACAACATACCTTCGAATGACGATATATGACTAATCCAGTTCAAAACAAGGTCAGTGATAAAAGTCATATAAACAAATATGTCATCACTACCGCTAAATCACGTGCTTTCGTGACATGTGCTTGAGAGGAAAGGAACCTCCTCTTTACTTCGTTTAAGAATTTGCATTTCAGATAAACCAACTCTGTTGCGTAATATATTTAATTCAGAAAGTTAGGAAAATATAAATTTGACAATTCTCTTCCAACATATAAAGATATATCACCATGTTAAATAACGAACTAATTTTTACCGCACAACAGTCTATACTACAATAGCAGCCAATGAGAGCTGATGATGTCACGTGACCGTTTAGAGATACGGGGAAAGCTTACGTGAAACAAGGATTAGTTTTAATACGGATCAAATCCTCAGTAACAATATTCTGTATTTTATGTGGTTTACATTTCGCTTTCGTTGTTTGGTAAAGTGGAGTAGACAACCTGATAGTCTTGATAATGCTAGGAGATACTTATTTTGTCAGTTTACTCTGAGTATTGGTGTATTTGTCCCCGCATATGTCTATTATAAGGGTCTTAATAACTTAAGTAGTCAGTTTAATAATTTATGATTTGAACTGGATTCAAAACTGCTGCAATCTACATACCGGCACTTTTTTTAGAAAACATTATTTTATTACATCATAATTATTTTGTGTTTTATTCATTTTAGGTGCAGTAGCCCTCATGTCAATGACACATTCCTCTGCCAACAAACAGCGTTATTAGGATAATAAAATACTTACTGTCACGAAATTGTTATACAGGTGCCAGGTTTATAGATTTGGTGTGTGATAGTAAATCTCTATAAATTTATATTTCAAATAAGATCACATAATTGGATTAAAATGTGTAAATGTGCACACCGCAACAGTAGGTTTTCTGTGTTCTCGGACCGGCTGAAATAAAATTTGGTAAACAAGTACGATTTTGGTTGAATTCAGCCCTGGCCAATGTCATCTCTCAAGTAGACATTATAAAATTGAACAGTGTACAGGATGTGTTTGAGAAAAACGTACAATTTTTATAAAGAAATCCGAAGAAGGCAATTGCACGCCCCAGTCCAGAATTCGTCATTGCTTGCTTTACGGTTCATGATATATAGGCTACTAAAGATTACGTCTGTAGTATCAGTTATGACAGCAGATGTTCAGTCTTGTGCACGGAAACTTTCCGATATATGGAACAGCTGCTTAGGTTGGTAAGTGAATGGCACCACGCCCCCAGTTCAAGCGATAGGAAGGCGTACTCCTGCCCTTTGTTTCACGATGGTGGAGGAAGGCCAGACAGTTTAAGTTACATTGAAACATATAATTCAGAAGGCGTATAATGTGACTTTGATTGTTTTATCAGCGGTTATTGAGGACAGGAACAGATTTCCCATATTTTTCGAATAATCAACCTTCTCGGGTTTGTGCAGTTTCCTTAGGAAGGGAATGATGCATGGGACAGATTTATCTGTTTTATTATGTGTATAAACTTGAACTTTACATTGAACATATTTTTATCCGGTAGTGGCCAGACGGGAAGCATTCAGGCCACGCCTACCCATTTATCTTGTAGCGCTAACAAAGGGGATGATTAGAAGAGCGGCACGAGTCCTGTACCGTCTCTTTCCCCTCCCGTGAAGTCTGTAACCTTCGGGATGATTCACTCAACCGCGAGACTTCCAGAAACAGCGATCTTCCCATAAAAAGGTGCTGCAATTGACGAGTCAGTTGTCGATGAAATTAGGCGCCGGGCTTCAAAATTATATGCAAGTTTACCATCACACAGAAGCGCCCTTGTCAGATCATTGGGAGATTATGACCCCACTAGACGCCAATCTAGACTGCATCGGGTCCCCCGTATGGTATGCGGGCACCCTAGATAACTCAGGAGCTAACCCTATCAGCAGCTAAAGCTGAGCTCCTCATAATTCTTCCAAGCTGTTTGGCATCTAAATTTCTCCCCAACTAAAATTAAAACAAAAACAAAAATTAGGTGCTTAGTACTGCATTCTCCCCTCCAACCCGAAGGTACTTCGGTAACCTCTAAATTAACTCCCAATCAAAAAACCTACATCGCCTTCATCCTACAAAATTCAATTCTAATCCTACCTGCGGTAAAACCCTTAATGGGTAGGCACGCAGCAAAAACCTTCTGGCTGTATATAGCCAGCCAGCACGAGCGAGCAAACGAGTCAGTTGAGTTCTTGGCGAGCAGCGTGAGGACCGCCGTGCTAGTGAACGGACTGGAAGACTGTGTACGTGTATCAGAGGAGTTGTACAAAATTGTGAGTTTAGAGTGGACCTGTGAAAGACGAACTAGCGAAATGTAATTGTGTGCGCTACGTAATTCTGTGTAATTGGCAAGTGTTCCAACTGTAATTCGGTGGAAGTAAAGAACATGTTGAGTTTGTGAAATTGGAATTTTAATTTCACGAACCCAGAAAGTCACAATATTTATTTAGAATCATCTCATTTCATTAGTACATATTATACAGCTTTATCTACACAAAATATGCCGAACATACTAAAGTATATTTTCGTCACGCAGACAAACATAAGGGGAAAACACAAAGACGTTAATATTCTAGTAATTAATCCACGAACCTCCATTCTTTATAACCCACCTCTTGTCCTCCCCGGTTCCCAAGTTAAGACATCAAAGCAGTGAGCGACGGACACAGCCAGGAGGTGATGTTGACAATCGTTCCTCCTTACCCCTCCCTTGCACTATGCACCTCGGCTACGCACCTTGTTTATCGGCCATTTTTTGTGTTATTGGACTTTGATTATAAACCAATAAGAGATTGGCACAAACAAGACTGGTGTAGAGCACGAATGGTGAAACGATTGTGCCAACTTTTTATAAAGTGACACTAATGCCCGATTTCACCAACAGATGTTAAAATCGACGTTAACTAATGTAACGTAGCAATTGTCACAGCGCTAAAACTAATTTTAAAATGCCTTGCATTTCACCAACCTGTTTTCTTAAAAAGTTAACAAACCTGTGTTAACGCCAAGAAACTTGTAAATATCACAGCTATAGAAGGCTGTGGATGATTTTTCTGAACGTACTCCGATGCGCTTTTGTTTTCATTTTCGTCTGCACAAATGGCGGATGAATAAATTCATAAATAAAGCCGTGAGACAAATTTCTCATCGACGGAGAAATAATTGTTAATTGAAATGGTGACGAAGTGTAAGGATGTCGTGGAAAATAAGAGGACGGATGCAGTGAATGTAAAGGAGAAAGATGTCGCAGGGAAAATATTGGAAACGAATTTAATTCAAATGTATGTGTCATTATTAGAAACACCAAACAACTTGTCAGTATTACGTAAATTTAAAACGAGGTGCGAAGGACAAGTGAGTTGAACGTTTCAAGACGGCAGGTGGACAATGTATTATCCACATAATTCAGTGAACTATAAAATCGCAAAGTTATTAATACTTGAAGCTAAGGCGAGATCGACATATTCCTTTCAATGCATGATCTAACTCAGTATTACGTAAATTTAAAACGAGGTGCGAAGGACAAGTGACTTGAACGTTTCAAGACGGCAGGTGAACAATGTATTATGCACATAATTCAGTGAACTATAAAATCGCAAAGTTATTAATACTTGAAGCAAAGGCGAGATCGGCATATTCCTTTCGATGCATGTTCTAACCTCTCTTATACTTCCGCAGTAACCTTCATAGCAACATGTTTCGACAGTCTATACCTCCGTGAAACAATTTTCTTCTGATAGTTCCTCAAAATCATTTCTCCTCATAGGTCGTACTTTATTACGAATGTCATTTAGACGGTCTTAAATGTAGCAAATCGACATCAACAGCTGAGTTCATGCTCGCCATCTTGACTATTTACAATTGTTAAGGACTTAACATTAGAAATTTGGCTTGTTAGTTTAACATGAGATTTAACACGAGTGTTACGCTAACACTTCTTGATGAAATGCAATTTTTGTTTTAACTATTGCTAAACTCGTGTTAAGTCTTAACATTTGTTGGTGAAATCGGGCATAAAAGATACCAACAGCATCGGAACATTTCCGTATACCGGACTGTACGTGCAGGACAGAAACAGACGGAAGATGTTCACTGCAAGTCATTTTGGATAAAACTGAAAAGAATGGTGCTCTCATAGATAAAAGTGCTTCTCTGATGAAGCAGCTTCCCATGCAAAGGACTGTATAAAATTTATTGGCACAATAATTGTGTGTGGATATGTTTTCATGCATTTAACTTATAATATACAATGACCATTTCTGTCGCAGTAACCCACCTCCTTGATTATAAATATCATCTTGAAAGTCACAATCATCTTCAACGATTTAGTCGTAACGGAACTGATTTGTCCTAGATAAGAAAATCTTGGTCTCTTCGTCTCGGATTAAAGTAAGGGAAGAACTCGGCTGTAGACTTCATGTGTGCCGTGTGACTAAGGGTAGTCACATTGAACATTTTTAAGGTTTTTAGTAAAACTGAGTTGCTTTTTCATTTGACATATCATTTATAACTCTAAGTTGAATATATTACATATTATAAAGAGTTAATTTATATACATTTATACACACCCAATATTCATTTATATACACCCTGTAACAGAACGTAAAAGAAAATCAGACATCTATGTAGCATATAAAGTTTTTGTACGTCCGTAGCCGTCACTTTAAGCACTTCGTTTGTACTTTGCTCTTATTTAAATTCCTTCATACCGTGTTATTGAAAGATTGGTTACTTTCCATGCAATTATATAGTAAAGAGATAAGAACGAAGTTTAACTGTTCCTGAATATCCTTTTGAATTGAAAATGTAATTTCATCTCGAAGTGTAACACCAGTTTGCCTGTAAAACGAATTTTAACCCGTACAGGAAGCGACCAGAAGTAACTGGACCGTCAATCTATCAGGAAGCCGGAGGAGAGACGTTTTAATTAAGAATGTTTTGTCTCGGGAGATAGTTTTAATTGGAAAGTAATTAGGTTCTAACAGCATTTCATAGTAGGCCCCACCTCTGGCCTAGTTGAGCCACATCACATCTTATTGAAATAATGTCTTTTAATTTAGCAAGTAGATTAGTAACACGAAAAAACTGCAACGTCATGTTCGGCATAAAGCGTGCGCCTAAAAAGGTTTCCAGCTCATTATCTTGAAGGAAAGGCGTTTTTAATTAAAAAAAGAGTAGTGATTGTCTCTCAATTTAACGGAAGGAATGACATTAATGTTTGTAAAAGTAGAATTTAACTGAAAAAATCAATGCTGTAGCCAGGATTTGAAACACGAATCTTCCGGTCCCCGTCCGTTTCATTTAACCACTGCAATCGCAACATAACAATATGACTGATGGAAATTATTTATTTATTAACACTAGCCGCATCTAGGCTAAGCTTTTTTATATTTTTATAGATAGATAATAAATTAATGCCGTGGCCGGGATTTGAACCACGGATATCCTGGTTTCCGTCCAGTGGCTCTAACCCATTGAGCTACCATGGCCAACTTGCCGTCATGACATTAAATTCTTCATTTGACTCGTATTTTTCCCCTGTAGACCACTGGGGGCTCGCGCACCCGAGATACGCCGTTTGTGGCGACTTACTATCGTAAGTACTTGAGTCCCAGGCTTCATCATTTAACTCTTATTACTTTAGTTAATTGGTGAAAATTATCATTTCTTCGCACTAGCCGTATATTGGCTAAGGTATATTTTTGGGGGGTTAGAGCAACTGGACGGAAACTAGGAGATATGTGGTTTAAATCCCGGCCATGGCATTGAATTTTTCATATTGAATCTATAAAAAGATTCTTAGCCTTTATACGCCTAATATGACTAATTTCCATCAATTAACTAAAATATAAGAGTTAAATGATGAAGCGTAAGACTCAAGTACTTATAATAGTAAGTCGCTAAGAACGGTATATCTCGGATGCGAGAACCCCTAGTGTTCTACCGGAGAAATATGGGTCAAATGCCCACCTCGGTAGCGTAGTGGTAGCGTGTCTGCCTCACGTTCAAGAGGTCCCCAGTTCGAATCTCGTTCAGGGTGAGTAACCTGGATAAGGTTTTGTCTCTCTTTCTCCTTTTGTGTACTTCATGCATAATGCAAATTTTTCCTTGAAACAGTTTTATTACATAACCAAAAAATTATTTTATAAAATGTAAAATATTAATGTTTCAAGAAAAAGGAATCATTTAATTTAATACGTGTTTATATTTTATTGGATTCTAAACAGATGGATTGCTAATTAACAGTTTGGATACAAAACGGCTTAATTGTACTGAAACTTCTTAAGTACAATGCTATTCAAAAAGAATGAACAGATTTCAATCATTTATTTATGTGAAAGGTAGAAATATGATCCCAACGTTCATGGAGGATGAAAAGTTTACAATTGAAATAGCGCGGGGGTAGAAGTTCCAATCATGGCCGCATGTTATTGTCTGTCTTTAGTGAAATGGTGGCGACACCACAAAAGAAGTCATTTTGTATACTGCAATTAGCAAAACTAGAGTCCATTGTTGCATTTCAACGACCACTTCGCCGTCAATGTAATACACAACCGCCGCGTAATAAGCAAATTTATAAGTGGCATCGAAAATTCGGAGATGATGTTTGCATCTGCGAAAGGAAAAGCTTGGGTCGTTCTCGCACATCGAACGAGAATGTCGAGCGTATTTGTCCACTATACGAAAGGAGCCCAAAGAAAGCCACATCACGAACAAGCATGGAACTTAACATTCCTTCAACCAAAGGTATGGCGAGTTCTAAATAATCGTCTGAAGCTGAAGACAAATAAACTTCTGTTATTGGAAGCATTGCATCCTGACGACCAATAAAAAAGGAACAATTTGTGCGTTGGCATGTTAGATGATAGGCAAGAAAACTTTTCTCAACGATTAATTTTTCCGATTAATGCACTTCTTGTGTTTCTAGTAAATTTAATCGCCATAATGTTCGAATTTGGGCAAGTGGAAATCTTAGGGTAGTTATTCAACATGAAAGAGATTCTCCAAACGTGAACGTCTTCTGTGCGATATCTCTAACCAAGGTTTATGGACCTTTCTTCTCCATAGAGAAAACTGTGACAGGACTAAACTATCTAGAGATGCTTGAAAACTTGCTATTTCTCCAAATTTAAGAAAATTCAGATGACTTCATCTTCACGCAGGATGGTGGCCCACCTCATTTCTCTTACCACGTCCGACATTAGTTGAATAAACACATTTTCAAGACGTATTGAAAGAAAAGCAGATCAACTCAGGTCTCCAAATCTCACTCCGTGTGGTTTATCTATGTGGTTACGTAAAAGACCGTGTTTTGTCTCTCCTATGTCTGATACTCTTGAAAATCTATGACATCGAATTGTTGTAGCCGTAAATTCCATAACTGGAGACCAGCTGATTCGTGTGTGGCATGAAATGAGCCACCGTTCTGACATTTCATATATTGAAAGCATAATATGAAATAGTAAACTCTTCTCTCTCCATGAACTTTGGACTGATGTTTTAATTTTTGTAGTTTGGAAGAAATAAATTTTGAAATTGGTCCTTTCTTTTTGAATATACCTGTATTTTTTTAAATAATGGTTGGTTTAGTGAAAGTGTTTTAGTCAAAATTTGTTTTATTTTTTATAGAAAGCCTACTTAAAGCTTTGGTACTCCGATTAAAAAGTAAGATCTTGAATGACAACCTCAATAAAGATGCTATTATTGTTTACTGCTTGTTGAAAGATGTGTGGCTTTTAAGGTAGCTGAAAAGTGTAAATGGTATTGCCTTTACCTAACCTGTATAAATACACATATTACAGTGCGATCCATATAAACCTGAACCAATAACGGGACACACATGGAACTTTGTGAGAATATGATACATAGCTGGAAGGTTACATTACATTATTTACATCTGAGATAAAATGTTGGAAGTGCCCTCCACCAGCATCTATACATGTTTGCACTCATCTCACCATATTCTCTGAAGTTTTATGGAGAGTATCGTCGCCAATGTTACTTATTACGGTTTGAAAAGATTCTTTGAGAACATCAATATTTTGTACACGATATTTTTAGATACCTCTACAAGATAAAATCCAATGGGTTAGGTCAGAAGATCTGGGGGGCCACAGACTTTTTTTGTTTTTGTTTGTTATTTACGTCCTCCAATGTTAAGTCATATTGGACGATGAATGAAAGGGTGAAATGGTGCTCAAATGAGTCCAGGGTCCATAGAGCTTAGAGTTACCCGACATTCGTCTTTCAGGATAGGGGAAAACCTTATCCAGCAAGCCCACCGTGACCGAGATTCGAACTCGCGACCTCTTGAACGTGAGGCAGGCTGGCTATCATATACGCTACAGAGGTGGGAATTGAGATTATTCGACTATCAAATAAACTGGTTACAAGTTCCATGGTGTCATTAGGTATATGACATGTTGCTCCATCTTGCTGGAAATAAACTTCTCTCAATTCGATATCATCTCCGTAAAACTGCAGAAAAAATGGTGAGACGAGTAGAAATATGTATAAGATGCTGGTGGAGGATACTTCCAACATTTTCTCTGGGATGTAAATTGTGTAATGTAATTTTCCAATTGTGTATTATATTATCCCAAAGTTGCACGAGTGTCCTACTATTGGTTAGAAAGTTGTGGCCTAATGCCATGGTTCAGATTTATATGGATCGCACTATATAACTATTAAATTACATAGTCGCGCACATACCTGTGTAAGGTAATTTGAAAAAAAAAAGTTTCATATTTCATTACTATATTACACTGCTCCTAATACCAGCATAAAAATATAATATGGCTTCAAATTTCAGCTCTTAAAGTACTAGGAAATGTTTACCACTGCTGATGTTAGAGTAGGAATGTTACCAACAAATAAAAGGACATAATTTTCTAATCTTCGTAGAGTATCATGAAGGAGATGACTGGATATACACTAACAGAGTCTTTCGTTGTAAAAATTATTAATTCAATTAGAGCACGACACACAGTTGAGTTGAGTCCAGAGGTTTTACTTCCATTAGACCTGGACCCATAGGAACAAGACCCGCGCCTCTGTTAACCAGGGAGTATCCGAGGTGTCCCAAAGGGTGCCCGGCGTCTTCCGTGGGGCTTTCCATAGGGCAAGACCTGGATTACTAACAAAGCCCCCCTACATCTGGTCCAAGGACACAAGACGGGATGGAAGTGGATGCGCCACTTACGCGCGCCAACACCAAAGTTGGAAGGCTACCGATATGACCTCGGTGGGGTGCCTGGCGATCTAGCACACCTTCTACTAGCTTTTCAGGCTAGTACGCGGGAATATTAATAGTTTCCCTCAACCCCGTCCGGAGACGTACCCGATCTCCCACGTATCGGGGACCACTGCCCCCTCGAGTCCAACCCAATCCGAACAACTCTCTATCAGGGAGGGGCTCGAATGTTCGGCCCGAGGTTCTTCTAATAACGTCAGAGGTACCATGAGTGCTAGGGGTCCGCAGCGCCCGCACATACGGCAGCTGAAGGGGACGGATCTTCTAAAGCAAAGTAAATTACAGTGGAATTTTAGTGATAACCCTAACGAATAATTAGCAGTTTCTTCAGATTTTACAAATTTTTGTCAGTATGCGGAACTAAAAGACGCCAGTAAATTTTGTTCTGATTCTACTAATATATCAAATGAAGCTCGTGATACCAATATGTTAATATGCCTTATGTAAGAAAGTGAGAGATGGGGTTCCTTTTAGTTCAGTAGCTAATTAAGAAGTAGGTTTAGATGTAGTTGCATACTTAATTAGGAAAAAGTACAGAGATAAAATAAGGATAAACGCAAGGTCTGCAAAATTTATGTGGCGATGTAGTCCCAAGATATCAGAACTGAGATTTGATTTGATTTTTTTAGTACTACTAAATCATGTCTTGTTTCACAGAGATCCCAGTTTGGTGCTGATCCTTATACACGTGCCGCCTCCACGACAAGGTGTCTACATATGCTGTTACCTAATTCCCGCTAGGTGACCTTCGAAAACCCGCAATTTTTCAGATTTATTGTTCAGATTAGAACTTAAGAGCCTTCAGGCTACCCATTGAGACAGTTTCTATTGGCGTTCATACAGAACTCGTACTGCAATGCAAATAAGCAATCATCGTTGGTTTTGATATCTCAAAGAAAGGTTTCCGCCCTCTGCCAAAGAATTCAACCTAACTAAGAATAAGTCTACGTTTCAAAATATAAACAGCAATTTCTTTAAGGAAAGTGCTGTAGTAAACTAAAATTTAATATATTACATTTACAAGACAATTACTAAATAAACAATACTGGATAGAGAGTATCTTCTAGCTATTCATGTTAAACGGTAAAAATTTAAGAGTACTATTGCATTAAATTTTCGTTGTAGGTGGCTCTTCTTTACGTGCTACATTGCTGCAGCACGCTCTTTTCTGTTTTATAAATCACATTGTAGAAGTTTTAAAAGACCATGTAAATAACAATGCATTATTGTAAGTATAAGAAATCGAGTACGACCAATAATGAACTCTTGATGCATGGAAAACACCTGCGTAACTAATGGAACTCATCCTTGACTTCAACGTGGTGAGAGTCGGCAAACTCGGTAATCAGTTTTGCACATGCGTACAACTTTTCACTCTAGCCTCCCTGATATCCTAAGTTCCCTAGATTTTTGTACAAATGCGTGCTGCATCTGGGTGTTGCGCGGTGATCATTCGCTGCACGGTGTAGCAGGGCTACCAACAGTCATAGTTATAGCTGTAAAACCTGAATATGCATTGAAAATAATTTAACAATCTATCATTGCTTTATATTTTAGATTTAGAAGTTACTTGCATCCTTCTTACGTAAACAAATCCAGTACCTAATGGTTATTAAATCGCAGGGAAGACTTATGATGCACCTATCATGTTGGTACGATATTACATTCTCGTAACCATAACGGCAATCCCCCGTAACAAGTGCACGTGGTTCGCGAGCTCGCATTGTATCCAAGTATTTCTTTGTGTAACATTATTTAATGGCTATATCCGTTTCTTTATTTTGTTTTTGAGTGTGAAACATGTTATAAATGCACTTTCTCCAGTGTGTGAGTAATTTAATATAACGAAAAACTTAACCAATAAATAATGAACAAGGTTAATGAACATTAATTGTTCTTTTTCCACTAGCCGTGGGTAGGACGCACTATGAAAGGTTCGATCCACATTGAAAAATTCAATGCCATAGCCGGGAGTTGAAACACGGATCTTCTCCTCTCCCTCCAGCCTTCCGTAAGGGAGGTGATCCGTCCCCTACAGCTGCTGTGGTGCGAGTGCTGCGGACCCCTAGCACTCGTGGTACCTCTGACGTTATTAGAGGAACCTCGGGCCGAACATTCGAGCCCCTCCCTGAATGGGAGCTGTTCGGATTGGGTTGGACTCGAGGGGGCAGTGTGTTCCCGACACCCACGGGAAATTGCGTTCCTCCGACCAGGCTACGGCCGCCGGAGGGGGTAGAGGGTTGCCTAAGTCCCGGGTACTAGCCTGCAGAGCTAGTAGCTGGTGTGCTAGATCACCGGCGACCCTACCAAGGTTATTTGGTAGCCGGTCCTTTTTGAATTGGCGCGTAAGTGGCGTATCCACTTCCGTCTTGTCTGCCGTGTGCAGCGGGGGGGGGGGGGCAGTTTATAAAATAGGTACTGTCCTATGGTAAAAAAAAACCCGAGAGGCCCGGATTCTGGTCCTAAGGGTCCAGGACTAATGGGACTAGAACCTCAGGCATCACTTTAATCTCCGTCCAGCCGCTCTAAACCATTGGGCTCCAATGGCTAACATGCCAAAATGACATTAAACTGTCCAACTGACTCGTATTATTGCCGGTAAATCTCTAGGAGTTCTCACAAACACATGAGACAGCTACCTTAATGGCGACTTACTATGCTGTAAGTACTTTAAGGCCCGGGCTTTATGGTTAACCACTATTAGGTACAATTAATGGAAATTAATTGTTCTTCCACACTAGCCGTGTGTAGGACGCACTATGAAAGGGTAGAGCCTGACTGAAGAATTCAATGCCAAACCGGGATTTGAACCACGGATCTTCTGGTCTCGGCCCAGCCGCTCTAAACCATTGAGTTACTATGGCCAACGTGCCGATATGGCATTAAGTTCTCCAACTGACTCGTGTTTACAGAGCGGCTGGACGGAGACCAGAACCTTGGTTCAAATCCCGGCTACGGCATTAAATGTTTTAGTCCGGCTGTACCCTTTCACGGATAATAACTTCTGAAAACTGCATTTTTAAGGCGAGCATTAGAAGAAATGGTTAGTATAAAAATGTTAGAGGCAACGATCTAAAAATTGTAGCAAAAAAGCGAAAGGAAGTAGAATTTCTGTTTGTATCATGAAGAAACATCGGCGCATGGACTTCATTTTTCGAAACCTTTTCCCGCAGCATGCTCTTAATTTTCGGCACAAGCCGCCACTGCCTAAGAGAAATATAGGAAGTGACTGTCAGATCTTTAAAAGCAATGACTATAGGTTAGCTTTGTATGGTTCATGAGAAAAAGTTTAATTGGATAGTAATTTAGAAACGTATACTAATAACTTAAACAATTGACATACAGTATTTTGGGCATCAAGAAAGCTTCATCTACCTGTTACAGTTCACACTTCAGGAGCTATCTACAAAAAATAGTTAAATACATTATTTTTGTCATAAATGTGTTAAATGTGTGGTGTTTTGATCAAAATCCTTATATAAAAAGTCGAGGATCAAGAAGGCAAAAACAAGAAAAACGCAATTTTGGCAGTTCAGGGCAGTTCAGTTCACAATTTTGCTAGTTTTGCTATTTTGTTTTTTAAGCAGTTCCTACGTACTCTCACTCTCTCTCTGTCTCTCATACACACAGACACACACACACAGACACACACACACACACACACACACACACACACACACACACACACACACACACACACACACACACACATAGAGCTAGTCTCAAGGCCCCCAAAACATGCATTTTCAATTAAATTACATTTTCCAATATCTCGGTGGAATACAACCCACGTAACTCCTAATTAATGGAAATGTCCGCGTTATTACCTTAATTTCAAATTCTTCTGTCATTCTACCTTTCTTACCTTCTCAGTGTCCCTCCAAGCTCCCCCTCTCCCTAATCCCTTTCTGTTCCCCCCTCTCTGTACGGTATGTAACTGTTCAAAACTGATAATAAATCCTTTTTATGAAGTGCTTGTGAAAAGTTAAGCTTAATAAAAGATTGCACATTTTCTCTATGATTGCAAAGCGAAACACAATCTAATGGTAATTTTAAGTATGCGAATAATAATGATGAATTTAATATAAGTGTTCATTCTGTTGAACTTTAGAAGATTATACTGGCCAGGATATAATATAATATAGATATTTCGGTCTTTTAGAATCCGCAGTGTTATGGGAAAGTAATTAAGCTATCATAAAACCGCCCGCCTCGGTAGCGTAGATGGTAGCGTTTCTGCCTCACGTTCAAGAGGTCCCGAGTTCGAATCTCGGTCAGGCTGAGTTATCTGGACAAGGTTTTTCCGGGGTTTACCCTTATCTGAAAGACGGATGTCGGGTAACTCTAAGCTCCACGGACCCCGGACTGATTTGAGCATCATATCACCCATTTCATTCCTCTATTGCTCCTAGAGGGAGGAAGTATTATAATGCACTCCACCCAAAAACTTAATAGCAAATTTTCACCTACAATGCACATTTTGAGGCCACTCGAAGACGAGAATTGAAATTTAAGAAATAGATGTGCGAATGCGTTGTGTATGAAAAGCTTATCAACCCCCCGCCCCCACAAAGAAATGCAATTAATATCAAAGTGATACTTCAGAGCAGCAGACCAGTAGACCTGCAGAAGATTGAGGGGTGTTTTCGCCACAGCACCTAGCCGCTTTGTGCGACTTTATCTGGGCGGTATAGAACATTGTTGATTGTCTCAAGCGTTTGTGTCTGGGCATAGGTTTCTCTGATCTTTTGGGTTTAAGCCGCTCAGACTGCCGCCTGCGGTATGTATGCCCAAGGCCGCCTTCACCTGGTCTCCCCGCTTGAAGGAGGCCATAGCGCAGGCAGTACGATCAGAGGGGGTAGGAATCTGTGTGAAGGGTGAGGATTCCAGACCCTTTTCTGGGCCTGGGGATGTTGGATAGATGGAGAGAAATGTTCACAGGCCATGGTGTCTTTCGGGAGTCTGTATCTCCACCTTCTGCGAGGAGTTTTGTGAACATACCGACACAATGAGTTTACCAGTTGATTCGGATGGGCAGAAGTTTTGTTGTGGAGGGTTCGAGATCTTACTATGTCCACAATGTAAGGGATATGGGAATGTTCGTGAAGGATATGAGATGGGAATCTGCGCCTAGTATCATAGATCACTCTTAGAGCCCGGTTCTGCACGTACTGTTGTCTCCGGACGGTGGTCGGAGCCGCCGCCCCAATGTACCGTTTACACTGAAAGCGTATCGCAAATGATGTTGGCTTTCTCAAAATACTTTTGCCGATTTTATTTAAAATACCATACTTTTAGAATGTATTTACAATAAATAAAACACATAAGTATAATTCTCTTGGAATAGCCTCCGAAGCCATTTTCAATTTGAATTAGTTTAGCATTACTGGGTAAAGGCAAAGTAATTAAAAGCCCCTCTTGCATACACGGGGGCTGTTCAAAAAGGAATGGTCATAAATTTTTACGGTCATAATTTTTCGCCCTCAAATTCAATCTTAAATTATTCTGTTAGCTTAATGTGAAACAAACACGCCGTAGTAGTTTTATTGTTGGTACTCCTGGTTCCCACCTGTAAGAACCAGGCAAGTTCGCACATGTTCAGTATCACCTACTGCTGCAATGGAGGTAACACGCGAGGAACAATATGCGGCTGTGAAATTCTGCTTTCGTCTCAACAAATCTCAGTTGAGGCCTATACAATGTTGCAGGAGGCCTATGGAGATTCTGTTCTTCCCTACAGCACAGCTCGAAGGTGGTTTAAAATGTTTAAAGAGGTGAGACAATCAATATCAAAGGAAGCTGGACCCGGTGCTCCAGTTACTGCTCTTACGGAAGAAAACATCAACACTGCTGCTGCCATTGTGAGGGAGGATCGACGAATTACCTTAAGATCACTTTCTGAAATACTGAACATTTCATTGGTACCAGATTTTCCGTGAATCAGACTGGATGCTTCAGCACGATAGTGCTCGGCCGCATATTGTCAATGTTGTTGCTGAATATCTTGCAAAAATCAACATGTAGTGCATCCCTCACCCTCGCTATAGTCCTGATTTAGCCATGTGACTATTTTCCACTCCCTAACTTGAAGAAACACCTTCGTGGGAAGCATTATCCATCATTAGAAGCAGTGGTGAAGGCTGCGGAGGCGATTTTGCAGGATCTCTCAAAAATGGTTTCCAGCATGTCTTTGAACGTCTGGTAGAAACCCTGGGAAAAGTGCATTGCATTCTGGGGAGAGTATTTTAAAAAATGGCCATTAAAATTTTGAGGATGACTACAGCTAGGTTGTCCAAAAAATACATAAAAATAAATTGTGGTCATTCTTTATTGAACAGCCCTCGTAGAATATAAATGCCGTCAATACACTTACTATGCCACAAAATACACTTATTGTAACATCTTCCGTGATAGTCTTCGTTTTTATTCGAATTTATTATTACTTTACTTTTCCGGAATGGGAGATCATTATTCCATTTTCCCCCCAGCGATGCACGAATCACGGTCCTTTAACTATTAGCCGCCTTGCCTACTGCACCTTAGCACGAAATGCGTAATGTGCATTAAAAGAAATTGCCTTGTAATAATAGCAAAAATTAAATAAATAAATAAAAAGTAGAAAATAAAAAATACGAGTGCAAATGTCAGATTTTAATCCGTTTGCAATAGCATGCACTATCCTAGCATTGCAGTAATTTAGCTTCATAACAACATGTCACATAATAAATATAAGTAGAGGCACATACATATCTTAGCTTAAAATTGCAATTTTTCTTTGATGCTATACATATACACAGACATAATAATATTTTTGTTTTTATCTAAGTTCGAAATGTACCTTAATTCCCAAGCTGTGTGAGATTATAGGAGATATATCTTTTCATACCTTGCCAGCAAAGGCTTGAATAGTTGTGCTAATTTTTCATAAATGTAATGAATAAATTAAACCACCTAATACAATATTACAATTTTATTTTTATGTACAAAAGAATGCTATTTAAAAATAATAACGAAAATGCTTAATGAATTTTAAACTTCCCATTGCACATAAGTATTGTGAGGATTGACATGAGGATGATTTACCCAGAACGTTTTACCGTGTGCTATACAGGTATAAATATACGGAAAACAGATGAGTTGGGGCATCCAAATTGATCTAAAATATCCCTTTTTTTTTCTTTCTTTTTATTTTACGTCCTCCGGTGTTTAGTCATTACGGAAGATGAATGAGATGCATGAAATAATGCTAAATGACCCCAGGCTCCATAAAGGTTAACGTCCGTTCAGGACAAGAGAAAACACTGGAAAATACTCATCCAAATAACTCACCCTGACCGAGTTTCCAGCTCAGTAACTCTTGAACGCGAGGCAAATACGCCACTATCAGGTTGCCGAGGGGTCCACATACATATCCATTTGCTTATGATTCCCTTATAAGTATCTGCTATATATAACATTTTACAAGCATATTTTCAGGCTGCGGTTACCGGAAGGTTGCCCCTACCTTCCAAAACTTGCTTTATCTTGACCGTTGTGGAAACTTCCACAGTTCTCTCTTGCTAATAGAAGGGGTCCTTGCGAATAGAGTGAGTTAACAGGTGTAATGAGTAGCGCTGTATTTCGACCTTAAATTATGTTTCGTGTTGGACTTACCAGCGAATAAACCTTCGGAAGTAGAGGCTACGTCGGATTTATGTAGTTAGGCCTCTTTTCGTGAAAGAAAGTGAATAAATGTAGATACAGTGTATAGGTGAACTTGTTGACATTACTGAAGTGACAAGGTGTGCTAAGCGAAATTCTAGTCAAAGCTGAACTGGATTATTAACTACTTATTAACACTTATTAAGTGACGGTAAAACTGAATGAAGTATGAGTTTAAAATACTGGACCAAATTGACAAGATTAGATTCCAAATTAATACTCAACAATGTATTCATCAGTCTCCTTCGTCTATATCCATTCAGCCACTTTGATTTCTGATCACCGTATGCTTAAAACTTAGTATATATTGTTGATAAATGATGGAAATTAATTATTTCTCCACACTAAACGTATATAGGCTAAGGTTTTTCATAGATATAGCCTACATGAAAAATTCAATGCCATTGTCGGGATTTGAACCACGGATCTCCTGGTTGCCGTCCAGTCGCTCTTACCCTTTGAGCTACCATGGTCAACGTGCCGTCCTGACATTAAACTTTTCATGTTGACTCTATGTCAAAAACCTTAGCCTATATACGACTAGTGTGGAGAAGTGATTAATTTCCATCAATTAACTAAAATAATAAGAGTTAAATGATGAAGACTGGGACTCAAGTACTTACGATAGTAAGTCGCCACAAACGGTGTATCTCGGATGCGAGAGCCCTTGGTAGTCTACCGGGGAAATATATGAGTCAAATGGAGAATTTAATGTCAGGACGGCACGTTGGCCTTGGTAGCTCAAAGGGTAAGAGTGACTGGACGGCATCCAGGAGATCCGTGGTTCAAATCCCGGCCATGGCATTGAATTTTTCATGTTGACTCTATCTAGTAGTATATATTGTTTATGTAGAATCAAGTTACCAGAAAAGGTTCCGTTTGCAGTTCGGAAACCCTGTGACAAGGATTACCCCGAAAGAGAGAGCTATGGAAGGGAGAGAGAGATAATAACAATGGTTGGCACTGAGAAGAGTCTCTTAAGAGCTACAGATTGAAGCCCCCCAGTGGCAGAGCTTCTCCTCCTCTCTGCTGCTAACACGTACTCTGGGGAGCCCAAGATCTGGAGACCTCCCTAGAGGAAGATGATGAAGACTCATATAGATTAAATTACCTGCCATGCGTGCCGAAAACCTGAAGAAATTAGGTGGACAATTCACCTATCAACTTGGGAAACTCTGAAAATTCCAAAGTCAGGAATCTCGGTCACAGCATTTACCGCCTGAACATTCCACTTGGTAACAGTTATATACAGTTTAATAAAAGTGGCTAGAATGTAGCTGGATGATAAAATACTTTCGCAGCAAGAATAATAAAGAAAACTTGCAATGTTCTCCATGAAAGGCACTATTTAGCAGGTAATTACGACAAGACCTGGCGGTACTGTTTTTAAACGTCTTATAAACGAAATGGCGATTAAAAGAAGTCACATGACGTACATACATGGCTTGGCAACATAAAGCTTTAATGGCGTAAATGATTTATATGCACTTCACTCGACAGAAAAAAACCAGTTTTGTATCCTGTATAGACTTACAGCTTGAAAACTACATTCACTTTATTGAGTTTCATACGGAATTCCAGACTTGGACTGAAACATTCTTTTATAGCTGTTTTCAAGGTGATCGCTCGACACGTGTGCATGCGAAGCTGAAAAAGCCAAACAGAAATAACTCACATGTCACGAGGTTAGTTCTCTCAGAGGAGCACATCTAGTGTTTTCAACTAATTTGTTACAACCGACAACCTTTTGCCGTTGTACTCATTAACTTTACACATAAACAATTAGCGAACTGTCTGGAGCTTAAATTTATAGATGCGTTGGAATAAGTCTGATCAATTCGTTTTAAACTCAGAAAGATAATGCGAGATTTTCCTCCAAAAACTATCTGTAATACGTTCATAAGTTTTCCCTACTCTTTATTTTTATATTATACATTCTAAAAATTATTCTAACAAGCTTTTTTTTATCTACCTTTTATAAATGCAGGTATAGTGCGATGCATATAAACCTGAATCATAAACCTGAAGCGGTTTAATTGGATGATGGCGGATGCTGAAGAATTTCTCACCTTTTGTGTCGATCCTGTAGAAATCTAGTAGTTTCCCCGGCAGCTCTGGATCTGCAAATCACCTCAGTAGATCTGGAGCGATGAGATCTTCTCTTGTATTTAGTATCACAGCAGAAGAATTATTGGTTCTAGTGATGAATAATTAATAATTAATACTTGCATTCTGCATAAACATTTCTTTACGTGCTTTCACACAATTTTAAATATTATAAAAAACTTGTCTTTTCTAACAGCAAGTGATGCAACAATTAACTACTTCTTAATAGCGCACACGCTACTGATAGATCTTTGATGCATCACACAAATGCATTCACATAGGAATTTTTCTGCAAACTTGCAGAGCATCACAAAACACGTCTTGCGTCGACGATGAACTTATGCAGATGAAAAAGCTGTTAGATATGTATCAACTTCCTCTCGTACGAGGTTGTCATGGTTACCTAGATTTCATTATTTCTCTATTTTATTACAAATTTCAATCTCTTTGACTATTCTTCTTAACAAAACATGAAATATCTGCTATAACGTACTGTAGGTGCACTACTGTATGTGAAAGAAACGCATGGATGCAATTAATTTGGGTGCATGAAAATAAACAATGATTAACTTTCCAAATCTGTACATGATCTCGAAGCTGATTATTCGGTATTTAATTGAGCCTCCACGCGCCAAAATTAGAGCTGCTATACACGATGGCATGGAGTCGAAGAGGTTCTGAATATGTTCATGGGGGATCTCCCCTCCCGCAGGTAGTTTGTATGCGAGTACACAAATTATTGACACTGGATACTGGAGGTTCGTGACGAACAAGTTAACGACCAACTATATCCCAGACAAGTCTGATGGGCGATATATCAAGTGAACATGCAGGCGAGGGAAGCAAGGATACCCAACGCTCTTCTAAGAAGACTTGCACATTCCTTGTAATATGTGGCCGGACATTGTCCTGCTGAATTATGGCTGTGTAGATATCTAAACAGGGGGAATACTTCGGGATCTAAAATCTCCCTCAGGTACTGATTGATGCTCGAAGTACCCTCAACTAGTAGGAGGCGAAATCTATCGTTGTAACGAATGAGGCTCCGAACCTTCACACCTGGTGTTTATCTCCTATGTCGCTCAACAATACAGAGTTTCAGATTGCGCTCACCGTCGAGTATGGATGCAACCATTACTATTGTACAGGTTGAAGCAGGTCTCGTCCTAAAGGACTTAAGTGCTGAGTGGCATCCACTTGGCCATGGCATGCGCTTATGATTACTGGACAACAAATGCCCACCTTATGGCATTTGTATAACCAGTCCAATTCGTAGCAAACGGTGACTAATTGTCGATACGGATAAGTTCACAGCTGTTGCAGATACTATAGATGAAGCTGTGCGATCCGTTATAACCATGAAGAAAAGATGGCCGTCATTCCATTACAAGGGTCATCTTGGGTGGTCTAGTACCAGCTCTTCACAGCTTAAGACCCTCTATGAATTACTTTCACACACACATCACTGTCTGCAGCATGCCCTGTACGAGCCGAAAAGTTACGCTATGACAAACCTGGAGAGACTCCTCATTTTTACTAGGGTGAAGCGTTTCCCAAATTTTCCAGATTTTTTACACATTTATCAGATATATTATACTATTTTATTTATTATTTATTGGATTAGCTGTTTACCTCTGCCATGCCAGAAAAACGAAATTTCGAAGGCATCTCATAGCAATCTGCTTTTAAGTTAAAACTGTTAGAAAAAGGCTATTGTATCGCCATGTGCCCCTTGCATTCTATAAGAAAATTGTCACTACGGTACATTCCAATTAACTTGATGTGGCAGCTGAGTAAAAATGTGCGTAAAAGAATTAGTCTCTTACCAATCCTGAAAGCAGACTGGGGATGACTTTATACATGTGGAGATATTAATGGTACATGTATCAACTACTCCACATGTATCAATCACCTTTAGTCTTCTTTCAGGATTGGTAACAGACTAATTCTTTTACTGCACATTTTTACTCAGCTACCATCTCAAGTTAACTGAACCATAACTTCTAAAAATATTTATCTCCATTAACATGAAGTAGATAGAAGAATTGGCATTTGTAAGAATAGTTTGTGCAAGAATAGAGAAAATAAAGCAAATGCAATTCGCAATTTTTTCACTATTGGTCTGAATTTTAAAATGCTTGTGATTACCACTTATTTCCAACTGGTGGGTCACTAATGGGCGTGATTCATGGTTATGCCAAAACACACAAAAATCCATTGCATAGTAATCAATTTTATAAAAAGTATATCTCTGTAGCTTATATCCGGGGTTTCCCTTATCCTGAAAGACGAATGTTGGGTAGCTCTAAGCTCCATGGACCCCGGACTCATTTGAGCATATTTTATCCATTGCATTCATCGTCCCATATGACTTAACGTTGGAGGACGTACATTACGAAAGAAAAAAAGAACTAATAAAAGAATAAGCTGTTATAGTTTCAGAAGTGTGAGTAGAGTGTATAATGTGAATCTAGCCATATTTTTCATTTGGTGATTCCTTTCGTTTTGTTTACTCCCCTCATGTTCATATAAGAACATTTCCAAATAATTACATAGATGGTGGTATGCATATTGTTTGTAGAAGAGCAGGTGGGAAAAGTAATATTAATGTAAAAAATAGTACATTTTGATTAAGCAGAAACGCTCAATCCAAATTGTGCTCTCTCAATGCGAAAGTGTAATTTGGCAAAAATAACTTAACTTTCATTATTTACAGCATCAATATTAGTTTTATTTTTGGTAAAAAAGCAGTAATCCAGTATTTCAGAAGCCTTTAAATCATTAAACCGAACAAAATTATTAAATTTACTTCATTTCTTTGAGTATTATTCTATGCGGATTACCTTAAATTTTGTGTTAACTTATTACACTGTTCCTTTATTGGTTATTTAAAAAGCATTCAAAACTAAATGCCGATTTCTCAGATTCTAAATTGTAACGGGAGTTTTTGGTTTGAAACGAGTTTTGTTTTCTGATCTGAATATTTATGGGCCATGTAAGGACAATATAAAAAAATGATGAACGGTTGCTAGGAAAAAGAAAATCAATGCTCTTGCTTGATGTGAAAGGAGAAGAAAATCAATAATCTTCAGAGATATGTGTTCTGTAATCTTGTTTGTGATGAGTAGACGTGCACGATTAAGGAGCTTTATGTAATTAATGGAATCGTTTTATTAACGAAGTAATAATTTATCGATATTCTGGAGGTAACCTGCAATGATTGACTGGGAAAGCCCATCAAGTAAAATTCAATCAATATTCAACAATCAAATTATATATTTATCGCAATTGCATTAGATTATCTGATACTTCTTAGTAATATGGCGCCCGCCGCGGGGTCGAATAAGATGGCGAGAAATTAGTAACATGAATTTTGTGGAAACTACGAATAAAAAAATATTGCTTCAAAATCTAATGATTGAGAAATTTTTCATGATAGTAAAATAATGTTCCTATAAGTTTTCAGTTTACATTTTTAAGAGAACTTAAGTTGTTAGGCGGTATATACCTAACACTTTTAGTAATAAAATTGAAAAAAAAAATAATAATAATTAACTCCATATTTTTCATTATTCATATATCTAAGCAAATGCTATTTAAAATCGTCATAATCTTAATTTTGTTCAAACAAGCCCTCTGTCAATAAAATGAAGACTGATTGCAAATAAAATAAAGTCGATATGGTACAAGTTTTTTTTTTACCCACAATAAACCAGCAATATCCATTAAGTATGATTGTTTTATTAACGTTTGCTAGATACTTTGTTGCTACATATAAATTTAAAGCATGCTGTAATCAATAAGTTCGTGTGATGGAAATGTAAGGGAAGAAGCAAGAACTTTTGAACATTTTCAGTTTCAAATGGGATATCTGCGAAAATGCAATAATTTATCATAAAAATGGAAAATAACAAATACTGTGAGTACAAATTATTGTGCATAAAAACTAAATATTCTCTGAAATTAATATTTGTCTTTTCGGTAGAAAACTGCATCCAAAAATAATGAACTTCACAGTTAAGTTTTATTCATATTTCAAATGTGTTAGGTTTAAAGACAATCTACAATGAAATTTCGGCAAAACTTAAGCACAGAAGCTTGTTTCGTAATATGTTAATTCAACCTTTCGCTTGATTGAAGTAGTCGTAATCATTGTCATAAATTTATAACAGAAACATAGCAGTTGCAAACTTCAAGTTTTCATTATTATGTCAATATCAAGTACAAAAACCTAGTCTATTAAAAGCATATAAGACTACGCAATCATTCTGCCATCTAATTTGTGATCCTAAGTCACAATATGTTGACACAGTCTTTCCTTGAAAGATCCCGTACCGGATATCACTGGGATATCTATAAAAATGGCAGCAAATAAACATTTTTGATAACTAATGGCAGGTGAGTATAATCTTTTACTGTGTGTATTATCGGTAGTCGCGTAGGTGGCCCAAGTGCCCCGTCTTTCAAGTAAGCAGATATCCCCCTTCGTGCGTTGAAAGATTTGCAGAACGAGACGGAGCATTTCCAGTTAAACGCAAGCAGGGGCGTGAGTGGAATTGGTTCTGCTCCGAACAAGAGGCAGTTCATAGGATGGATTGGGATTGGGATTTCATTACGGAGGGGATTCGGTACGCAGGCCACCATGCTGGGCCCTTTGTTCCTATGCCCCCAAGTGGGGACACCCCCGGGAGATAGGATGAGGCGAAGGAGACAGAGGACGGCTGACCCAAGGAGCACTCGTGGTACCTCTGACGTTACTAGAGGAAGCTCGGGTCGAACATTCGAGCCCCTCCCTGATAGGGAGTTGTTCCGATTGGGTTGGACTCGAGGGGCCGTGGTTCCCGATACCCGTGGGAGATCGGGTACGTCTCCGGACGGAGTTGAGGGAAGCCATTAATATTCCCGCGTACTAGCCAGCATAGCTAGTAGAAGGTGTGCTAGATCACCAGGCGGCCCCACCGAGGTCATATCGGTAGCCTTACCATCTTGCCCTACTGAAAGCACCACGGAGGCACCGGGCGCCCTTGCGGGACAGCTCGTTAACTCCCTGGTCGAAGGAGGCCCGAGTCCTTGGTCCTACGGGTCTAGGACCAATGGGAGTAGATCCTCTGGCATGAATTGACCCAAGGAGCCAACACAGTATAGAGGGCAGGTTCCCTACAGTTTACTTGGATAGAGACCTCCCACGACAGGCCAGGACAACGAACCCGCTCCCCTGCAGCGGCACGGCGACGAGCCCAGCAGCCAAACCCTAATGGTCTCAGGCAGGAGATGCGAGCCCCAAAGGTCCCTGGCTGGCAGTCCCGAAATGGTCCCAGCAGAGGAACTGAAGCCGGTAACCGACCTACCGGAGGAGGAAGTAGTTTTCCTCAGAGCACACCATCCTGCCATGCACCGCCGAGACACCTGCCGACACTTCTACCCTGAAAGAGACCACCAGATGAGAGATGATGTGAAAAGATAATAGAGATGAAATGGAGGGACAGAAAATTGGGGGGATGTTATTAACCTACCCAACATTCCCCTAGCGACCTGGGAAAACCCCCGAAAGAACATCTAGGTCAGGTAGGTCGGCCATGGGAATCGAATCCGCGCCTCCTGAATGCGGGCCACAGATGAAACTGCCTGAGCCATCCCGCTGGGTTCCTAGGATGGAACTAGTGTATGTATTCTGCTCATGACACTGCCGTACATTTAACTGGAATTTCCCCACTCTGCAGTTGTTTTAACACACGAAAGGATACCTACGAAGAACGGGTCATTAGGTCACCTGGCATAATACTATGTACATCAGAAGGTTAAAGCAGACATAAACATACCTACGTGCGCTTTTACCTTCACGGTTTGCTTGGCAGTTTCGCCCTCTAAATAGTTCCTCGAGATCTATCTTTCTTCACTTATTCTAAATCAGAGCTACAGAGTCATAAGCATTAGTACCTATATCGCAAAGCTATATACTAAGTGAATTTGCAACTGGCCTAACCTATATGGCGAGGCAGCAAGGAAAAGCAAAACACTATGCATCAGCAGGGCATAACGAACCAGTATTAAACAAGAGCACGGAATATTGTTACGAAATGGTGAAAAAGACAGTGATATTGAAGTGTTCAAAAGGTTCTGCGAGAAATATTCAGAACTTGATATCGATGAAATGGTAAAATTAACATCCAGAGTTTACCAGTCTATGAGTTTCAAGTATTTGCAGCGCACGCAAAGAAAAATCCACTGTTGGTGTGGTTAGGTTAATTTTGGTCTCTGATTTGAACAGTGCAGTTGACATAACTAGCAATTAATAACGGTGACTAGTGTGCTGCATTTTACTCGTATACCTCAGCTTTATGAAGCTCTCTTGGCTATTGTTGGTGTTTCGGGCTAACACTGTACATCTCAACATGAAACGTTAATTTCATTTTAAAGGTAGAGATAGATTACTTAATGAAGGTTTACTTCACCCGGCATTGGCACTTTTGTCATACACCCCCGGGAGGAACTGAGAGGATAGGCTGACATACGGTCTAAGAACGGACAACGCAAGTGACAGGACAAGCAAACTTTCTTAAGATTTATTGCTTGGTCATCCGACAAGGAGATTCTCGCAGCGACCTAGTCAAGTGTCTCCGAGGCTCCTTTCCAGCGGCAACCGGGGAAAGCTTGACAATGTAGATCCACCTAGTGGAACCCATAACGAACCTAGGGATCGTCCCGCAACATGAAAGACAGAGCCGAATGAGAGTCTTGCATTTTATTGCGACGCCATCTCGCTCGTTAGTTGCACCATAAGTTTTAAGCCTATATATTGATATTTAATTTTCATTGATCCCTTAATTAATATAGATGTTTTCCAGAAAGTAAAAATAGCATTAAAAGCTGCAGCTTTCCTGCTCCTAAGAGAGCTTTTGTAACGTAAAGAAGCAAGGTGTAATTAAAGCACAGTAGTTTAATATCGATTATATTATAACACTTTCCATCAAGGGTACCGCAAAGTTACTGTATAACTTAATTATGATACCTTAACAAAATTTTTGATACGTAGGCATACGTATTAATAGATCTAACGAACTACCATTCGATATACCTGGCAACAAACGATAATAATGTAAGGAAATTACGGTCTTCAAGTATAATTAATGTGCCCTGAAATGCTTGAGACAGAAAGTAGTGCTGAATAAGTCACTGCAAATATTATATGTTTAGGTTCTACTATAAATATACTTTGAACCACCCTGATTCCCACATAAAAACATTTCTGAAAAATGTCTATTAAGGATCGTCTAGTTTAAGTTGAAACATAACCTACTTAGCCTACCCCTCTCTGTGATAAAGTAGGGGTGAAGACCTCGCCATTGCTATCCCCATAGTCTCTGTCAGTGTGTGACAGGTGCTCCAATCAGTGCAAGGCTTGCTTATTTACAAACTGCTTTATATTGATAGTAATAATAGAAATATTGCCTCAAAATAGTTGCTGTATGACATAAGAGAAATAAAGGGTATGCAACCGACTCCTTTGGCGAATTAGGTAAATGGACCTATAGAACCTCGCCTATTTCCTATCAATGTGATATTAATGTTACCGAGTTAATATGGGCACAAATAAGAGCAGAAGTGATGAAATAAAATGTGACATTCAAAGAATGAGATGGAAGTAAGATATTCCGCAATAAGCACTAAAAGATACCATAGCAAATTTAATGGCTGCCTGTGAACATGTGAAGGAGGTAGAAGAAATTTAGATACTGTAGATGTAATCGAGAATGGCCGGTACATCTATTCTACCGCCATCTATCTATAGTATTTAAAGCTATGCTTGGAAGTATTAAACGGATAGCTACGTTAAACATATGTAATCACGCGGAATCAGTCGGAACATTGCATAGAAGTGATACGATGTGGGATTAGATAGTGATGAGCACCTTGAACAGCGTGGGCAGTAGTGTGTTCTTTCTGCCTAATTCCTATGTTTCAAGATAAATCAGACGAACTATAGTGCTTCTGTCTATCTGTCTCTCTGTCTGTCTGTACATGCAGAGTCTCTGTCTGTATCTGAGAACAGAATAGTCAAAAATGGAAAGTCGGTTAAATATTAAACTTCATATTGAAGTCAATATTCCCCAAAGTTGCAACACCAAGATTTTTAAGGAAACCCCCCAAAATATTCAATTTTTTCAAAAATGGTTCAAATGATTTCATGACAAATTAAAAGCATGTTTAATTGGAGATATCTTTTTCTGGGTATTTTCTGGGAATGTGCTCTGAAATCTTCATTCTCGGTTACTTTTGCGTAACTGGTACATCGTAAGAGACAGCCTTATCTTACAAAAAAGGAAGATCTCGTTAAAACATACAGTTTGACAGGTGACCATTTTCTAGATATACTTAGTATTCCTTTTTATTTTTTTTAAATATTTTAAAGTATTTTCTCAAATATAAACCTGCTTTTTGTTTGTTATTCTGTCGTTATGCAAAGAGAATGGAATTCAGGACATTCACTTGGCGACCAGCTCTTAAAAGATTTGACTATCACTTCAAGCATACAATATTCTTCAATTCCCATTGTATCTATAAGGAGCATATAATAAACTCATTTATAGAAGGTTCACTCGACGAATGTCGGTTAATTCTAAGCTCTATGGATCCTGGGCCCATTTGAGCATCATTTCACCCATTCCATTCATCGTCCGATATGACTAAATGTTGGAGGACGTAAATTACTTAAAAAAGTTCACCTAGATTAATGTGAAGTAAATTAAAGAATACGCTTTTGTGAGAATAGAAATGGAAGAATGAATAGCAGAGGTAATATGAGTGCACACATATTGTTCCTTGAGTGCACATAGTAACCCAATACCAAGGAAACAGCTATTAAATATTTAACTGTCTCTTAAGCCTCTCCGTGGGAGAGGGTTTCGGACACCTTCAGCTGCCATGCCCTGCAGCGGAGTAGTGCGGATTGGGTTGGTCTCGAAGGGGCAGTGGTTCCCGACACCCATGAGTACTCGTATTGGCTGACATAGCTACCCAGATGGGTTTGAGGGGCACCTTAATGTTCCACAGTACTAGTAGCAGGGTGTTCTAAATCACTGGCAGTCCGACCGGGGGTATCGGCGGGGTTGAAGCGCCTAAGTGGCGTATCCACTTCCAGGGAAAGGGGAGCGGCTTCCTAGGCTCTAGGTATTCTCCTATGGAAAGACTCACAGAGTTGACTCGGCGGTTCCCCGGTATTTAGAGGAAAGTTTTGCCTCCTTGCTACACCTCATGCAACATTGTCGCTTCTGTCTACCGCATGCCCGTTTTCCTATTAATGCTAATAATAGTTAACAGAAAGCGGTTAGTAGAATACGATTTTTACGATAATACTTATAGGGGTAAAGAATGGTCGTGAAATATATCATATAATTTTTTTTTTCTTTCATTTCATTTTATCTTGACCACTTGAATGATATTGCACACTTGTACTTTGATATATATTTCAAGTATCGTAATTATTAAGTTGGCGACGTCCATAAAATGTTACACTATAATATTGACATTGAAGTAAGAGTGTGTCATTTGTTTTCGTAATAATTTTTGCTTCTTTGCGGTACGTAACAGAGCTCCTTTCTTAGGACAGCCTTTTTACTAACAGGAAAATCCTCCTTCTTTATCAGTAGAACTTTATCATGACTTTATCATGGACGACTTGTATTATAAAGATGTTTTCATATCTTTCGGATAGGTATCAACTGCATTCCTATACAAACATAAAAACGTATGAAACATATTCACATGGTCATTATCCTTCTACTTCTTTATCCTCCGGACAAAATATTTCTATGAACGCACAGTTTTCATCTGCTTCATATAACAATTGCAGAAATGGTTTCACTTCATATCTCGTTACCAAGGAGGCGATTTTCTTGTCTTTGTATCCGAATTAAGATGTGGTATTATTTTAATAACATTGCGAGAATAAACAAAATCGTGACAAAACATGATAAGGTATTGACAAATGAAAAACGCCATTACTAAGCCATGAAGCCATTACAAATGGCTCACCATATAAAATGATTGAAATAAATTGTGCGTTTTGAGAACAGGCATATTTGATGCTAGCATGGCAACTTTTTGACAATCGCTTTTGATTTTTATACAAAATTCATCCAGAATGAAGAGGACATAACAGGCTATTCCTAGATAATTCAATTAATATATTCTGTCAAAATTATTTTAAATATATGGTACATTTTTGTTATTAAATCCCAATTTTCAAAGACAGACATTTTACCATCAATATTTTGCATATTTTATATTCATGAATTCATTGTATTGGTTTATATTATATGCTTTATTTATCATAGATACATAGGTAGAAAATGTGTTGCGCTTCACCAAAATATTCCATACCAAATGTAGCTGTAAATACACGTTTTGAGGTCCAGCTTTAGAAAAAATGTCTGAGAGAACAGTATCTAGGTTCAGCATCTCCAAGAAGGGAACATAAAGATACTCAACAAAATCCACTTAAACCTCTGGAATATTTAATTTTCTTTAAAACGTCTCTAAAATTATTCGAACTAAATACTACCTCTTTAAGATATCTTCATGAGAAATTGAATGTGCAATTTTTTTTTTTTTTTTTTTTTTTTTTTTTTTTTTTGTAATTTACGTCCTCCAACGTTAAGTCATATCGGACGGTGAATGAATTGGATGAAATGATGCTCAAATGAGTCCAGGGTCCATGGAGCTTAGAGTTACCTGACATTCGTCTTGAAGGATAAGGGAAAACCCGGGAAAATACCTTATACATGTAACTCACCCTGACCGAGATTCGAACTCGGGACCTCTTGAACGTGAGGCAGACATGCTACCACCACGCTACCGAGGCGGGCTAATGTGTATCTTAAATGTACCGGAAATAGTGCATGGAGTTCTCTTCATTCTGAATAAATTTCGCGTAGGCGGTAAGTTGATAAAAATCCTACTGCAAAATATAGAAATATATTCTTAAATTACCATTTTTGTGACAAGTTAACAACTTTTGGAATGTGCCTTATTGCTTTTGCTTTTCCAATCCTTTTACGAACTTCTCATAGGTAAGTCGCTCTCTCTCTCTCTCTCTCTCTCTCTCTCTCTCTCTCTCTCTCTCTCTCTCTCTCTCTCTCTCTCTCTCTCTCTCTCTCTCTCTCTCTCTCTCTCTCTCTCTCTCTCTCTCTCTCTCTCTCTCTCTCTCTCTCTCTTTCTCTCGTCGATATGCGGAAAAAATAATATTTCATGGCCATTGTATAACGAACAGTTATTAAAGCAATTGTTTCCTGTTAAAGTCCAATTATTTATATTCCCTGCGTACTATCAAGATAATATATACAAAACAGTTTTTACGAATAATTGCATTTTTATTCTTTAAATTTCATTTACCTTTTCTGTGTTTTTTGTTTATTTTCGTAGATGTTATTATAGCTTGTTTATATATTTAAATATTTGTTGTGTAGTTGTAAGTTAATGTGATATTCCTTATTGTAATATTCAAATAAACTTTTTCTTTAAAACCACTAAATTTATATATTTATTCTATTCAAGTTCATTATGGGCGACTAATGAGTAAAAACAAGTTAATTAAGTAGGTAGAAAATTCTTCTGCATGTAATACATAAAACTTTCTTCTCGTAATTTACAAAGAGAATGGAGCTGCAAGGACTTCGCATAACACCCTTTCTTAAAAAGCATTTAATGTGCTTTGTCCAGTATTCCCATTTTATCTGCAGGGAAACTTAATATAACATGAACTATTTCAAAGTATAAGCATTTGTTGTTACAGAATATGAAGAGATAGTCATGTGAATGTTACACATAAAATTTTAGTACTGTCTTGGTTTATTCTTTTTAAGGAAATGTTTATAAAAATTATTTATTTTTTTAATTGGGGGTGTCAAAACATACCCTTCTGATGAAATTTAATATGTAATTTTGGGTGAAGTGGAACATTTGACGTGGATGTGTACTAGAGGAAGTAAAATTTGTGGTAAAAGGACTCTTCCTGAATGGACTAAAGACGGGCACGATGCGGTAAACAAATCTATTTCATCAGAGTAATAGTTGTTATTCAAGTCCCGCCTAGCTGGGCATTACGTAACAGCACCGCCGAGTCCTTTTGAGACTCTCAGGAGCACGGCATTACAGTATTGGGTTTGCAGCGTTCGAGACTAGTGTCGGTCAAGTGTGATTGTGTTTCATGTGACATGGGATACTCTTACTGGTAAGTTTCCACTTACTCTGAATGTACTCAAGCTTTATTGCAAATACTTCTTCGTCTTTCTGATCTGTTGGATTTTGTTGCTCATCTTTTCAAAAATATCCTTAGAGACGCTTATTACTTTATTTTCGTCATATCAGTTGGCATAAATATTTAAACAAATGCTTCGTTATGTATTTCCTTAAAGATACAACGACTTAAGCGATAGTAAAATCCTTTAAGAGCTGGTCATGTGTGATGAATTTGAAGTTACATTGTATTCGCATCGTCAGGCCATAAAAAAGGAACGACTTCCCGTTTAAGAAAAGTATATGTATTTGAACATTCAAAGTATTAAGGAATATTTTGAAAAACAGTGATCATACATATGTATGTATTAACCAGATTGATATGCTTTGTAGAGTCATGTGACGGTTTACCTGTTATGCAATAGTTATCCAGTATAAAAGGGACAACAGCGGCTGTTCCCAGTAAATTCAAGATATGCATTTGATTTGTCGTGAAAATAATTAAAGCTTATATTATTTTAATCACAATTTTTATTCGTAAAGACATCTTTGAGAGATTAAAAATGTTCAAAACTATTTCCATACAGGGGTTATTTTGGGTTGGGTTGATTTTCTGAAAATATTTGTCACACACTTGGAAGAAATTTGGTATTTAACCACATTTTCGTTTTTTTATGTCTCGCACACATACACACCTAGCACACATAGGTTTTCTGTAATTATTTTTATTTTTATTCAAGGATTCTAAAAACATATATTTCCGGTACAACATTTTCTCTACTTAATGAAAATATACAGCACAGAAATAAAAAAAGAAATATCGATGGCATGGAACAATGGATAAAAATCACCTAATTTTTGCAAATTTAAGGAAATGTGATATATACGTAACTGATTAAAGCATTACTGACATACTCTACTTTATATGTTTAATTTTCATATTCATTTCATATCGCGGGAATCAAAAAATGTTGACAAAGTATGACAAAGTATTGTCAAATTAAAACCAATAGAAATGCCTCACCATATAAAAATGGTCTAAAATAAATTGTGCGTTTTAAGGATGTACATATGTTTCTAGTATAGCAAATTTTTGTCTATCGCTTTTGGTTTTTATTCAAAAGTCATCCAGATTAAAGAGGTCATCACGGGATATTTTCGATAATTCAAGAATATTTTGTCAAAAGTATTTTAAAGATATGAATGTTTGTTTTATTAAGACACACTTTCCAAAGACTCATATACACACATATAATAGGACTCACGTGCAACAACTTTGAGAGAATATAAATACACAATTGGAAAATTGCATTACCCTATTTACATCTCAGAGAAAATGTTGGAAGTGTCCTCCACTAGCATCTATACTTATTTGCACTCGTCTCTCCATATTCTCTGAAGTTAATCAAACTTATTATCCGCAAAGGCATTTTTGAAAGATTAAAAATGTTCGAAAATATTTCCATACATGGGGTATTTTGGGTTGCGTTGATTTTTTAAAAGTATTTGTCACACACTTGGAAGAAATTTGGTATTTAACCACATATTCGTTTTGTTATGTCTCACACACATACACACCCAGCCCACACAGGTTTTCTGTGATTCTTTCTATTTTTTTATTCAAAGATTCTTAAAACATGTATTTCCGGTACACCAATTTCTCTACTTAATGAAAATATATAGCACGGGAATAAAAATAAATATAGAGAGGATGTAAAACTGTATGAAAATCAAGTAATGTTTGCAAATAGAAGAAATTTGATTAAAGCATTACTTACATACGCTACGTTATATGTTTAATTATCCAATACTAATAGCCGAGTGCATCAATCCTGGAAAGCCCGCCTCGGTAGCGTGGTGGTAGCGAGTCTGCCTCACGTTCAAGAGGTTCCGAGTTCGAATCTCGGTCTGGGTGTGTTACCTGGATAAGAATTTTCCGGGTCTTTCCCTTATCCTGAAAGACCAATGTCTGGTAACTCTAAGCTTTATGGACCCTGGGCTAATTTTAGCATCATTTTACCCATTCTATTCATCGTCCGATGTGGCTTAACGTTGGAGGACGTAAAATTTAAAAAAAAAAAAAAAAAAAATCCCGGTAATTACAACACCGCCATTATTACGAGGTCATAAACACGTCATTAGCTGTATACATCATTACTAAGCCTTAAAATTACAAGTTTATCCTATTACGATAAGCCGTTTATATCAGGAATTTTTATTTCAGAAACCTTTTGTTTTTTAAACAAATAATTTAAAGCTAAAATACACCTGGATACGTAAATCTTGTTTTAATACTGAAGATTTTAACGTCTTTTTCTAACTGTTGTTAACTTCCGGAGCGATTCATTAGTATTCAAAACGTAGTGATTAATTTGGACAGTCACCTATTCATTTATGCATACCGCATAGCTAATGAATGGTGTTAACCTACACTTCATTCAGTTGCAGACAACGTTCTCCTGATATAAATTTGCAGTGGACCCAATGAAGATTACAAACGACGATCAAAACACTTAAGATCACTGAAGTTAATGGCTATGAGAATTCCGTAGATAAATACAAATCTACAATCTAAAACACTAAAGTAAAAAGCTACTGAACTCTGATCTACCTTAGCGCCTGTCACTTGTTTCCACGTGAATGGAGCACAGACAAAACAAAATCTACAGTCTACACGATTCCATGTCAGTGCGAAAAACAATTGATTAGCATTTCAGAATGACAAGAGCATTGAATCATTTAAAATAATGTCCCGCCAACGGCTAATGTTACAAAAAATTACTTCAAATAAATTTTCAGTTTTAAAGAGTTTTACTGATTTTGTATAATTACGTTGTGGTAGCAATCTCATAAACTAAACGGTTAAGCAAAATTCTAAGAAATGTTTAAATACCTGGTATTTTAATCTAAATCTTTAGAAACATTTTTAAGAAAACAAAACTAGTCGCTAAATAATACGTGTAAACGTAGTTCGGAGTTGTGGGAATATCTTGAAAATCTAGTCGCATCTTGGTTCACATTGTGAGATGCACTATGATGATATAAAGGCAATGATACTTGAAATCGTGCATTTATGCGACATGCCGCTGTTTTATCTATAATCGTAGACGTCAGAAATTACTCGTATAAAATTGCAGAGCTAACCGTTAACGGTTCCACGGGATCACGATCGTGTCTTGCTGTAAATACATGAGTTGTTCTCCAATTACATCCGAGATTGCGGTTTGTTTTTCAACGGAGGGTTCGAAATTTCTCAGATCTTCAAATACTTCTTTCTCTCTTGTGTTATTTTCTATTCGCCTTGCGCTAATTAATTAGACTATTGAAATATGCAGTGATTAAGTTCATTTTTGGATATTTACGGCGATTTACGTTATAAATAAAAAAGTTAAGTTGAACGCCTTCCTAGGAGTTGAAAGAATATTCCACATTCTAAACAAGTAAAGTTTTCCTAAATTTTGTTTTTCTTAGGAATGGTTAAAATGATTTTTGAGTAAAGTACCGCAAGTTTAAAATATTTTCATCACGAATGAAAGTATATGTTTTTGGTTAAGTGCTTAGAAGTGCTCTTCATTAGGAATAATCCTATAAGTGGTAAACCGTAAGGGATGCACAAAATCTTATTTCACAAAAAATATATATCAGGTTTGTTAAAATACAATTTCTTGCTTGAAGTTAACAGTTTTCTTGCTATTCATTTGAATGTTTCAATAATTATTCTTTTGTTAAAGGCGATTATTATGCTCTAATGACCTGGAAGTGCCAAGAAAATTGAATATTAAGGCCATTCTATTGCGATCAGCTCTTTAAGATTTGTATATTGCTCATATTTACATTGTACCTGCAAGGAACTATAAAATAGAAAAGTTTCTGCAAAATTTATGCCAATTAACATAAAGAAAATCGAGAAATAAGCTTTTACGATAATAATTTGTAGAGAGAGTCATGCGATAGAACACATAGATTTTTAACTCTCGTGCACCAGATTTGTACCAATAATAACTAAAGAATGGTACTCATTAATTTCCTCAAAGTGGGTGTTATTTTACTTTTTATTACATTTAGAGCTAACAATGTAACCAAACCCATTAAAGTGAATTCTTTACGGTGTTGTTATTTGTACCTTCTCGGTAGAATTGATATTTAAGAAGCTTTACTATCCTTTTGTTAATATTCAGCGGCATTGAATTGTTTCTTAGTTTCCTAAACTTCCCTTATTTGCTTCACATGTTTCTTCAGAACATATTTTCAGTCACTAATTCATGATAATCTGACATGGGAATTTTAATATTAAAAACATTGTCTTCAAAATCACAGTGATCTAAAGTATTAACAGCACCGAATTTTCCAGCAACCAAAATCAGCAGGTAGTTCTAGAAAACAGCTTTGAACTTTTAGAATTTAAGTTGATTCGTTTTAAAGTTTGTGTTGTACCACAGCTGCTTACTTCTAATTATAAAAGCGATTTAAAAATAAATCTTGGATATTTGTTTTGTGGAGCAATCTCTGCAAGCTTGTATAAGGTATTATAGAAATCTTGTGTGTTTTAGAGTTTCTCTATTTATTCTTTACTTATTTATAGAACTGGTCCTGTTAATAATTTCCTTGTAGATACAAAAGGATTAGGAAATGCAGTGGGCTTTATGTGATACTTACTTTTAGTGATTAACACTTGAACGACGAGGAATTCACTTCTTTTTATATGGCTAAAAGGAGAACAAACAAAGCTTCTTTCCCTTCAGAAAAGTACAGAATTTGAAAGTTCAAACTTTTAACAAAGAATATGTTGTAAATGTTCAATGCCACCACAAATTTTGTTTCAGAGAATGTGTGCTACAGTTTTTGATAGTAACAGTTTATCTGTGTTTTAAGGTTCACTCTTTATCTAAACATCTAAACATTTCCTCTGTCATAAAAATATCTTACACCTTGATGTTTCTTTCAAGGTCTTTAGATCTACTTTCCAGAAGAAAAAAAAATTAAGCATGTTACAATGTCTGCTTAACAATTACGTAGGAGAGAAATACAATGCTTGACTGTACACGAATCTGCAGTCTTGTCATATGGCAACAGTAAGATATTGTTTCCTTGAAGCAATTTAGCACTGTTTGTCTGGTGCAGTGTGTAGTGTTTAACGCCCGCTTTTGCTACATACGGCACCGCAGGCGATGACACTGATGATACATGAGATGAAGATGGAGCACCGGTGGAGTGAGATGGCGGGGTAAACCGGAGATCCCGGAGAAAACCCGCCCCAGCGCCGTGTTGTCCACTTATGAATTTTAAAGTACCTACATTCGAGACAGTAATGAAGATCTTCCTGTTTTGAATAAAGTGAAGCTGAAAAATTCAATGCCATGCCCAGGATTTTAACCAATGATCTTCTGGTTTCCGTCCAGTCGCTCTTACTTTTGAGCTACCATGACCAACGTGCCGTCATGACATTAAATTCTCCAATTGATTCATGGAGAATAATTCTTCATGGCATTGGAGAATTTAATGTCATGACGGCACGTTGGCCATGGTAGCTCAAAGGGTAAGAGTGATTGGATGGAAACCAGGAGATCTGTGGTTCAAATCCCGGCCATGGCATTGAATTTTTTAGTTTGACTGTTATCTATCCAAAACCTTAGCCTATACACGGTTAATGTGGAGGAACGATTAGTTTCCATCTTTCTGTGTGTTCATAGAAGATACACTATAGCAAACAGCATCTTGCCCGCCTTGGTAGCGTGGTGGTAGCATGTGTGCCTCACGTTCAAGAGGCCCCGAGTTCGAATCTTAGTCTGGGTGAGTTATCTGAATGAGGTTTTTACAGGGTTTTCCCTTATTCTGAAAGACGAATTTCGGATAACTCTAACCATCAATGATAACATATGTATAAATGAACCTCAAACTCATCTTTCAGAATTGGTTATAGACTATTTCGTTATTCATCTTTTTTCAGCTGCCACCTCAAAATAATTAGATTATATCACCTAACTAAAGCTTTCGTAATGCGGACTTTGAATAAAATACCATATTTTTCTCTGCATAACCAGCGAGGTTCTGTTCCTTCGTAATGAATTTAGTGTAATTCTGTACAACTTACAAACTAAAAGGTAATAATCTAACCTATAAAAAGAATGAGCTTAGTAAAATACCCACTTTACGTGTAATGGCTTGTCCTATAACGTAAGATTGTTTCATAAACAGTTATTGTTAAATCTTTATTGCTTTCCCACATGGAATTGAATGTCAACTATAAAACATATTAAACGATCTGTTTTCTTCACTATGGGAACATCAGTTACTAAAAAGTGACTTACAAAACCAACGGTTGTGTTTTGTATTCCATATCGTGCACGTAAACAAATCATATTGCTTTTGTAGCGATCGCGTTTTTTCCATAAACCTACAATCCATCATGACTGCCTTCAGGTCGGTGTTCCCGCATTCATTGCAATAACCTAACCCAAGGCCTTTTGTGTGCGTAGTTAAATTTAATCGTTACGCTCCCTCAGGTGTCTTTTATTTTATTAGTTAATATATACATAATTCGCGCATTATGTTTATATTCACATCAGGGTATCAAGTGAAAGTATCAGAATGTCATCTAATGGCTGTTTACTTTCTCTATAATTGGCAGAGCAGGTATTATATTCAATTAAAACAATCGATATGCAGATTTCAAATGTGGTACATTTAAAAGCTACCTGAACATAAAAATAAAGAAAGGGCTATGCGTAAATACAGCGTAACGAGTCCCCTAAGTACATAAACCTAGCATTTAAATACAGCATAGGGTAGAGCGGGGCTATTCCACTCATTTCAAATTTATGGTGTTATAAAACAAATAAAAAACAATTTTTATGTTAAACATAGAGCAGAACAGTCTTTATTAATCTCTTACAGTGAACAGTTGTCTCAAAACACACATATTTTACTCGCTATAGTTGTGATCAAATAAAACGCAAATGTTGTACAGAAAGGAAATAAGAGAATTAATGGGGCTATACCTCTCACAGTACTTTTGCATTTTAATTAAACACATTTGCCACAAATGTAGTTTTTCTTACCAGCTGCACTAACGCATACTTCGTGAAACCCATAGTCCACATTTCTGGCATTTTATCCAGTCTCCTTTGGTTGCTGATTTCGGAGAATAGAACATTAACCCTCAAAAAACACATGGTGCGTCTTCCTCATCACTGTATTCTATTTGGACTGGAACCAAGTCATCACTTGACTCAATATTCACGCAATTTAATTTTACAATAGGTCTTTTGCGACGGTGTACATCCAAAGTCTCTTGCTAACAAGTATTTTAACTTGGAAACTAAATCTTTCTCCTCCTCAAAACTGAACACTATAGGATGACCAACTGATTTGTACACTCCTCCTAATGCTTCCTGTCATTTATGTGAATGAACACAAACATTTAGTGTAGAGTAAGGCACTCTGAAAAGGCCCGCTGCTCCTTTCATAATTACATCACCATTTAATAGGCTCCTAACAGCACGATCAATGTCGTCCTCGTCCAGTTTCGTTCCAGCTTCCTTTGTTTAGATGTGTGTACCATCTGAAACGATGAAAAAAATTACAGTAATAGTTATATAAGAAATAGTTAGGTTAAAAGAGTACAAAAAAACTATATTATAACTGGGCAAGAATAGCCCCTCTTTGCTTGGGCGGAATAGCCCCAACTGTTGAACTTTTAAAATTGCGCACCATGTGAGAGTTATCGCAAAAGAAACGCGCTATCTGCTATGCATTGACGTAACCCAGACTGTAACCTACACTGACACTGATTTTAAATCAAAAATCTTTATCTCTATCTGCAGATACTAGGTCATACTATTTCTTATTCAAGGAAAAAAAAAATACAATGCAACACAAGTTACAGATGTATTATTTAATCTTGACAGAAATCCTGCGCGGTAGGGATGAGTAGCAAATGTAGTGGGGATAGTGCACCTATCGCCACAATGCGTCACACGTGTAAGACTACGAGAGGGGAGGGCGCTGCATAAGGTGTCTAAAAACAAATTTCATTCCCGAAGCCAGTTTTTGCAGCTCTTATTAACTAAGTTGCAATTCTTAGTATGGTAGTAATCTCCACGCTTTTGTTGGATCTTAAATAGTACGTAGGCATTCGAAACAAAACCCAGTTCTCATCCAGCAGGCATGATAAACAACTGTCGACCTTTCAATATCGCTGCAGAGTCCCTCTAACGAATTTCACTCCATGCATATGGTCTAGTATGTGCTGTATTTATATAAGTTTCATCCATATGAACTTCACTTCGATATCTCGGAATATTTCGTAAATACTTATGCCTTTCTGCACGTATGGTGCGATGTTCGATTAAAATTTGTCTGTCACGCTTAGTGCTTTTTTTTTCCAAATAATCCTAGTTTCAAAATAACCCTTCTTAATGTTCAGACACTGCCTGGGAAGTCAGTAGAATTTTTAAGCTTCTTAAGCACTTTCTTCAAAGTTGGTCTTTGTTTATCTGTGCTTTAAAAGTTATTCATAGTTCGCCTAACTACTTCTGAATTAAAACATCCAAATTAGATTTTGTGCATGTTCTTAATCTTTGTTTACTGGGCATAGAGAAGGACGTTGTTGCACTAGCACCAATGGCTTTTCTTTCCTTAATAACTCCCCTAAACTGCTTTCAGACACAACTGTTGCCTCAGATACCCTTCCCCAGATTTTTATAGCTGACCCAGACCATTGTTTCTTTTTTTATAAATCTTTGGATATTGGTTATTACTTCTCGTGGTTTTAAATGTAGCACTTGATTTCATAATGTGCTGCTAGGAGGCGTCATTTATAAATTCTCTCTTGGAACCAGGAGACAAGCACATTTTGAAACAAGCTGTAGTGTTACCGAGTAGCTCTGCACGTGTTTAGCTGCTCGCAACTGGTACGCAACTGACCTGCCCTCCCCTCCAGTTGTAACCGTTCTGAGGTGGACTCGTCCAGATACCACTGCGCATCGCTCTGCACTTTTCAAGATAAAAAAATACATCTGTACTTACTTTTTAAACTTCTTCTGCTAATGCCGTTAAAAAAGCAGCCTACAACCTCAAGTAAATGCATAGAAACGTCGTACAAGCACCAAGTTTGACAATGAATTGGCAGGCAAGTATCGTCGCCCATGATTGTTGGGCAGTAAACCAATTTGCTTATTTCGGGCGGTATAGCCCCGTGAGCGGAATAGCCCCGCCCTACTCTACTCCTAGAATACTATACGAAGATTTTGAACAATATCCCTGCACTACAAACCACCGCCTAATGCAAAATGTTGAAAAAATTGACCTCTTTAAAAGTACTTCTAAGAATGCCGATCAAAATACCACATGTTTAAGATATTCTTAACACAAATGATTAATACATCTTGAATTTTCAGGGACTAGGCTGCAAAAATCTCTCTATTATGATGACTCTTGTATAATAAAATTGGTAAATCGTAACAGATAAACAAAGTCTTATTACACAAAAATATATATTTCCTTAAAGCAAACAGCTCACTTCTTTCTTTAATTATTTTCAAGGCATCCATAATTATATATTCGCAATCTGCAATAGGCAATTTCTAGGGCTACGAAGCTGAGCAAAAATACTTTTTCCCTAGTGTTGAAGATGAAGCCTATCATATGTTAATTATGGATCACTATAGGCTAGAAAATGTAGGATTTAATTTGTCCTTTTGTGCCTTTTTAGTTATTTTTTATTCCAGAAAGCTTTTATAGAATTTTTGTTAGTTTTTGCCTCTTTAGCTATTTTTACTTAAAGGTCCTTCTTTATAGCATGTTTGTTTCCTTAACCCTTTCTTAACTTTAACCTTTCTGACGATATTCTTTTCCTGTTCAACCGTCCAGCGTAAATTCTAATTTCTTTTAAATAACACGCACTCCTAAGTCTGGCTACATCATGTAACTGTTGAGACGAACCTTACTGTTCAAGTCATTAGCGCCAGAAGAGTACATAGTAAACTCTCTGAATATCTGTTTATTTTTCTGCGTAAGATTTCACTTGTTTCAAGTATACACCAGTGACTTACGTTGATATGGAGAGGTTTTGCAATTTTCGCAACGTGTTGTCAGAAAACAGACGTTCCTTTCCACCTGAGAATTTAGAAATGACTGTTGTGACATACTGCAACGCCAAATGAGGTAAACTTACTGATGTTTAATTTCTGTAGCACGAGGATGATTAAGCTAAGTATGATTTAAATATATATCTTTCAATTTATTATCCCAGAATGTCCAAAGCTGGTTGCTGAATCAGAAGAAGCATTCCTTATATGTAACTTTTCTCGCTCTATGTATTGCATATCACCTGGATATCTAATTGAAAAGCAATTTATTAATTTGTGGATATCACTTCTTTACGTCATGTTTTACAACATTTAGGTCCTTTTGGGATATTCCTAGGTATTTTGAAGGTACTTTTTAGATAACTTATAGGTCCTCAACTTCCCACCCCTGGTAATTACGATTTTTTTTTTCAAATTGAAGTCCTTACAGGGTAACTTCGTATCTATTGATCCTGCAAGGCAATGGAATTTCAAAGCTATCATACAGTGACCAGATCTTAAAAGATTTGATTATCGATTAATACCACAGTATTCACCTATATCCATTGTACCCACTACAAAATATATAAACAACCTATTTTTGCAAATGTTTAACATAGAAGTTTAATCATTTGCAACAATGGTTTGTGGAATGGATAGGTAAAGCTACATGAATTTAGCATATAATGCATTTATCAACTTCTTGGCATGCAATTTGTCCAGGTAGTGATGATCATGTTATGTGTTCTTCATCTAACTCGAAATATAAAATTTTGTTTAGCCATTCAGTTACACTGAACTACCGCTAATATTTAAAAATGAAGCTGACCGGAATCGGCTTATTTTATTTGTTTTATAGAATTTGAGCTTTAGATGTCTTGCAAATTCTTGCCATTCATCTCCATACGATTTGCAATTAAGAACATATGCAGAATTTTAGGAAATTTCTTGACATTCCAGCTGCACCCATGTCATGTTCTACCAGCTCTCTCTTTTATCATTAACTAAACCAGTTTCTTGAAATTCGTAAATCAACATGCGAAATGTTGTAACGGAGCAGGGAGACGATAATCTGTCCAGATTTGGCTCATTAAGTGCACATGTCACTTCACTAATGAGGTCCGCTTCATTTTTCTCAGTCACATCACTTTTCTTTGTGATGAAACCCGCAATGAAGTACGCGCCAAGAATTCGCAGTTTTGCACGCATCACTCTCTGGTGCAGTGTTTACTGCAAGTCACATCAGTTATAAACTAGCACTCACTAACAGACTTGATGATTCTACAGTACACTTGCTTATGTAGCTCTACTCCCAAACAATTTGAGATGAAAGAATGAAATTTCCAGAAGATTCTGGTCGTCTATTGAGAGCACTTCTGTGTTTAGGCTGGGCGACAGCGTTACTGTATCTCCGTTTATCTCCCTAACTGCCAAGTTGATTGGCACCAAACAACCAATAAACTTTGCCTTAGCCGCCGCGGCACTAGGTATACACAACCATCTGACATGAATATCTTTGTAATGCAAATAGTTTCTATTGCCTCTGCGGTAAAGCTGAAAGATGCCCATACGAACTCTTCTTAAGATAAAACTATCATAAAAGTTTGTCCGATGGCACATACTTTTTACTATCGTGAGTCAGTTGGACCAAGGAATTCGACAATTGTTTATCGATTGTGGCGTCTTTTATTTTCTTTATACTTATCAGGTCTCGGATGAACATCACCAAGCTCGGGGAGTCCTATTCTTCCAATATCATTGCACATATTTCTGCATTAATCTTTGTAAAGCTTAGCAAGCCAATTATTTAAATTGCTAAAAAGCACAATCACAGGCCTTATCATCTCTGTTCCTCCGTTATCGTCCTTCGTTAAGCACAGGCGTAAGTATTTGGTCATTAAGATGTACTTATTTGCACAGAGCAATTTTAATAACCCATGACGCGACAGCCCATAGAGTAACAATGCCTTCCAACCTGACTGCCGACCTCACGCCCACGTACACAAGCTAAAGGTGGGCGATCATCCAACCGATACGGGGAGGAGATGTGGTCAGCATCTCGGCACCCCCAGACAGAGCTACTTATGTGGATAATATTTGCTGTTAGTGGTTACGCGTTATTCATTTGTTTTAACATTGGTAGCTTTTTGTTAAGTTTTGTAGTCTATATAAAATGTTAAAGTGTTCATAGTTTCTCCAAATGGTTAACATTGTTATATTTTGGAAATTAATTGTTCTTTCACACTGGCCGTGTGTAGGCTAAAGTATGGAAAGATAGAGTCAGACTGAAAAATTCAATGCCATAGCCGGGATTTAAACCACGGATCTGCTGGTTGCCGTCCAGCCGCTCTAACTCTTCAGCTACTATGGCCAACGTTCCGACATGACATTAAATTCTCCAACTGAACTCGTGTTTTTCCCGATAAACCACTTAGTTCTCATAAACACATGAGACAACTACCTTAATGGCGACTTACAACATGTAAGTACTTTAAGGCCCGGGCTTTATAGTTAACCATTTTAGGTTAATTAATGGAAATTAATGGAAATTAATTGTTCTTTCACACTGGCCGTGTGTAGGCTAAAGTATGGAAAGATAGAGTCAGACTGAAAAATTCAATGCCATAGCCGGGATTTAAACCACGGATCTGCTGGTTGCCGTCCAGCCGCTCAAACTCTTCAGCTACTATGGCCAACGTGCCGACATGACATTAAATTCTCCAACTGACTCGTATTTTTCCCGATAAACCACTTAGAAGTTCTCATAAACACATGAGACAACTACCTTAATGGCCGTGTGTATGCTAAATTACGCAAAGATAGAGTCAGACTGAAAAATTCAATGCCGTAGCCGGGATTTGAACCACGGATCTTCTGATTGCCGTCCAGCCGCTCTAACCCTTCAGCTACTATAGCCAACGTGTCGACATGACATTAAATTCTCCAACTGACTCGTGTTTTTCTCATAAACACATGAGACAACTACCTTAATGACGACTTACAGCATGTAAGTACTTTAAGGCCCGGGCACTCAGTGGAAATTAACTGTTCTTTCACACTGGCCGTGAGCTAAAGTATAGAAAGGTAGAGTCAGACTGAGAACTCCTAAGTGGTTTACTGGGAAAAGCACGAGTCAGTTGGAGAATTTAATGTCATGTCGGCACGTTGGCCATAGTAGCTCTAGGGTTAGAGCTGCTGGACGACAACCCCAAGATTCGTGGTTCGAATCCCGGATATGGCATTGCATTTTTCAGACTGCCTCCATGTTTCCATAGTTATATTTCGTATAACTTGTTAAGTGCTTTTAGGTTTTTTTTATTTTTTATTTTTTATTTTAGGGTTTTAATTTCCAACGTCAGATTAATAGTGGTCTTGTCTGTTTTAATGGCTTGGCAGGTGTGAGGCGAATAACTGCAAAGATAGAGTTACATAATTGGAGACCAACTTGTTATGCAATGTAATTATGATGCTTCACTCTGTAATAATTCTGTAATTTTTGTGAACTCGTTTACTAATATAATGACTTCTCAAAATTTATGAATATGGATATTTAACGTGTTAATCTACGGCGTGATTATTTATGTATTGGCCCATTTAATAATAAAGAGACACTAATTGGTAGTGGAAATTCTTCTCGTTGTTCTTTTGTTTCAACTGCAAATATCCTATAGCACAATTGTTTTATGAGCACAAATATTTTTATTGTTTTCATGCTGATGTGTTAAGGTCGATAGAGCATGGGAATTTACATTGAGCATAAGACAATATCCGCTGAACACCCAACTTATGTTTTGGTTTCAATACTTTCCAAACATAATAATGAAAGTTTAACAAAATACCTTTCACGTCGACTAATGATCTTTCGATATGTTTAATTAGATCAAAAGTTCTCTAAAATGTCAATTAAAACACCACGGATATGCCCACCTCGGTAACGTGGTGGTAGCATGTCTCACGTTCAAGTGGTCCCGAGTTCGAATCTCGGTGAGGGTGAGTTACCTGGATAAGGTTTTTTCCGGGGTTTTCCCTTATCCTGAAAGACGAATGTCGGATAACTCTAAGCTCTATGAACTCCGGGCTCACTTGAGCATCATTTAAAAAAAACATGGATATAGATATTTAGTTTACTAATAATATGTAAACACATCGATCTTGAACTTTCTTGGAAATTACATTTGGAAGAAATCTCGTATAACTTTTTGTCTATATTTAGTGAACTATTACAGACAGTAAAACATGTACAACTCCTTAAAACAAACGACTTATTTAAAATATTTTGTGCCATTTTTTGACACAAAAATATTACTGGTTTACTGGTTTGGAGCATTTCATGGTTTTGTCATTTTTTGTAACAGTTCAAATGTTTATCGTGAGGTCACAGAAAGGAGTACAGGTATATGAAGTCGATAATTAGTTGGCCATTGTTCTCTAGAAAATATAATATTAATTAAATTCAATAAAGAAATAAAGCTAATAAATTATACATTTACAATTAAAATAGGGTGGTAAATTGGGTCCCAAACCTTTAAATTCAAGCAGAAAATTGAGCTACATAACCTATACCATTCGTATAAAAATAAAGTATATAAAGGTTAAGGATATTTTATAAATTTCTACATGCTGTTCTTACATAGGTATAGTTTTCTACCGTCCTTATCAGCCAAAAAGACATTGCAGAAGTAGTTCAATGATACATTTCGCTGAAAGTTTTGAGTGCACAGAGGAAACTAAATCGACTGTCAGATGTTTAAAACCCAGCAAGTTATGTGTTGGTGTTAAAATTCCATACCTACTCTTTCCTGGATTTTGCTAAATTGACTCCCATTTGAAATTTCTAGGATCAATGAGTTTCCACACAAATTTCGTAGTGAGCAAATTGAGTCACTCATAAATAGTTTTGTTGGATAAGTTGAGTTCCTCGACCCGAAATTTAGTAACAACATTTTTCACCCACTTTGCTTGGATTTTTTTTTTCAATTTACGTCCTCCAACGTTAAGTTATATCGTACGATTAATTGAATAAAATGGTTGAAATGATGCTCAAATGAGTCCGGGGCTCATGGAGCCTAGAGTTATCCGACATTCGCCAATGAGGATAAGGGAAAACTCCGGAAACAACCTTATCCGAGTAACTCGCCGTGACCGAGATTCGAACTCGGGACTTGAGTCTGCTTAGCCAGTTGGGTGGTTAAAACTATTATCTTGATTAGCTGCATAGTGGGCCAAAGCCTGTATGAAATATGATTGAAAAATTGAAATAGATTTGTCACAAAGGTAAACTTTTATAAGCAAGGCTTTCATAAGGTTTTAGTATTTCCGGTAGATGCAATTTTCTCTTCTGTTTCCTCACAGATATTTATTTTCCTGTATTTGCTTCTTTCTTCCTATACATCTCAACTGAACATACATACTGACTGGTCTATCACGGTTGTAGATCTAAGTTATTTTCACTTAATTTTACGTAACACTTACAGGAGTTTAAAAGAGAAGAATGGCTCAGGCAATAGCGTCTGGGGTCCACATTTACAATATCGTGGATTCACTTCCCGTGGTTGAGGTGCCAGGTTCCCCCTGTTGTCAAAGTCATGCAAATTTCATTCTTGGTTGTTATATGGTAGAAATTTGTAATGTTCCGCCCTCTCAACTGAGCATCACCTCCGTGCTGGCCCAATTATGATCTTTTACTACACTAAACGGTGTGACTGCTGACTCTGTAGTGATCTATGTTGCGTTATACCTTGAGGTCACAGCGTGCGAGCGGTGTAGGCTATATATGTAGCTCAATTTTCCGCATGAATTAAAAAGTTTCGGAATTAATTTATCGCTCTATTTAATTCAAAATTAATTATTTATTACTTTTTTTCTTTATTGCATTTAATTAATATTATTTTTCTAGAGAACAGTGGTCAACTAATTATCGACTCCATATACCTGGATCCCTTGGTGTGACTTCGCGAGAAAAAATGAATTGTGACAAAACTAACTTTAAAAAAATAACGAAACTATGAAAAACTCCAAAGCAATAACTATGCAAATCTCGAAAATGGTATAAAATATTTTAAACAAGTCGTGTGCTTTAAAGAGACGTACCTGTTTTGCTTATTAAGGCAAAGTTATATGAGATTTCTTCAAAATTAAATTTCCAAGAAAGTTCAAAATAGATGTGTTTACATATTATTTGTAAAACAAATATCTATATACAGGATGTTTTACTGGACATTGTTAGAGAACTTTTGATCTAATTAATCATATCGAACGATTGTTCTTCCATGTGAAAGTTATTTTGTTAAACTTTCATGGTTTTCTTTGGAAGATTTTGAAACGAAATACTAAGTTGCATGTTTAGCAGATATTGTTTTATGTACACATATTGTTCACACACACACACACACGCACGCACGCACGCACACACACACACCACAAACACACACACTCACCCGCGTGTTCCTGCGAAGCTTATTTTAAAAAAAAAATCCTATACTTTTAAATAAAATATTCTGAGAAGGTTGTTCTTATAATGAGCCCAAAAACAAACAAATAATGTATTAGCACTTAAATCAATTATTTCTTTGGAAGCTAAATGATAGAAAGAATGGTCTCGGAAATAGTAAATTTCCAAATCATTTCATAAGATGTGTATTTTGTGTTTTAAAAAGGTCCACATTTTTCTGTAACAAGACTCTCTTTGGAAATTAATTGTTCTTTCACACTAGCCGTGTGTAGGACGCACTATGAAAAGGTAGAGTCAGACTGAAACATTTAATGCCACAGCCGGGATGGAACCACAGATCTTCTGGTCTCCGTCCAGCCGCTCTAAACCATTGAGCTACTATAGCCAACGTGCCAACATGACATTAAATTCTCCAACTGACTCGATAATTGTACCTAATAGTGGTCCGAACTATAAAGCCCGGGCTTTAAAGTATTTACAGCATAGTAAGTCGCCATTAAGGTAGTTGTCTCATGTGTTTATGAGAACTCCTAGTGGTTTACCGGGAAATGTGAAATGTATAGTGTTTAACGCCCGCTTTTACTACATACGGCACCGCAGGCGTTGACACTGATGATACATGAGATGAAGATGGAGAAATGGTGGAATGAGATGGCGGGGGAAACCGGAGATCCCGGAGAAAACCCGCCCCAGCGCCTTGTTGTCCATCACAAATTTCACTTTACGGTCACCTGAGATTGAACCCGTGCCGCCTTGGTGAGAGCCAAGCGGTCTAACCACTGAGCCACGGCGCGGCCTATTTACCGGGAAAAACACTAGTCAGTTGGAGAAATTTATGTCATGTTGGCACGTTGGCCATAGTAGCTCAATGGTTTAGAGCAGCTGAATGGAGAGCAGAAGATCCGTGGTTCAAATGCCGGCTATGGCGTTGTATTTTTCAGTCTGACTCTACCCTTTCATAACACTCTCTTTATTTCTTGCGGCTTTCTAGCTATACGAAAGTCACTCAGAGTGAAGGGAACTTCGCGGGTTATGCCCAGAAAAGACAAGATGTACGTTTTATTTGTAACATAAATTGTTAAACACAGAGTGTTCCAAAAATGTATACACTTTTTTGCGGTCCATAACTTTAAAATTAATTGGCGGAAACATCCCATTTTTGGTAGTGTAATAATTTGTAGTTCCGGCAATTGCCGCACAAGTGGTGCCTGATATAAGCGGTCGCTATATAAGTATTTTTTGTTGTTGTTCTATCAATCGTCACACAAGCTTGAGGCATCCATTTTACATGCCATCCGAGACTTGCATGGGGACGAAAGGTTTTACTTTTTACAAGGTGGTGCACCAGCCCATTATCATAAGCGTGTCAGGGAGTATATCGACGAAAATCTACCTACACGATGGATAGGCCGAAGAAGTGCTGTAGAGTATCCACGACGTTCCTTAGACTTAACGCCTCTTTATTTTTACCTATGGGGAAAGGATGTTGTTTATGGACAAAAGCCACCCACATTAGATGAACTACGAGAATGTATCATACATTTGTGTGCTGATGTCCAACTAAAAACGTTGTGGTTGGTAGTTGGTGCTGCAGTTTAGCGGCATCGTCTGTGTATGGATGTTAATGGTGACCATTGCGAACACCTACAGTGATATCTGTAAATTGGACTTTAAGCTACACTTTTGCAAACAATGAGACATTTCCACCAATTAGTTTGAAACTTATGGACTGTTAAATAGTGTATACTTCTTTGAACCACTCTGTACATAGATATTTTTAAAATAAAAAAGACAAGTTTTGCCCGTGTAAGGCAGTCTGTGTTGGAGGAAATCTCCATGTCGCATACTTTGAAGTTGCTAACTTACATATCCACTTTCTTGTGGGTTAACGCACGATGTTAAGCGATGCTTTACATATTAAGAGAGTACGTAGTTGCGATGTAATCCCTGTATCCTGTACTTGCTCAATGGTAAGTTGAGAGCACTGTATTATCAACAGTTTTCCGGGGAAAAACACGAGACAATTGGAGAATTTAATGTCATGTCGGCACGGCAATGGTTTAGAGCGCCTGGACGGAGACCCCAAGATCCGTGGTTCAAATCCCGGCTATGACATTGAATTTTTCAGTCTTACTCTATCTTTACAGTAACTAAACGGTTAATACGTACTGAAGAATTTCAAACAAGGGAATTACTTTCTAACAATCCTATACATTTGTTTGTGGACGGCATTAGAATTGTTAGGAGCGTGAAACATTCTGTACAGCTGCTGCATTGGCATGTCTTGTCTGGATCTGTACAACATTTCAAGGCTGCCACGGTTGAAAGGTTTGATATGTTTGATGGGTAGATTAAAGTCGAACCGCCAATGTTAAATTTGGTAGTTTCATGATTCATTATGTTTGAAACTTGTGCCGCCCCCAGAGTCTTGTCAGCGTTAAGGAGGAATATGCAGTCGCCCGTAGGCTGTCATAATATGTATAACAATGCATATTAAACAACTGTATATAATGAGGTTTACAGATGCTAATCTTGAGACATTTCGGATCTTCAATTTCTAGTCTTTTGTCTTGGTGGAGAAGTCATTACAATTCAGCCCCATTACATAGTTGAAAGGTATAGCATTAATGTAAAAATACAATGGCCTATAAATCGACTAAGAAACCCATTATTACACCTTCATAATACTAGTGGTAATTATTGGTTACATTGCAGCTTCCAGCTAACAATTATGAACCCCAAAGAGAGCTGACACACAAGGTCGAGCGGGAACAAAAGATTATCGCCAGAAATGTGAAGGTCAAGGCAAGTTACATTATGCACATAGTATCTAAGGTGTGGGAAACTTGCCAAGAGAGTGCACCACGTGGATCAATGTGTCAGACTGTGCCTGATGTGCCTGATGTGCCTGATTTTAAGATGACCGTCGATATGCTGGATAGCGAACGGTGGCGCTACTCCTAACACACTAATAAACCAAGTCAAGTGACAAGTGTAGGCGCGGATTCGATCCCAGTCTCCAGCACCGTTTCGGGTCGGCCTACAGAGTGGGGCATTGGGTGTATTCCCTGGCGCCATCTGGAACTGTGCAGGAAAGGTGTCAGCTTCGTTGTGCGGTCCTCGTAGGCTCACCGATCGGGATGGCTCAGACGGATTCTTCTGTGGCCCGCATTCGGGAGGCCCGGGGTCGAATCCCGGGGCCGACCTACCTGACCCATGGGGTTTTTCGGAGCCTTTCCCGGGGCGCTAGGCGAATGCTGGGTAGGTTAATTACATCCCCCGATTTTTTCCTGTCCCACATTTCATCTCCATTATCATTTCACATCATCTCTCATCTGGTGGTCTCTTTCAGGGTAACAGTGTCGACGGTGCATGGCCAGATGATATACTCTGAGAAAAACTACTTCCTCCTCCGGTAGGTCGATTGCCGGCCTCCGCCTCTCTGCTGGGACCATTTCGTGACCGCCAACCAGGGACCTTTGGTACCATTAGGGCTCGGCTGCTGGACTCATTGCCGTCCCGCTGTAGGGGAGCGTGTTCGTAGCCCTGGCCTGTCGGGGGATATCTCTATCCAAGTAAACTGTAGGGACCCTGCCCTCTGTACCACCGTGGCTCCTTGCGTCGGTCGCCCTCTGTCTCTTTCGCCTCATCCTTCCTCCCGGGGGGGGGGGTGCTCGCACTTGCGGGTATAGGCACAATGGACCCAGCATTGTGGCCTACGTACCGAATCTCCCCCGTGATGAAATACCAATCCCCTCCTAGGCTCAACCAGAGCGAGGATGAGGGTAGAGCTTAGAGTTACCCGACATTCGTCTTTCAGGATAAGCAAGACCCCGGAAATACCTTATCCAGGTAACTCACCCTGGCCGAGATTCGAACTCGGGACCTCTTGAACGTGAGGCAGACACGCTACTCGCTACCACCACGCTAACGAGGCGCGCACGAGGATGAGTGGCATCGCCTGTCGCCTTAGGAGTCTTCCCGACATCCTTCTCTCACTCAGGTAGAAGTACAAAAGTCCCTAAGGACCTAGGTGTGGTGTTCTGCCCTGGTTTTGGGGAGCACCTTCACTGTACTATTTTTACACTTATATTTAACCGACGAGCAACTGATAGACAGGGGCACCTGTTGAAACAGACAAACTATTGGTAAAACTACACCAGTTATATGCTAGAAAAACAAATACAGCTTACTAAGATGGAAAACATCTAAATGAAAGGGAGATAAATGAAAGGAAATCAAATCTTGTAGCACAGTGAAGGAATTTTATATTACGTTATAATCAGAGCTAGGAAGTTTGTACCGATTTCCTTGAATAGTGTAAGAGCAACCTATTCAACGCAGAGCTACTAGCAAAGGCAAAGTTCATCGTAGAATGCAACTCATTACTGCAAAACAGGTGTAACTGCATGACACAGAGCACGTTGGTGGAAAGGAAGACATTCGAATAACATCTTTGTTGTGCTTCAAAGATGAACAACTAAATTTGCTGTACAACCATTGTATGTTTTCTAGAATTGTACTTATTCATGTCCTTATTTACTTCATTATTTACATTTACATTTCACTGGGATACTTCAGCACACATGGAAAAAAGAGAAACCAGATCGAGAAACTAAATTGGCTGAAATCATTAACAAATTTGCAACAGATTATCAATCAGCTAAATCTTGTTTTAATGGACATAGAATGGGTTTTTCATTTGAAAGTCTTCAGAGATACATTATTGTTTTTGGTAATACGGCATTTTGTCCGGTAAGAGTCTTCCGATGTTTAAGAAATTAATTTTATTATTTGGATATTGTTTTATATTTGATCAGGAAATGTTACGATCGGCGCTATAATTGCTTTGGTGTTGCCACAATGTGCCTATTTAAATAATGAGATCAGCTAGAGACAAACCCGTATGTATTATATAAGAATTTGTATGCTGTACATAATGATCTAAATAGATGTGCACTTACGAATGTCTCATAAGTCATTTTTTTTTTTTTCTCTGGGCAACCAGTTTCAATAGCACTCCTCTGTGCGTTTCCTATCTATGACTTGTTTGGATGCCGGGAGAGGGACGGTCGTAACCTGCATAGAGAACGGCGAGCGGTACGAACTTCCTAACCCTGGTTTTAATTATGAGAAAGTAATTTGATTTATTGTATCTTATGTATTAGATAATCCTAAAGAGACTTATTTATAATTGTTTCTTATCGAATTTAAAATATTTAATTAAAATGCTAATTTTCTGTATCATAAAATTAATCATTTGTAATTGGTAGGAGATGAGTAACCAACCCAGCATTCGTCTAAAGACCAGGGAAGGCTACGGAACGACAAATGTCGGAATAGGTGTTCGGCTAAAATAGATCACTGTAAGTCTCGCAAGGTACCGTGTAGTTATCTCGCTGGATATGGTATAACCCGTGCTCTCTTTTATTGAAGAAAATGAGATATTCTGCTAATTACACATTTTTACTACAATTTCTCAGCAATAAAGTTTTAAAACCTGTTCATTTAACACATGTCAAAATAAACATAATTAAGAATTTGATTGAACAGTAATATACCTGGAAGCAGATAATTTATGTAAAAACATCGAAAATCGAACGCTAAAGTATTTCTTCCATTCACACAATGTGTATTTGATAATGATCAATATTGTTTAATAATGACCGATCACTCCTGTATTTCTTATCGTGCTTACAAAATGCAATGTTATCGGTTAACCTCGCTACAAAATAAGAATTAACATGCGTTGAGCCAATGCAGTTGTTCCAGTCTTAGTGTTGCCAGTTCCATGGCAAGCGGACGACAGAAATGGAAGATATGTCTCTATCTTTGTCTCAACCTTGCAAGTATCAAACAGATGCTGAGATGTGCAGTGATACAATGCTGACAGAGATGTTTGCTGAGAACATACACAATGATTATCGCACAATCTGAACCTTAAAACCTTGAACTGGAGAATAGTTCGCTTACGTAGGTATCGTTCATATGCACACAAAACAAAATGATTCAAATTATATGCGTTCTACGAAAGAAGGTGTTTGCAGTGAAACAAAGTAATAACATTTCAACTGTTTGTGAACATAGTTTCTATTTTAATGATGCCATATTTTTATACGGTCTGTAATGGGCTTTAAACTAACTTTTGTTTCACTAAAATACTTAATAAATATCAAAGATATGAATGTGTATTTATGAAGCATTTTTATACCATGAATCACCTGTACCAATGTGATACCGAAATTAAGGTTTGCCATAAGTAAAGAATCATGATGGCTTTCAAAGGAGTGTAGGTTCTTTGTTACAAAACGTGCAAGGGCAATTGAGTCGAATAGCAGTTGGGGGGAAAGTTGTTATAACAAAAGCAATGTAAGAAACAGTGTCCTTAGCGGATTTCAAAGTGGCTCACTTGACTTGTTGAATGAGGTATTCTTCTGTCCCTAATAATGACAATAGACAAGATCGTCACAAAGGAAATCTTTGTGTGAAAAGATGGTTTCCAAAAAAGTGAAAGTTACATATACACCCACACGCGCAGCTGTGGATAACAGTCTTCGGCGTGGAGCTGATTAGAGCACTTCGTGGCTGGTAAGCCATTGAAACAGTCTTCGGCGTCAGGCCGATTAGAACAGTCCGAGGCGTGAAGCCGATTAGGGCGGTCAACTTCTTCTGTCTTGGCCCAGGCATACCAGAAATGAGAGAATATATTTTTCGATTCATATATACGTGAGGAACGAATAAAGTTTATCGAGTAATAAACATTTTGCCGTCAGTAACTCTAAACAGGGATATTGGTAACCCTTGGTCGGCAACTTCAATTTCGAAGTTCTAAAAAAAAGAAGCAGTAAATAAATAAGTTTGAAACGGGCATTCCAGTGTCATTAAAATATCCTTCTCACACACATCCACGCATACCCTGTGAGAAATCTCATTGTTTGACCCTAAGCCACACATTATAATAGCTTCAAAGTAGCATCAACGTAGAACTCTTTGTTCGCCAATCATTTGTTACAAATTGGCGTCCCAACGTGGAACTGTGTGCCACCCGCAATATATATAATATAATTGCTTCAAATTGTCGCGACAACTTGGAACTTTGTTTGATACAAAACATTATTGTATCAAATTTTATGCATTTTGCGCAGAAATATTAGTCTTGCAGCAACAATATCGCTTCTTTCATGCAGAAATTGGCGACCATCAGTTGGTTCTCCTATATTTGAACCCAGAGATTTCGGAACATTATGCATAGAAGATACAGTATCCGTATATTCTATTTTCCTCCTCAATAAATTGGTCAGCCTTTTAGCAGTTGGATATTCACCCTTGTCATACTCATAAATATTTCTACGTAAAACACACTTTTCAAAATTGTCTAAGTTGGTAGCACGTTTTTTAGATGCCCAATGTTTCCCTGGAGATCTAAATATGACAACTTCTCCTAATTTGGTAAACTGTTTGCCTTCTTTAATAATGTTCATCACAGAATGAGCACTCACGTGACAAGCTTGTAACATTAATTCTCGACTCTGAGCGAAATTTGTACTTTCGACAATGTATTTAATTGACATCTGTTTGAAAAAAGGAATACACATTAACAAGAATATTTGTAGCCTATTTGTATAAAATCTTATGAGTAGTTTCGCAGTTACTACTCGGGACACTAGTACTAGACTTGCTAAGCGCTATATTTACCAACTTTGTAAAGCACGTGTGCGCTCTTAAAATATCACCACTTTACTGAAAAGTACAAAAAGTTATAAAATGCAACTGCAGCGTAGCACATGTGTGGTTTTCTTCACTGAAAGTTAATCATTCTTTTGTCTTTAGTCCGGCGCCTTATCTTTCCATATCTCCGAAACCAGATGTGCTACAAAAATGAGGTTTGGACAGTAATTCTCAGATAAAATAGCTGTGTAACATAGGAAAAACAAAATAAATCTTTAATCGGTATCCTTAGAGCGCGCAAAGAAATTAGCCGCATGCTTCGGCAAAGCGAGCCAGTATGCGTGCTTAACTGTACAACGTCGTACGCACCACATTGGCTAGTAGCGATAGAACAGCCACACCTAGCCCCGCCTTATGTTCATTCCTAGTTTTTAGCTACCGATTCTTCTCTGAACCGTAATGATACCAATACGCAGTATTGATGGGCGTCATTCATTTCATCAGAATCAACATGATTCGATTGCAATACAAGAGCAACAATTAATAAAAGAACAGCCACACCAACTGAAGTCATAGCTTAGGATAAATCAACAGCACCGTTCATCAACTCTGGTGAAAATAAATCGTACGATCATAATATCTAATTCAGTTAACATATTCAATAAACATCATTACCAAAACGCAGCTGTATCCTTCAGCTTTGAAAATTGGATAAAATCGCTCATATTTTCGAATAAATGCTCTTGTAATATCAGCTATATCCACTGCCATGACATTCTCTGCTCACCATTTTATATATCACTCTTAAAAATATGAATTATACTACCCACTTCATGTTAGTCGAGACAAATATACTTACATTAAAATTATTTAATTACGTTTCTATTTTGTAAAAGTATTGCAAAGTTCAAACAAATAAGAAGGACTATATCTAAAGTATAAAAGAATGTACTCCACATAAATTGTGTGTTTTAAAATATCTATATTCTGTATAGCAAAAATGTATCTATCTCTTAATTTACCATTTATGCAAAACTCATTCAAAATGAACAGGACTTAGGAGCACATTCCCAGAACATTCAACACGTATACTTCATTTCCTTTGAAAATATCTTGAGCATCTGGTATTTTAATCCAAAACATTTCCGAAGAATGACAGAAGAAATTTACACGAATGTAACTCATCCATAAATTGTGTTAAGTGCTACAGAATTCAAATAAAAAATGGCAACATTATGTATATATATTAAAACTATAAGTGGATTTCCTAGTGAACTGCAAATGATAAGAGGTAATTTCAATCTATCAGGCTGCACAAAAGACTAAATATTTTCGGTAAAGTTCGGCGATAATGGCAAGAAGGCGCGTTTTGAGGAAGGACCATGAAATGTCATCAAGTGAGTTCACTCTTCGTTTTGCATCATTGCACGTGTCGGTTTAGCGTGTTATTTGAGCTGGCAACACATGCTGCTAAACCCCGCAACTATTTGTAAAAAGATGAACCTGCCATTTCAGGTTTTGCTACACTCAAGGGACTATCAAGGCTGACAAGATAATTCCACGCGTTGCACATTGTGCAGTAAAATAGGCGGTGAGCAAGCTAACCCGCACAAAAAATTGGCAATTTAGAACTTAAGTGCCACTTTCTTTGTTGTAGTTGCATTTTCTTTTCGAACTAATTGCAGCTACATTGAATCTCTAAGACATGCATAGGAGAACATTGATCATTATACTTATGGAACTAATTTTACTTTCTCTTCTAAATACTCAACACTAAGTTCAAAAAGTGTCTAGTATATTCAATCAAAAATGGATTTTACCTGAAATGCGTAATTTTAGGCCCGCTTAATCCAAGAAGATTGTTAGCAAGAGTGTAGGCGTGTGTGCCAGCTTCTGCGTGCATGAGTTTGTTTGTGTACAGGTGTGCACCTTAATTCTAAATAGAAAAATCGGAAAAGTAGTAAACTTGGTATTTAAGTTCAGGAGTTTATAACCAAGTGGAATTTCGAAAGTTTCACCAAGACAAAACTACTGTTCACATGAAAAATATTTTGAAAAGTTTTATTTTTCTAAAAATGGCTCTATCGATATTGACTAAAATATCACATATTAACGATACTTGCATAATGGATAAAATCTGTCTCTTGATCTTTCGGAAGTAGCCTCAGTGGTCCTTTTTATTCCGAAATAATTCTGTATACTTTTGTTAGATCAGGGACAGAAAACATGTAAAAATAATGTAAATTTATTTAAAATTCACATTTCGAATAATATTTTTGTGTTTGTTATTTCTGATACATACATTATTATTTCGAATCGCTCAGTATGTATTACTCTTAAATTACATCAATATTCTGGCGTTTCTGAAGACCGCATGCGAAAAGTAAGCGATTTTAAAGTCCAGCATGTGGAGTTTACTTGTTAAACATCTGACAATCGCTATCACATTTGTATATTCAACGAGGTATAGCCGTTCGATTAAGGTTTCAAGTAACAACCGCACGCTTTCATAAGAGTATTAACCAATAAACGACAAAGTGTAGAGAAAGTAAAGTGATTTGTCGTAGAGTCATATTAAGAATAAATCATTTAGTTTAATAATTGCTATTTGGTGTTTGTAATGTATTTGTAATGACGATTTGCGTACACACTGAAATAATCGTTTACTATTTCAAAGACTTTTCTCAGTTTGTTCTGCATTTTTACATTTTCAAAATACCTCACACAATGTAGTTTTTCTTCAGTTTACTTCAAATTGTTAATATAAATAGATGTACAAATATATAAACATGTTGAGTGAATTATCGGTTATCCTTTTAGGAATGCCAGACATTTAATCAGCACAGAAAATTAATTAAGACTTTAGTTTCCCGTAAGCTTATAATGAAAGAGAAAATGAGTTAAAACTTCAATAAGGAATATGTTTCGTGATATTTTTTTCTGATCAGTATATTTGTTAGAGTCAAAATATATATTCATATTAGCCTAATTTTAATTTGTTATAACATATGCCATTTTTGCTTACTACTTAATTAAACAGTTTATTACATATATGTGCTAGAAATATTGCAATGTATATATTTCCTCATGCTCTTTGGCAGAATATCTTGGATGTACATTCTAGAACCATATGTTCATAAATGTAGATAAAAAATGTCATGTTATATAGATACCTTTTAAGAGTCACTATGAGCAAATTACACAAAATATTTACCAACAGTATGCATTTTAGAAGTGATGCAATTTTGTGATCGCCTTCCTATGTCAGGCAGAAGGAGTAAATGTCACACACAAATTTTATATCAATGTTTTACTATAGATACACGGTTTGGGGATCTCTTTATTAAAGTATTCCAAAGCAAACATTTTCAAGGAAATCGACAAGAGCTATTTATTTAGAAATTTATTTATTTTTTTCTGCCTCTCTTACATCACCTGTACCGATGTTGGGGGACACAGATTCCACTAGCCCGGAAAGTCAGGGCTAGGGAAGCCCAAGCAGTGAGCCTGATAGGGTTGAGGGTCCAGCCCAATGCCTGGGATGAGGGCGAGAGAAGTGAATGATAGTATGAGACTGAAATGGATGATACGAAAGATGTATGATGGAGCAATTGGTGGAATGATAGCGGGAGAAACCGTAGCATTCGGAGAAAACCCGCAACAGAGCCGTGTTGTCCATCACAAATCTCGCTTTGCGGACCTGTGGGTGAGTCGACAGTCTAAGCTCTCGGTGACGGCGATGCGCACCAATTTATTTGGAAAATTTTTATGATTAAAACCGGACTTGGTGAAATATATGTAATTAAAGTATACAGTTTCATTAAATAGCTTTCTTCATTGATTTTGTATCGCAGCATTCCGAAAATAATTTGTCGCTTGATAAGATGAAGGGTTTACATCATGTGGTAAAAGTTCTGTGTGGCTAATGTTTTAATAGTATAGGAAATGAAAGGGTGGAGCCTGACTGAAAAATTCCATGCCAAAGCCGGGATTTGAACCACGGATATTCTGGTCTCCGCCCAGCCGCTCTAAACCATTCTGCTACTATGGCCAACGTGCCAACATGACATTAAATTCTCCAACTGACTCGTGTTTTTCCCGGTAAACCACTAGGAGTTCTCATACACACAACTACCTTAATGGCGACTTACTATGTTGTAAGTACACGTAATGCTGTAAGTAATGCAATTTATGGAATCCCTATAAAAAGACCAACAGTAATCCGCAAGCATTACTACATCCAACGGCCCTGATATCTTTGTTCCATAACAGAAATGTCCTAATGGAATCTCTCCCCATGTTCATCACTATCAGCTCCACAACTAGGAGGGAAAAAGTCTAGGTGGGAGTGGAGAAAATGGATCTTAAGGGACAAGTTGCATCCAAGGTTACGGTATTTTTGCAGGAGCACTGTCACCAAATGCTTGTAGTTCTCATCTCTTTTGTTGCCTAAAACTCCTGAACACACTTGAAGGCTTTCCAAGTTTCCTTTCCTTTCCACTCCAAAACTTGGTCAAATGCAGGATCCTTTACAAGTTCTCTTATTTGTGGTCTGACAAAAATACCTTCCTTAACTTTTGCATCACTTAATTTCCAAAACTCCTCTCTGATGTTATTTGACAGGCGTGCCAACTCCCACCCCGCAAAAAAACTTCCCCCAAATTTAAAATCTTCACTCTAAAAAATGAAATGTCACTTTATATTCAAAACAAGAGCTAATCTATCATTTTATGGTGATCTTTTAATTCAGTAGATGGAACTAGATGTAAATTCACTATTTTCAAGCCGGAAACATTGTCATTGTTGGCCAGTGTAATTTTCGAGATTTTCATTGTTGTTTGCTGAGTCTTACAAATAAAAGCACTTTTTCCCAGGAAATAAGTGTTATTCCTTTCATCTCGTGATTATGAAAAGGGAATCCATCCTCTGCATTCATTTTTTAAAGTTTGATTGTGGCTTTAGTCTACTCCCATTTTTCTTACAAGTACAGCGGCACGTGTGAGTGAACGTTTACCCAATAGACAATTGGAATGGAGAATAAGCTTTTTAAAAGCAATTTGTGGAACAGTGTGTAGAGAAAGACATATGACGTAACACATCAGACCTTTTTAATGGAGCTGTGTAATGTGCCTCCTGAAATAAAAGAGCAGTAGACAAAGAAGCTTCTTAGTTTCGCCAGTAGGGGCAATATTTCTACTGCCGCAGCTAGTAGTATGCAAATAAAAGAAATATATGGGCTAGAACGGTAGCGGACTGTGAATTAGACTTGCAAAAGTTTGTTTCTTTTTATTGATTCACCGATGGCGCGTTGCATGTTGCTCTTGACATGTCATATATTTCAGCTACACCTGGCCAATGAGGAGACAGTCAAGTGACGTCATGAATACTGCCGCCTCGAGTGCGGCCCGGGGAAGGGGTGAGAATGAAAAGCTACCTTCATACGTCATTTCAACAATAACATTTTTGTTTTGTTTTAGTGTAACGTTAGCTAGTCTACATTTCCTTCTGAGAAGCTACAATTTTAGTCTGACCCAATATAATCTGACCTCGGAATGAGCTTAAGAATGGCAGTCTTCTTCCGATTCTCTTCCACTTCCTGAGTTGCACCATTGACTTGTTCCCTTCCGTCTTCATACTTCATTTCTCTTCTTGGGTTTATTGAAGTCTCTAGGGCTGTACAAAGCATATGAAAATAACTATTCATAATTTGACGATGTGATAAGAGAGTAACAATTATGAATTGTTTTGGCATGTTCTGCTAGTTACTTACAGGTTAGAATTATTGTATTCCACTTATTGTAATGCACATTTTCAGCTTCTCTGAATTTAATAAATATAGCATTTTACACAATATCTGGGCTTCTTAGACGTATATAAAATACGAGGGCTGTTCAATAAAAAATTATCACTTTTTTTCTTCCTTTTTTGACAACGTACCTTTACTCATCCTCATAACTTTGATGGTCCTTCTCAAAATAGTCTCCCCTGAATGCGATGCACTTGTCCCAGCGTTTCTGCCAGTCTTCAAACATGCAGGAAACCATTTTTGAAAGATCCTTCAAAATCGCCTCCGCAGTCTTCACCACTGCTTCTGATGAAGGATAATGCCTCCCAAGAAGGCGTTTCTTCAAGTTAGGGAACAGAAAAAAATCACATGAGGCTAAATCCGGACTATAGGGAGGGTGAGGGATGCACTTCACGTTGATTTTTGCAAGATATCCAGCAACAACATTGGCAATATGCAGCCTCGCAATATCGTGGTCCAGCATCCAGCCTGCTTCACGAAAATGTGGCACCCAATGAAATGTTCAGTATTTCAGAAAGTGATCTAAAGGTAATTCGTCAATCCTCTCTCAAAATGGCAGCATCAGTGTTGATGGGTTCTTCGGTAAGAGCAGTAACTGGAGCACCGGGTTCACCTTCCTTTGAAATTAATTGTCTCCCCTCTTTAAACATTTTAAACCACCTTTGAGTTGTGCTGTAGGGAAGAACAGACTCTCCATCGGCCTCCTGTAACATTGTATAGGCCGCAATTGAAGATTTGTTGAGACAAAAGCAGAATTTCAAAGTCTCATATTGTTCCTCGCGTGTTACCTCCATTGCAGCTGTAGGCGATACTGAACATGTCTGAACTTGCCTGTTTCTCACAGGCGGAAACCAGGAGTACCAACAATGGAACTATTACGGCGTGTTTGTTTCACATTCGCCTAACAGAATATAATAAGATTGAATTTTAGTGCGACAAATTATGACCGTAAAAAATTATGATATTTATTTAACAGCCCTCGTATTTAGATATTTTATTTGTTAACGACACTCAGTTGCCAAGATGATATCATCGATGCCGTATGCCGGAATTTCGTCTCAAAGGAGTTGTATTTAACATTTCAGCAAATGTTCTGACATGGGGCTCATACTTTTAAGTGCACTTACACACCGTCGGCTTAGGTCGAGGTTGAGCTCGGGATGCTGGGGTCACTAGTCCAGCGCATAATCAACTGACTCGCCTGATGGCGACAGTGATATCCAACTTTGTGTATCTGTAAACTTGAACTTCTCTTTATATTTTAAAGTTGTGTTGTTGGAGACAAAAGTTTAAGCTTTTTAAATTATTTTTTATTTCACCAATAAAAATATATAAAGAACTTATTGAAAAATCTATGAGGTCCTCTTTATTCGGAATGCCTTAGCAAAATTTAATAAATCATAACGCGTATATGAAGTCTAACTGCACAAAAATTAAGATATAATTAAAGTACACAATTATTGTTAAACTTTTTTTTCGTATAGTTAACTTCTCATTATATTCTTTGTTAGTGGTTTAAATCTTTAGACATTACAATTTTAAGTGGAAAGTTTCTATTGCTTTGCTCCTGTGGTACTGAAAATAGCAAGGAATTTCAAAGCTACCGTATAATATTCAAATTTCAAACATTTGACTATTATTTCAGCCAACTGTATCCTTCTTGCTACCTACAACGAAAAGTGTGTGTGTGTGTGTGTGTGTGTGTGTGTGTGTGTGTGTGTGTGTGTGTGTGTGTGTGTGTGTGTGTGTGTGTGCGTGCGTGTGTAGAACCTATTATCAAAAATGAATAGGCTGCCGTTATGATCTTAGCTGTTAAAGGCGGGGTATAAATTGTCACTACAATTTCCGCAACGTTACGCAACTTTGAAGCAGTGTGTGGTCTAGCCTGTCTTGACAAGAGTCTTTATCTCAAGGTATGAGTGGGAATACACGGTGTTCATTTTTATTCGTTATTTCCCGCCCTCCGATCGAGCAAGAATGACGTCACAGTTGACTGGTGAGTCTATCTTGAAATCATAGTACCCTGTACGGAGAAAAAGCGGTAACAGTAAGCAAATTACAGCGCTCTTAGTGTGGTTGCGCTAGCAGCTAATACAACCAGCTTGCCCTGGATATGAACACAGAGCACCGCGTCTTCATAGTTGAATACTACTTTCGTCCGGCATAAAAATTGGTGCGACATATAAATATCATTTAAACCGTTGAATAGAGGAGTTCATGCAACGCATTATGACAAATCCCTCGGAGAAGAATAATGTTGCCAAAGGTGCCCAGGTACCGTCAAATTGACATACTTTTGTTTGCAACATAAACATCTTAAGTTTTATCAATATACGATATACTTTTTGTCATTCTCACGCTTAATTAAAATATCTATTAATGTTAGTATCCTTATGTCTTAAAACCAATAGGTGCATCAAACATTTCTAAGATACAGGATCAGTAACTCGCAAAAAGAACGACACTGCACGCTATAAGGTGACTGGTGCTTCTGATGATGGATAATGCCTCCCACGAAAGCGTCTCTTCTAGTTAGAGTATACAAAAAAGTCACAAGGGGCTAAATACGGACTATAGGGCGCGTGAGGGATGCACTTCTCGTTGATTTTGGCAAGATATTCAGCAACAACATTGGCAATATGCGGCCGCGCAATATCGTGGTGCAGCATCCAGCCTGCTTCACGGAAATGTGGTCTTTTGCGCCTGATATGGACCTGCAATGTTTTCTGGACATGCCTGTAGTATAGTCCAGTTTCTGATGTGTGTACAGGTACAACAAGCATAAACCATTCCAAGAATATCAAAGAATGAGATGACCATATCTTTCCCAGCAGAAGTAGCCACTTTTGCTTTTTTTTTGGGGGGGGGGCGTGTTGGTGATGAAGGAGATTTCCACACTGAGCTTTGCTGTTTGCTCTCAGGATCAAAGTGATGCAGCCAAGGTTTATCAGCAGGGATTACGTTTGAAATAATCTCCGGATCTTCCTCTAACATCAACTTTACTGCATGCTAATGTCCTTTTGTTCGGGAATCAACAGTCTTGGAACCCTTCGCGCACAAACACGTCTCATGTGTAATGTTTATGTCACCAACGTGTACGTGGCACCCAGTGAAATTTTCAGTATTTCAGAAAGTGATCTTAAGGAAAATTCGATCCTCTCTCACAGTGGCAGAACCAGTGCTAACCTTTACTCCCGTAAGAGCAGTAACTGGAGCGTCGGGTCCACCTTCCTTTGAATTTGATTGTCTCCCATCTTTAAACATTTCAAACCACCTTTGAGCTGCACTGTAGGGAAGAACAGACTCTTCATATGCCTCCTGTGATATTGCATAGACCTTAACTGAAGATTTGTTGAGACGAAAGCAGGATTTCAAAGCCGGATATTGTTCCTCGCGTATTACCTCTATTGCAGCGGTCGGTGATACTGAACATGTCTAAACTTGCCTGGTTCTCACAGTTGGGAATCAGGAGTACCAACAATAAAACTACTACGGCGTGTTTGTTTCACATTAAGCTAATAGAATGTAATAAGACTGAATTTTAGTGCGAAAAATTAAGACCGTAAAAAATTATGATCATTCTTTATTGAACAGCCCTCGTAATTTTTAACTTTCTAAGTGAGATGGGGCTACGGTAGCGTAGGCGATTTAAATTATGGAGTTCCCGGGTACATCGCAATGTGACCCATCGCTTTCTTGTGAGATTCCTCGGTTAGTGAGCTACGTGAATACTAAGATACGTCCTCCTTTACTACAACATTCCTGTTTTTTATATACTGTACCGTGCAATACATGTTATCTGCTTGAGGGTTACAGGGTCAACCGAAGTGGGAGTTTCCGGCATTCTTTGGGGCTGCCGAGTCACGACCCGACTCGGAATGAGCCCCACCAATGAGCAACTGCCGGGATTTAAGTAGTTGTGGGTGGTGCGCTGGAACTGCAATCGACAGGCATCCCGTGCATAATTGCGCCCGTTGGATCTCCCATTCATAAACTCCTCTTTCCCATGTATAATGTAGAAGCACAAAGGGCAGGAGACTGGCGCCCCCTCATCCATCCGTACCTTTATCCCTGTCCCTTTTAGACATGAAATTGATGCTAATACTCGTTTAGGATTCTCCATACACACCTGTGACTCGAGAACATCGAACTAAAAACTCGTGGATTATTTATAAAAGTGGTATTCAAAACAAAATTTTCTAGAAGTTCAATAAATTGCTGAATATACTTTGCTTACCTGAAGCTTAGTAATTTAAAGTAGGATATACTTAAAGCGTTTCGCTGCGCAAGTGTAGCCCCACGCACAAGAATTCCTTACCGCAATGCACGCTTTTCTCTCCCTGAGTAATATAAGAGTGGACATTTTAGAAAACTATTCATCTTTGCATTACTCGGTGTCTCTGTCGGTCTATGAACAGCATATAGCACATCTGGCACTTCTTTCTAATATGTGACGGGTGATTTTTTTCTAAGTACTTCGCACTTTTTATACAACACTGATGTTTTTATGTATCTCTATGATATTTAATATAATTTCTCTACTTTTAGTGAAATTTCGTGCTGGAGTGCATTCTTTTAACATTACTGGTCATAATTTAGTTCTTTATTTATTTACTTACTGCGTATGTAGCTACGTATATCGAAGAATTCAGTGCAGCAAAACTACCCTGGTTTCTCCACTGAACGCTTGCTACCAACAGTCTTATTTCTCCCTAAATTACACTATCTGGCAAACTAAATACAAAGTACCTAAATTGCACTTACCTAAGAAGGCTGTTCAATAAAGAATGGTCATAACATTTTACGGACATAATTTTTCGCAATAAAATTCAATCTTATTATATTCTGTTAGCTTAATGTGAAACAAACACGCCGTAGTAGTTTCAATGTTGGTACTCCTAGTTCCCACCTGTGAGAACCGGGCAAATTCAAACATGTTCAATGTCGCCTACCACTGCAATGGCCGTAACATGCAGTTAAAGTTGATGTTAGAGGATCATCCGTAGTTTCTATCAAACGTAATCACTGCTGATGAAACTTGGCTACACCATTTTAATCCTGAGAGCAAACAACAAACCTCAGTGTGGAAATATCCTTCAACGCCAGCCCCCTATAAAGGAAAAATAGTTGCTTCTGTTGGGAAAGTTATAGTCATCTCATTCTTTGATATTCATGGAATGGTTTATCAGCATGTTGTACCTGCACACACATCAGTAACTGGACAATACTACAGGGATGTACTGAAAACATTGCAAGTCCATGCAAAAGACTACATTTCCATGAAACAGGCTGGATGCTGGATCACGATAATGCGCGGCCGCATATTGCCGATGTTGTTGCCGAATATCTTTCAAACGTCAACGTGAAGTGCGTCCCTCACCCCCCCCTGTAGTCGCGATTTAGCCCCATGTGACTTTGTTATATTCCCTAACTTAAAGAAACGCCTTCGTGGGAGGCATTATCCATCATGAGAAGTAGTGGTGAAGGCTGTGGCGGCGATTTTGAAGGATCTCTCAAAAATGCTTTCCAGCATGTCTTTGAAGACTGGCAGAAACGCTGGGACAAGTGCATCGCATTCAGGGGAGACTATTTTTAGGAGCATTAAAGTTATGAGGATGATTAAAGGTACGTTGTAAAAAAAAAAAAAAAAAAAAAAAAAAAAAAAAAAAAAAAAAAACAGGTTCATTGTTTATTGAACAGCCCTCGTAGCTAACTAATTACACTAAACACACACAACAGTCCCTGGGAACACAACATCCGTGTCCTCAGCAGACCCTCGTCAAATAAAAATTGAAGGCAGGTCTCCTCAATATGAAAATTAAAGGAAAAGTCCATTTTACTGATTTGTCGAGCCATTTCCCTATTTTCAACAACGTACTGAACGAATCTTAAATATTTGAAGAACGCGCAGAACGAACAGCCTTCACTTACAATTACAACAGTACAATAAGAACTTTTGCTGGATAGCAAGCCTACTTTGGTAAAGCAATAAAATCTGAGAGGAAACGTGGTCAGTATTTTTCAAAACCGACCTGCACTAATTGTATCCACATGTCTTTTTGCACAGTTGTGGACAGATGTCTGGGACATTTTTGCAGAGGTTGGCTCCAAGTGTCACATTTACCTCATGTTGGCTGGAACGTTGGAACCCGCAGGTTGTCTGTTTACGCATGCGTATACTTGCACCTTGCGTCTAAGAAAATATGCTCGTGTCACACAAAAGAAAATTTCTCCGCATATTCTTTACTGCTGATCTGAATCATTAATACATTTTGTACATTATTTCTTACATTCCCTTACGTTAATTCACTCTATTTACGCAATATTTACAGTTTAATAGTCATCTCCGTTAATTTTCTTTCGTTGTAATTTATTTTCTATGTTTTTTTTTCTTCTTCTTTTGGTAATTTTACGCCCTAAAACGTTAAGTCATATCGGACGGTGAAAGAACTAGGTGAAATGATGCTCAAATGTGTCCAGGATTCATGGAGCTTACAGCTACCCGACATTCGTCTTGAAGGACAAGGGAAAACCCGGGAAAATACCTTATCCAGGTAACTCACCCTGACCGAGATTCAAACTCGGGACCTCTTGAACGTAAGGCAGCCTCGCTACCATCTACCTTACCGAGACGTATTTTTCATAAGATTCCCTTACATAATTAAATATAATCAGATTCTGTCAGATTATGAAAGCCACTAAATAAAATCTATTTAGAGGAGATAAAGCCAAGTTTGTGATATGTTCTCAAGAACTGGCTTGAGACCATTGTCATGATGGCATCGGTCAATAAAATTTCACCCCTGAAAAATGCCAATCTCTCTGGAGCATCACAGAAAATCCCTGTCTATATCCATGCTTCACGTAACGGCAGCGGTTAAATCCATGAGGGATTTTACAGACCTCCACCAAGAGTACTGAGTTCTTAAGGCCACTGAGATATCTGTAAGAGTGGCTGTACATTTTCTGATTAAATAATTTCAACCCATAGACTTTCTGCAGTAGCTACTTCCGTCAGTTCTAATTTACTTGAATCTCACATGACAATAGAAGTCCGAAATACCGCCGCTTCGTTTTTAACGTTGGTAAAAGCATATCCCTATTAAACATGTTTGTTTTTTGTTTTTATGGGGAAAGTTCAGATAAAATTACTCCGCAAACAGAGGTTCTGCAGTAAAATTTTTACCACCAAAATACCTAAAATTATGACTGCATTAATAGTAACAGATTTGTGCAACTAATTCAGCTAGATAAATCATGTGGAAATTATCTGCAAGGATTGCACCACATTTCTAAGGGGTACGTTATCTGAGCAGCATATGAAGCCGAAGGAACAATTCGCTAAATGCTGTCCTCAATAAGAATGACGGCTGGCCCCGTAGCTCAGTCGGTAGAGCACTTGACTGCCGTGCTATGGATCCAGGGTTCGATTCCCGGCTGGAGGTGGGGATTTTTCTACAATCTAGTTGATTTCCCATCTTCTCTAGAGTCTGGAAGTATGAATGAGAGTGTGAATGTGTGCATGATCCAATGATACAACCCAACAAATACGAGTTAACACCATCGATATGTTCCAAAGGTGAACGGCCGCCGATATGACCATTGGAGTTAAAGGCGGGGAATAAATGGAACAAAAATATAAGAATGACAATGAACAACAAATGACGGTGAAGATGATAGTGGTGAAAATGACGCGGAGGCGGAAGAAAACATTCTGAATGTTAGTCAAGTGATAACTCATTTAAGCAACGTAGTTCTGTGGGTGGATAGGTAAAATAAATCAAACAGCATTCATATTCTCCAGCTTGCCGCAAAATTTACCATTTTTTTAAAACAAAAAGTTAGGTTGGTATAAAATATTTACAGTGGAATATTAATCAAGATTGATTACAGGCTGGAATACATCTCTCAGAATAACTGATGAACGATTTTAAAATTAATGTAATATATTTACCTTGCATACGAGAGTTTAATACTATTCTGTAATTTATTATTACACGCATATTTTCCTACTACAACTGCGCGGGGTTGATTGATTTTTTGTCACTGCCAACGTTGAATCTCTGTCTACCGCGGCAGGTTTTTAACGCGGGGGTAAAGGATAACCCCCAACAACTATCTTATTTAGAGCTTCTACTGTGTTTTGAAAAGAATAATCAACCATATCTAAAAGGAGTTGTGCATTAAAAAAGGAGAGATAGAGAACAGTCAACAAACAAGGGAAATGCCCCAACTGGAATGCCCAGATTCTTATAAATTTTAGTAGCTTATCTCACATTGCATTGTAAACTTTTGAAATCGAATGATGAAGCAAATAATGTCATTTACCTCCACATGTCCCTCGCATTCGGGAGGTCGTTGGTTGATTCCATGGCCGACCTTTCTGATCCATGGGCTTTCTCGGAATTTCCACAGGTCACTAGGTGCATTCTAGGACAGTAATTACTCTCCCAAATGTGCTGTCCCTCCATCTCACCTCATTTCCATTTCACTTCACCTTTAATGCTGGTTCACTATTTGTAATTGTCCATGGGCATTTCAGCTTGCATGGTTACATCCTAACCCGCTCGATCGGGAGACGTCGCAAAGTTTCACCCCACCAGAAGATTTGAGAGACCGTAGAGGTATAGGGCCCGTTGCACAGCCGCCGTTAGGAGTTTCAATCTGTAGTTTAAGGAAACCTGCCCCTTTCTGTGTTCTCGCCTCGTTCCAGGCAGCCGTTGCACCTTCTCGCCTCCCGGGTGGTTCGCCCTGTCAAATATATAATATTGGTTTACGTGCCAAGTCATCAAGTCAAATTTTGTCATAATACTGTGACTTTGTGGGTTCGTAGAATTTGCAGAATAGAAGTCCAATTTGCAGAAATTCAAAATGTTCTTTATTTCCGTAGAAATACATTTTGGTCAACCCATACAGTAGCAGAATTGCCTAACATACACAAATACAGCCTTCAAGTTCATCTGCCGCACCCACAAACAAAGAGTTCACTTTCAAAACACAGTTGCACAATTCTGATTACCACTTCTCATTACGAATCTGTACCTAACTGACGATCGTGGCTCCTTTTTATAGCTCACTCGTATTTATAGACGTTTGTAGAATGTTCTATTTCAGTTATCTAACTTTATCTGTTTCGGCAAGCTTTTATCTCCGCGCTGCCCTATCTATCCCTTATCTCCGCGCTGCACTATCTGCCTCTTTGTGCGCTTTGTCCACGTCTCCTCGTAGCAATGCAGTTGGCTGCCAGTCGCGACAATACGGTAGCTCATCTCGTTCTTTATGTAATTATTGCACAATAATATACAGGATTTTAGTAGTGAATCCTCCCTTTACAAGTAAATTCATAATGGCGTACATATCCATGTTTTAGCAGATGAAAAATTATCGGATTTTCACGCAAAAGGATACAAACAGGCGAATCCCTCTTTAACCCTGCCCCCAACAAGCTTTCAAGGTCTGGAAATGCTGCATAATTTGCATATATCCTTTGGCTTTGGAATCGTAACAGTCGAGTAATAGTTTTGAAAAACAGTAAGTCAAATTTTAAATCTTGTACCTCATTCTGTCCTAAAGTTGTTAAAGAACTTAAAGCTGCACAGTAATGGAGAAAAATTTTACATGCATATATCTACAAGAAAAGGAAGTAAATCTGGTGATCACAAAGATTGCCTCCTCCGAAACTTTGCTACTCCCAAAGGTTAACCAAGTTAATCTTTTTGGAAAAGATTTGTTCTGTTAAAGTCCTTATACAAGTCCTTTCAGTTTCGAATGGTTCAGTGACGTCTACTGTTAGAAATTTTATCTCTTTATAATTTTTTTTTTTTCCTTGTTCCGTTTATACCCCGCCTTTAACTGCTATGGTCATATCGGCGGCCGTTCTCCTTTGGAACATACTAAAGGTGTTAACTTGTTATCTTAGGGTTTTTTAATCATTAGATCACGCACACATTCACACTCTCATTCATACTTCCAGACTCTGGGGAAGATGGGAAATTATCTTGGTCGGAGAAAAATCCCCACCCACACATTCGATTAAGCTTTGGCCTGCAGTGGTTTGGATGTAGCTGTCTGCCACATCCAATAGATCCCGAGTTTAAATCATGGTTAGGATGAGTCACCTGGATAACGTTTTTCCGGGGGTTTTCTTATCCTGAAAGATGAATGTTGTGAAACAAAACGCTGTAGTCTGGGTTCATTTGGCCATTGTTTCAGTCACAATCCGATATAACTTACGTTGGAGGAGGTAATAATTAGAAAAACCTCTTTTGTTTGTGCTGTATTAATTGCTAAATCGTGACCGTCTGCATATGTTATGTTGCTTGGAGTGAAACTCATGTTGCATTTGCATGTACATTCTTTGGAGTAACGGCAGCTGCTTTCCGTTCTATGGCATTCTCAAACAAAAGACAAGACCTTCATTGAAGTACGTTATTTTATATCTCCGATGCCGTGCTCGTTTTGAAGTTAAAGGGCTTTGTAAATCATTTTTAATGTATAATTTATTCCTGGGAACGAATAGAGCCTTTTATTGGCGAAAGAACTACCATACCGATTTCTTTATTTCTAAGACTACCACACACATACACATACACACACTTTGGGAGAGAGAGACAGAGAGGGAGATATTCATAATAAATATGTTGCCGTAGAAAATCATACAAAAATAATTCCGTTAGTTGACTGCTCTTGTCACGAGATGTGATTCCAAACCTATTATGTAAAGCGTACAGAATAACACGAGCCATCTGATGTTACAAACCACACGCTGCTTCTTTTAGATCCATGTATTTGACACATTGATAATACCTTCTTAAATATCCAGGAAATAACAACAAAGTAACACAAAAATAGAACTGTGACTCATTTCAATCTTACAGAAACGAGATTCGTATAACCCCTGGATTTAATTTCTCTATCATGTCATAGAGTTATAGAAGGCATTGTAATCCACCCAAAACTTCCATATTCAGAGATTTCAGTGTAAATGTACGTTTTGAGGTGTCCTAAGTTCAAGAAAAGCATTTTTAGGAAAATGTCCATGGGTGGACGTACTTACGTGTATATGTGTGTGTCTGTGCGTGCGTGTACCAGGGGAAAAACAGGTAGTGGAGGTGTGACGTCAGCTCCGCCAGCTCTCACAGCAAAGTATGCTCCCAAACGAAAGGCAGGTTAGCGTGTGACGTCACCGCGCTGATTACGGCGGTCGAAGGGGGACTAGGGTAGGAAAGGCAAGACACATATTGGGTGTTAATAACATGGGCAGCTTATATATTGGTTGTTTTAATATTAATACTGACTGCTTTAATTACACATTTTGCCACAGTTTATAAACAATTACATTTTGACTCTGTGCTATGAAAATATATAAAGCTTCAAACTTGAGTTTATCCGAAAGACAGGGATGTTATAAAGTAAATAAGATAAAACCTCAAGTAATTTTCTCTGTAAATTAGAGAACCATTCAGAACAAAATCAAGTGGACATTTTCCGGCAATTTCTGTTTCGTTTTTCTTTAACTAGTTTATCAATGTCAGGACGTAACGTCTGGGAAATTTATAATCGAAGGCTGCGTGTTAGATTGTGATCCGACAAGGTACTTGGGGGTTTGGACTAAGCTAATTTCATAACAGAAAAAAATTGTTCGCACACATATGTCGAGCCAAACATACACAATATCCGTGCGGCAAGTGAATAGAACCTCGGAAATCTGGTTTGGGCGACATAATTGCAAAACTCAGCCAGGTCTTCTTTGTGTGTATATTTGTCCTTCAATAAATCGCTACATTTTAAATTTAACAGTTTCATTTGGTACGTAGCAGCTACCTTGTTTTCATCGAGTGTGCTAAACCTGACTAACCCTTCAGATTCTGAACTCACTACCCCATTTATATAAACAACTTAGTACTACACGGCTTTTGCCTGACGTCACTCGCACTGCAGGCCTCGCTTCCAGCTGAAATACGTCACAAATCTCGAAGGTGTCTTCCTTTGGTGTGTGCTTTGGTGTTTGTTCTGTGAAAATGATAATTAAATAATACAAAAACTTGTTTTTGTTTGTTTGTAATTTTACGTCCTCCAACGTTAAAGCATATCGGACGGTGAATGAGATGGGTGAAATGATGCTGAAATGTGCCCAGGGTCCATGGAGCTTAGAGGTACCCGACATTCGTCTTTAAGGATAAGGGAAAGCCCCGGAAAAAACCTTATCCAGGTAGCTCACCCTGACCAAGATTGAACTCGGGACCTCTTAAACGTGAGGCAGACACGCTATAATCAACGCTACCGAGGCGGGCTGAAAAAAATTCTTCTTTGCAGAAATTTTGAACACCTTTATTGCAGTAAAACGACGCATTGTACAACCCTGGCAGCAGAAAAATGACGTAAATTTGAAATATAATAGTCTTAAAGGTCGTCTCGTTACTTCCGCCAGACGTAAACAAACTAAAGGTTCCACTTCGGTACAACTTACACAATTACAACACAACTGCAACTGACTCCTATTCACTCTTTGCCACTATTTATACATCCCAGTTATTGTTCTAGATTGGGTAGATTTCTCCATAACAATCGCGATGGCAGCGGGAAATTCCAGACTTCTGTTTCTTTCTCTCTTTTCTGAAGCGTCCAGCTCGCGCGCCACTATCTGTCTCTTTCTTTCCTGCCCACACGTGCTGGCACAGGCTTGTCGCGACTCCAAAGGAAGAATGCTATCGGTGACAATACAATACAAGTTTCAAGAGAGGCACCCACCCCTGACTAATGTTTACATGGAACTTTTTTGTGTTGTCTTAAGGTAAGGCTACACTAAAAATTCCAACTTCTATAATAACAACCCTGTCATTATGAAAATTTAGCCACATGAGAGTATCATTTCCATGCAAATGTTCATGTAGCTACATCAAATAGTTCATTAATTATTATTAATTATTTTTTGCAAAATATTGTAAAAATTAAAAATGTTCTACGTGTCAAAAAATGAGCTTTAAGTTTAATTTTTTGTTTTTGGCTAGAATAGAGCAATTTTAAAACAACCACATTCTTATTTTTTGGAATATTCTTATAGAATTTATTCTAAAATGTTTTCCACGTGTTAGCTCTCAAAGTATTGAAAATATTAACTTTTTTTTATTCCTTAACGCCATATAATTTTCAAAACAAGAGCATTAACAAAAAGTGGAACGTCAAGTTTCTTATTTACATATTGTCACCTAATTATCGGAAGGCACGGCCAGCTAGCAGCAGGGTAGGGCCAGACGGGAAGCATTCAGGCCACGCCAACCCATTTGTCTCCTGTCACTAAGGCGGATGATTAGAAGAGCGGCACGAGCCCTGTGCCGTCTCTTTCCCCTCCCCTGACGCCTGGAACCTTCGGGATGATTCATTGACCCGCGAGACTTCCAGAAACGGCGATCTTCCCTATATAAGGCCTGTAGTTGGCGAGTCAGTTCAGTTATTGGCGAGCAGCCGTGAGGAGCGCCAGTGAGTGAACGTACTGGTAGACGGTGTGCGTGCATCGGAGGAGTTGTGCATAATTGTGAGCATGCAGTGGACCTGTGTCAGACGAACTGTTGGATTGTAATTGTGTGCGCTAAGTAATTCTACGTAATCGGCAAGTGTTCCAACTGTAATTCGGTGAAAATAAAGAACATGTTGAGCTTGTGCAATTGGACTTTTAATTTCACTAACCCACAAAGTCACAATATTATGGACCTATTCTGTAAGTTTCACCAAGTTAAAAAAAAAAGTTTGACGCATGAGGCATTTTGTATACTGAAAAGTGTTGGAAAAAAAGTTTCTCAGAAAATTAGCTCTAAAGTAAGGATTGTTACTTTTAACGATTGTTAAAATTGTCATTAAATTTACACGCGATGGCCTAAAATGGTGCAAATGGTAAAAATCGTATGTCATCTATAACTACGGCGAATTTTGCCCGCCTTGATAGGGTGGTGGTAGAATGTCTGCCTCACGTTCAAGAGGTCCCGAGTTCGAATCTCGGTCAGGGTGGGTTATCTGGATAAGGTTTTTCCGGGGTTTTCCCTTATCCTGTAAGACGAATGTTGGGTAACTCCAAGCTCCATGGACCCCGGACTCATTTGAGCATCATTTCATCCATTCCATTCATCGTCCTATATGACTTAACGTTGGAGGACGTAAATTACACACACACACACACACACACACACACACACACACATACACACACACACACACACACAAACACACGGCGAATTTTCTGTGTGGCCTTGCCTTAAAACTAGCTCCAACAATTTTGGTTTAACTGTCAGATGTTTAAGATATTTTTATGATAAATGATGCTGAATTTTCTTGTCGGAAGTAACCCTCATTCTGGATCACTTTTGCATAACTGGTAGTCCGTAAGAGAAAAAAAAATCGTAGCACGCACAGAATCTAGGCTGGTTAAAGCACTCAGTTTAGTCAACTACGTCTTCTTTTATCCACTGAAGAATTTCAAGGTATTATTTGTTTAAATTTGCGGAGACTTGCATTTGTCTCGTTTGGAATTTGTTCTTAGTGTTTTTATCCTTTGGTTATTCAAACAGAATGAGTTTTCAATGTCACCATATAATAACCATCTGTTAAGATACAACTACAGCTTAAAACCTACTATATTCCCACATTCCTCTTAGATCTACAAGAAAATTAGAAATTGGAAATAGATACTTGTGTCAAAATACCGTAGATAGAGGACTAGACGTTTGTAATAGTAATATGCACTAGAGTAGAGGCACTCTTATCAGTGCAACACGTCTTATTTCTTAATAGGAATATTTATTTTAGCTAACGTCTTGAACCTAAATGGGTAAAAATGATGCTCAAACGAGCCCAGGCTTTACAGACCATAGCTTCCCGACATTCATCTTTCAAGATAAGCGAAGAAAATCCGTATCCAGAGGACTCACTCTGAATGAGAATAGCACTCAGAACCTCTGAAATATGAGAAATGCACGCTACCACTACGCTACAGAAACGAGCAAGTGGAATTTTGGAAGGCGCTGTAGAGAAATAAAAGTTTAGCTTGGCAGCAACTCAAAAACTAGTGATACGGGTTTTGTTATGAAACAGTATTCTGTATTGCACCACTAGTTATATTTATCAACTAAAATATTATGTATACTTATTCATTCCTACGAGGGCTGTGCAATAAAGAATGATCATAATCTTTTACGGTCATAATTTTTCGCGCTAAAATTCAAACTTATTATATTACGTTAGCTTAATGTGAAAAAAAACATGCCGTAGTAGTTTCATTGATGGTACCCCTGGTTCCCGCCTGTGACTCATATATTTCCCCGGTAGACCACTAGGTAGATCACTTCTATCAAAAACCTTAGCCTATATACGGCTAGTGTGGAGAAATGATTATTTTCCATCAATTAACTAAAATAATAAGAGTTAAATGATGAAGCCTGGGACTCAAATACTTAGGATAGTAAGTCGCCACAAACGGTGTATCTCGGATGCGAGAGCCCCTAGTGGTCTACCGGGGAAATATGAGTCAAATGGAGAATTTAATGTCAGGACTGCACGTTGGCCAAGGTAGCTCAAAGGTTAAGAGCGACTGGACGGAAACCAGGAGATCCGTTGTTCAAATCCCGGGCATGACATTGAATTTTTCATGTTGACTCTATGTTCAGTATCACCTACCGCTGCAATGGAGGTAAAATGCAGTTAAAGTTGATGTTAGAGGAAGATCAGTAATCACTGCTGTTGAAACTTGGCTACATCACTTTGATCCTGAGAGCAATCAGCAGAGCTCAGTGTGGAAATCTCCTTCATCACCAAGCCCCCCAAAAAAGCAAAAGTGGTTGCTTCTGTTGGGAAAGTTACGGTCAACTCATTCTTTGATATTCATGGAATGGTTTATTAGCATGTTGTACCTGCACACACACCAGTACCTGGACAATACTAAAGGGATGTCCTGAAAACATTGCAAGTCCATAACAGGCGCAAAAGACCACATTTCCATAAATCAGGCTGGATGCTGCACCAGGATAATGTGCGGCCGCATATTGCCAATGTTGTTGCTGAATATGTTGTAAAAATCAACGTGAAGTGCAACTCTCACCATCCCTATAGTTCGGATTTTGCCCCCTGTGAACGCTTTTCTGTTCCCTAGCTTGAAGAAGCGCCTTCGTGGGAGGCATTATCCATCATCAGAAGCAGTGGTGAGGGCTGCGCAGGCGATTTTGAAGGAGATCTGACAAAATTGTTTCCAGCATATCTTTGAATATTGCCAGAAACGCTGGGACAAGTGCATCGCATTCAGAGGAGGCTATTTTGAGAAGGACCATCAAAATTATGAGGATGAGTAAAAGTACGTTGTCAAAAAAAAATGGTGGTCATTCTTTATTGAACAGCCCTCGTAAAGCACGGGAGCAAACTTTACGACATGTCCTCGAAACAGTACTTCGTGTTACCTGTTTGTACTCTTCCATAATTTTGTCGCGTCTACTTTTTTTCAGCTACCCCATTAGCACTAGTTAAGTCATTAATATATTTCTAAGTAAAATTGTATGCAGAAGACCTACTACGTGTTAGAATGACAGAAATGACCATAGGATATTGTCTGTACTCCTGTTTCAGCATATTTGAGCGCAAATTTACAATGACGGTATACTGCTACAGGCGGAAAAGCCAGCATAATGACTATTAACTTGCTTTTATCGGTCAGAAATCTATGAATAAATTGAGTTTGTCCAATTGTGGGACTTCCTCTGTAAATTAAGTGTCTACAATAGCCTACCAAATGGGCGAAATTACCCCGGGAAGTGAATTACGTAAAACTCTTATCCATTACTTCCTTATAACTTTCTCCATACTGTCACTTTGTGGGTTCGTAAAATTAAAAGCGTTATGTGAAGGAATTTAAAATGTTCCTTATTTCAGTAAAATAATACTTGTGCACCCCTTACAGGCTCTATAAATTACTTGTCATACACAAACGCAGTGTCTCGTTGCTTCACCACACGTAAACAAACGAAAGAACTCTCTTGTGGTATATTTCAAATAGCTGCATACACACAATTAACAGATCAACTCACGACAGACTATTAACAACTGCGGTACAGTTCAATCGGCCACACAAATCACACACTGCCTCGCAACGTACCGACCGAAATGCCGGCTGGCTGTATAAAGCCGGAAGGTTTCTGCTGCGTGTCCACCAGTTAAAGGGTTTTTTCTTTTCGGGATATTGTAGGATGGGTTGTGGGGTTTTAGGTATAAATTATTTCGAGGTAACAATTTCATGTACCTCAGGTTGTAGGGATGAACGCAGACCCTAACATCCTGGTGTTCTAATTTTTAAACTTGTTTTAGGTTGAAAAATTTTCTGCCAGACCTGTCCCTTGTCGTTTATTTATACCTGAGATATTCTTTCTCGAAAGTTGCCGAAGTTACATGGCCTTTCATGACGGCAAGTGGAGAGGGAACTATCCAGACATTTCTCTCTCCCTCTCTCTCTCTCGGCAAACGTTCAGCGTTCGTGTAGCTCTGTTTCTTTCGAACTCGCCCGGCAGCAGCACAATATTGCCTCGGCGACAATACATTGTTAAACCTACTGTTCTTACAAAGTCTAAATTTTATCTTTAGTTGATATGAATTTGTAGAAATGTCTCTTTCTTGGGAATAGAAGTGATTTGGGCAATGGTTGAATCTTTTGATACCTGATCGCTATTTGATGGCTTTGAAATTCCGGTATTGTTGTACCAGGTGAGTCAGCCGCGCCTTATTCGTTTTTTAAGGTAGGCCACCCATCAAACGGCATTTGGGCCTTAGTCAAGTTTTGTGCTTACTAAACTGTATTGCTTGATGTTCTTAGAAAGAAATATGCGTAAAATTCAGAGGAAAAGCGGTTTAAGGAACAAAACGTACTGCTCGCTGAAGTACACCTCATAAACATACAACTCGTTTACTGAGAGCGAATTCCGGTTACCGAGCGATTTTACAAACTTTAATTAGAGTATACATGGCAAAGTAATTCAGTAAACGCCTCCGAAAAATGGACGTATCATATGAGTACAATAACAACGTCAGCTAAAAATAAAATGGCGGTTTCTTGTGCTTAGAGCAAGGGTTGGCTGCCAAAAGTTAGAAAAAAATTACACACGTATCATTTTTCATGGACGAGTACAGTCAAAACGGATTTTGCTTAAAATACGTCTCGTGCATCTCAATTAACATACATAAGAGCGTGTTTAATTTATGTAATAATATTAAAACACCCAGAAAATCATTAGAAACGTCTTAAAAGGCTAAATAATGTACGAGAACTCGCGAGGTGGCAAAAGTATACAAGTCGTACTACAGAACCTAGAACGTGCTTTCAGGCAAGTCTCGAAATAGCTCAGTGTTATTATGATCTCTTGTGTGTCCTAACCTGCAATGACACAGGTTCGAGTCTCGGCACTGTAATTATTTTTTTATGTTTATCAAAACTTGGAAACCGAATTCACAATAATTTAATTATAAAGTTCCTGAGGGCGTACATTACTCAATATCATCAGTTCGGGCATTTGCCTCGTTAGAGGAGTCGTGTTCCAGGAATAGAAAAAGAGTCATTCCAGCGCAACAAAATATATCAATCTGAAACGACATTTTTAATAGCACAATAATTCTGTGTCTGCAAAATTGTGTTTAACTTCCACCTTTATCTCTGATACCGTAATTCCCTTGCTTTCTGTGTTCAAATGTGTGTAAATGATTCTTTTTTCAATTGCATCTACCTATAGGTGTCTTTAAACAACTGCTTACTTGTAGTTCACTAATAAAGAAACATCAAACAATATCATAAAATATAAATAAATCCATTAAAAACAAATAAAATAACAATTTTCAGAATATTTATAAATTGTATTACGTGAAGAAAAACTTAGTACACCTATGCAGTGGATTTGAACCACCTTCACAGTAGACAGGCGACTTAGCAGTTTTGCTCTCGTTCTGAGCTATCTAGTAAAGTGTGATGCACGATGTTTTCATGATGGAGTCTAAAATACGGATTGCATAAAACTTAAGAATAAGGGGCAGCTGTCTCACCTATTATAATCAAGATAGGAAAAATAACTTAGCATCTGAGAATAGTATAAGTAGGTATTGGAAAGTTTTAACCAATAATAGGAGTTATTTAGGAAATGGATAATTAAAGAGCTGTTGACATTTCCTATTTTAATAATATCTACACTTTCTGCAATAGGATTTTTTTTCTGAACTAGGTTCACTAATTATGCAAAGGTCATTTACAACGAAAAAGGTTTCAGGGGGCATTAACTCCTGAGGTATGTATATGGTCCTTGGTTATGAGTTTATCGTATAACTGTTTAATGAAAACTGTTAGTAAATTTGAAGAATTTAATATGTTTGATAAGATTTCTTAAAAACCTTCATACATCCTTTGAAAAGAGTATTAGGAAGATAAGTTAAATTCAATAATTCCAATAAAACCTCAGTATTGAGCATTTAGGTAAACTGCAATAATTTGTCTACCTACTGAGTATATACTAGGTGGAAAAGGAATAAACAGTTATTTAGTTTTTTTAAAACAAGTTTTCGGGGAGGTTTAACGGAATCTTTATTCTAACCTAAAGTAATTAGAGGTAATTAGAGGATTACGTAAATGTTTGATTAAAAAATCTGACTTCATAGCCGCAGATCAACATACCTTTCGATTTGTGGTATATACACTTAAGCAATTAAGCTAATTGAATATACATGGACAAATGCTTCTTGTTTTGCTTTTGCGAACTGTATAATCGAGTACTTGAATAAGTCAGTATGACATGTACTTATTCCTTTCAGTAATGTATGTTTAATAGTTATGCAAATAAACTTCAATCCACCTTGTCTTCTCAAATAACTTATTCTGTTTTAAGAACACAATTTCATATCCGAGAGATTATGGGGGGTTATAAATGCTACAGATAAAAAAATGTTGTGCTTCTTATTTTAGGTAAGTAATTACAGCCAATCAACATAAAACAGCCGTTGTCCGTTGTCTAGTAAAAGGACATCAAAATATAGACATAAAGATAAATCCCAATGTTTAAAGAAAGCCTTTGAATATTAAGGCATAAATTCTTGTAAAGCATAAAATACTTGAATCTTCAACTATTTGAGCCCAAGTTTATTAAATGTGTTGTCACAAACCCATTGTTGCGACGATGCGTGGCCGGCGCGCACGAAGAGACAGTGTAGCGCGGAGATATAAGCTTGTCGAAACAGATAAAGAGAAAGATAGATAACTGGAAGATTCGTGTTTCGTCTGGTACCGTCTTGATTGTGACAGAACATTCCACAAACTTCAAGAACCCTGAGTGGATCTATAAAAGTAAGCCGCGGTTAGTTGAGTGGACAATGGTAAAGTCCCTTTAGGTGCAGGTCAGCCGACTCCTTTGACGAACCTTTATAACCATTTTACAACACCGGCCCTCCATCTTCCAGTCCGTTCTGCAAGGTTACCACCTTTCTCGATACGTCAGGGGTACCGGACCGGACCGAGGTGTTGGCTGGCTATGTAAAGCCAGAAGGTTTGTGCTGCGTGCCCACCTGTTATGGGTTTTACCGCAGGTAAGGTATTTCATTTCGGGATTTTGTAGGATGTGATATGGGTTTTGAGAATGAAGATTCTTGAGAGGTTACAATTTTGTACCTTCGGGTTGAAAGGACAGGATGCAATACCTTGCACCCTGGTGTTTCCAATTTAGTTTAAGTTGGGGAAAATTTTGATGCCAAACAGCTTGGAAGAGTTATGTGGAGCTCAGCTTTAGCTGCTGTTAGGATTAGCTCCTGGGTTATCTCGGGTGCCCGCAAGCCATGCAGAGTACCCGGTGTGTCATGGCACACACACCCACACACACCACACACACCACACACACCACACACACCACACATACCACACACACCACACACACACCACACACACACACCACACACACCACACACACACCACACACACCACCCACACCACACACACCACACACACCACACACACCACACACACCACACACACCACACACACACACCACACACACCACACACACACCACACACACACCACACACCACACACACACCACACACACCACACACACCACACCACACACACACCACACACACCACACACACCACACACACCACACCACACACACACCACACACACACAACACCCACACCACACACACCACACCCACACCACACACACCACACACACACTCACACACCACACACACACACCACACACACACCACACACACTCACACACCACACACACCACACACACACCACACACACACCACACACACTCACACACCACACACACACACACCACACACACCACACACACCACACACACCACACACACACCACACACACACAACACACACACCACACACACCACACCACACACACACCACACCACACACACCACACACACCAGACACACCACACACACACCACACACACCACACCACACACACACCACACACACCACACACACACCACACACACCACACACACACCACACCACACACACACCACACACACCACACACACACCACACACACAACACACACACCACACACACCACACACACACCACACACACACCATACACACCACACCACACCACACACACCACACACACACCACACACACACCATACACACCACACCACACCACACACACCACACCACACCACACACACACCACACACACACCACACACACACCACACACACCACACACACACCACACACACCACACACACCACACACACACACACACACCACACACACCACACCACACCACACCACACACACACCACACACACCACACACACACCACACACACCACACACACCACACACACACACACCACACACACCACACCACACCACACCACACACACACCACACACACCACACACACACCACACACACCACACACACACCACACACACCACACACACCACACACACACCACACCACACACACACCACACACACCACACACACACCACACTACACACACACATATATATATATATATATACACACACGTATATATAGTACTGCGAAACTTCCTTAGTTTTGACATATATATCGCCAAGCTACAATTCTACTGGATTCCGTAATACCCTTATTTGATTCAAAGTGCGGTATTTGAAGCCCAGCTGCGTTAGTAGACCGCAAAAAGTGTACTGCCCATAAGGAAAATTACAAATTTCTTTCAAATGTGCAACCAATTCGTCTAAGGTGGGCGCTCTCCCTTTTGCATGTAATCTATAAATTTCTCGGCGAATTAAATCGCATGTGAAATTATCTACTTTAGAGAAACGTTTCCTTTTGTTTTCACACTTGATCAGCGTCTTTGGTATTCCTTTCGTCACAATATTTCTTACTGTATTTCTGTGAATACCCAGAATTTATCATCAGGTTCATTGCACGACCCCTTACCAAGATTATTTTTCAGCACATATTTATGTGTGTTCAAAACAAGCGCTTGAATTTGCTTAGAAACAGTTCCCGTTATAATTTTGTTTTTTTTTTAGGCTTTTCCAGTAGCATAACTTGACCCAGCAACACTTTCCAATTTATTCACACTATTGTCATCACTTTGGTTATTTTCACTTGACTGAAAGTTATCTACTACTTCATTTGCATTTACCACTGCATTTCCCTCCCACGATCTCCACATTGTGACACAACGAATTTCTGCACGTAATGAAACAGATCAACTGGAAGTTGGAAGTTTGGTAACTGAGACTCCACGTGGAGTAAACATGCGACTGTCACTTCGAGAAAATCAGGGTTGCTATTGGTCCTCAATGACAGTGTTCCATTTCTGAAGTGTGGAGATAGATTTATGATGGTCATTAGTGGGCGGTAGGATCGGTTTCCTTTGAGTCGGAACTGCACACGCGTTGACTAGACAAACTTTAATCGGAACTGCGTGTGCGTGCAGCTGTGACTTGAAAGTGAACTTTTTTGGGTGTGGCAGACGACCTTGAAGGCTGTATTTGTGTATGTTATGTAATTCTGCTACTATAAGGGTTGACCAAAGTGTATATCTACGGAAATATAAAATATTTTATATTCCTGCAAGTTGGACTTTTAATTCTACGAACCCAGAAGTCACAGTATATACAATATATCTATCAGGCAGGCTATTGAATGTACGAATGTCATAGTTTTAACAAATCTACAGATCTCATAATTTCTGCGTCATGTTTCATAATTACAACAGTGTGAATGTTTCGTAAATTTTTGTTTCGTTTCACGTGTGTTAAATTGCTGTAGGTAGGTAGGTAAGGTCCTCATTTGTAGTGATTTGAAACTCTGCCTAGTTGCCATAATTCATATTATTAGAGAAGATGAAAACTTTGTTTACTATGGTGCTAACGTTTGTAATTTCAGCACAGCCTGTAGCTACTTGAAGCATCTGCCCTTACGCTTTTTTGCGACTTCCTACGTTGTTTGTATGCTGTGAGGAGCTGTAAGGCTGCCTCAACTAATTGCTTCCTGGATTAATTTTGACATTATTTTTTGTTTACTTCTCAACTTGATGCAATAAGCTTTCGTACTCCAGTATTTATAATAGAATTATATCACAGTTTTATTAAAGAAGGATGCTGCATGTTTCTTCTCTTTTTAATATATGTAAGCTTAATATTCCATTGTTACTACAGTGTTTACAGGACTTCAAGGGGCTATTCATTAATTGCATTGTCTTTAAACTATACCCGTTTGTTGTAATTAATATTCATATGGAACTGTTCCATTTAGTTTTATGTGTCGGAGAATTAAATAAGAGTCAGCTTTGCAGTATACTAACAACAGGACAATTAACTGAAGGTACATTTAAAATATGCACTACTCAAATAAAAGGATTGGGATTGGGATGGGGATGAGGATGGTATTTGGTACGTAGGCCACCATGATGGGCACATTGTTCCTGTGCCCCCAAGTGAGGGTACCTCCAGCAGGAAGGATGAGGCGAAAGCGACAGAGGGCGGCCGACCCACCCAAGGAGCCACGACAGTAGGTTTCCTACATGTTTATGTAGAAAATGAAGGAATCTACAGTGAAGCAATGAATATTACACAAATATAACAATTTGCAACAAAAGCCTCACTTAAATTAAGAAAACAGTGTTAATTCTTCTGCCTAATTGATATCCTTCTTTCTAATTGATATCGATTTCACGAACTCTTGTCCTCATCTTCAGTCTCCTTTGGTTTTCTTGACTGAAGATGCGGATGAGGGTTCATGAATTCGATATCAATTAGAAAGAAGGATATCAATTAGGCAGAAGAATTAGCACTGTTTTCTTAAGTTAAGTGAGGATTTTGTTGCAAATTGTTATATTTGTATAAGGTTCCCTACAGTTTACTTGGTTAGAGACCTTCCCCGACAGGCCTGGACAACAAACCCGACCCCTAATGATCCCAGGCAGGCGACCCGAGCCCCAAAGGTCCCTGACTGGCGGTCCCGAAATGGTCTCAGCAGAGGAGCTGTGACCGGCAACCGACCTACTGGAGGAGGAAGTAGTTTTCCATAGAGCATATCATCCTGCCATGGACAGAAAATTCAGGGGATGTAATTAACCTACCAGCATTCGCCTTGCAACCTTGAAAAACCCTAAAAAACCATAGGTTAGGTAGGTCGACCACGGGAAGCGAACCCGGGCCTCCCAAATGCAGACCACAGACGAAACCGCCTGAGCCATCCCGCTTGGAAATAAAAGAATAATAGAATAATATGAATTAAAATTATGATGTAATAATTATAAATTAATTTTATTCGCTGGAGATCTACTAGGAGAAAATAGTAAAGCTTTATAAAAGCAATATGGTCTAAGGAACAGCGACTAAGTGCGCATGTATTGATTTTTCTAGCAGGTATTTAGTAAGGTTTTTTTTTTTTTTTTTTTTTTTTTTTTTTTTTTTTTTTTTTTTAATTTCCATCCTCCAACGTTGTCATATCGGACGATGAATGGAATGGCTGAAATGATGCTTAAATTAGCCCGGGGTCCATAGAGCTTACAGTTACCCGACATTCGTCTTTCAGGATAAGGGAAACACTGGAAAAAACCTTATCCAGGTAACTCACCGTGACCGAGATTCTAACTCGGTATCTCTTAAGCGTGAGGCAGACATGCAACCATCACGTTACCGAGGCGGGCAGGTATTTAGTAAGTAGCATAGAAATAAGGTATTCCATTCCATTCAAAGTGCTCATACCCAGATTTCTCCGGAAAAACAATTTGGAAACTGGAAAGGTAGATTCAGACTGAAAAATTCAATGCCATAGCCGGGATTTGAATCACGGATCTCCTGGTCTCCGCCAAGCCGCTCTAACCATTGAGCTACTATGGCCAACTTGCCGATATGACATTAAATTCTCCAACTGACACGTATTTATATATACTAATGTCATATTAGCACGTTGGCCATGGTAGCTCAATGGTTAGAGCGGCTGGAAGGAGAAAGAAAAAATGAAATAAAATCTGAAAACCATATCCCGGTTCCTAATTTGTTATAATGGGACATGGTTTCCAAATTCCTATTTCTTAAAATTCAAAAATCTACAAAAAACTACAATTTACAATAACAATTTCTCAGATAGTAAACCAAAATAAAATAAATTTAAAAATAAATAAAATACAGAATATGCTACAAGTTATGAATATAAAACATAATACTGGGATCCAGAATTCATTTAACTGGTATCCAGTTAAAGTAAAAACAACTACTAAACTACATATACCGGTATCCGGTATATTATGTATTGGTAACCAATACATTCTAAATAACATTAAAATATAATTACATTAAAAACATCTTCCAAATCTATAAAGAAAGCTCTTTTTTAGCATATGAATACAAAAGTTTTAAAATTTTAAATTTCAAACATTTCAAAAATGTTAAACACATTTCTTACATTAAAAACAAAATAAATTCTTAAAGATGTTAAAAGTCTTAAAACACTTTAGAATACATATAAACAAATATGTTCTGGACGGAGACCAGAAGATCCGTAGTTCAAATTCCGGCTATGGCATTGTATTTTTCAATCCGACTCTACCTTTCCATACTTTAGCCTACACACGGCCAGTGTGAAAGAACAATTAATTTCCAATTTTGAAACTTCCTGAATCGCCACCTCCCCTACCCCCCAAAAAATACCTTTTAGGAAGGGTCTGTGAGAATGTATCAGAGAGGAAAAGAAAATACGCGCGCGCGTGTGTGTGTGTTTGTTGTTATAAAGAAAACCTAGGTTAGTACAATAACAAGGCGATTGAGTATAATTATCAAGTAGCAATTACTGTGCTTAAAGGCAAAGCTGGCAGTATGACCTTGGATGTTACACGCTGTGTAAGTGGGAAAAGAAAGCTGATATGTAATTTGCGGCCATTTTTTTCCTCTATTTACATCTAGAGTTATTTGTTATCTAAGATATCAAAGTGAGAGAATGCATTTTGCCATATTTAGAAAAAATGATGCCTTGTTCTCTGTATAGGGCATGCAGTACTTTGTGAAAATACCACATCCATGACTTGCAACTATGCAGTATGTTAGAAAGGCATTACTTGGCCCACACATCTGAAATTCCGTGCTCCGTGCTTGTGGTCTAGCTTGCGAAAGGAAACTGATGAAACTGTAGTGTTTTTGTTAGCTACTTACAGACTTTCAGTTATTTCTTTAGTGAAACAAATCTGAAGTTTTTGAAGTTCTGGTACTAGAGCGATAAATAATTGTAATATACACTGGTTCCCAAAATAATCGGACCGACTTTGCATTTCACTATGGAGTGCTCCATAAAACAGGATAGATTATGTGTATCAATCTCAAGGTACTCCTTATGTTAAGCTAAAGTCATTTGCTATAAATATCCATGTTTGAGTTTGAAGATGTGGCTAAACTAAGAGCTTCCCCATTCAAACCTGTTTACATCATAAATTTACGATACTAAAAGAATTGGACAGCACAAATAAAATGCAATACATTTTCTCCTAGACGACTAGGAGAAGTCTGTCAGTTGACGAAACAGAAGAAGTTCGTCAACTGTGCACCAAGAAGAAGGCAAGAGCATAGAATGCGGCCCAGAGGTAAGCAGAGTACCTTTGAACAAAGACAGGATCTATCACTACGAAAAGAACAAAACATACCGGGAAATAGCAGAGATTTTGAATCTTAGAAAAAGTAGAGTTAGTGACGTAATTCACCGATATAAATATGAAGACAGAATTTAAACTCGAGCAAAGCCAAGGCGACCAAAACTTCTTAACGCTGGGCAGGAGTGTTATGCGGAAGGTAAAACGGAATCCGCATATGTGTTTCGTGATTTGTGCTAAGATTCAGGAAGAACTGGGACTGGCCGCGCTGAAACGCTCAGAATGGCTATGTAAAAAGAAGATTTTAATGGTCGCGTAGCCAGAGAAAAGGTCATACATTTCCAGCAAAAATAAAAGGAAGCGAATACAATTTGCCAAAGACTTTGTTAACAAGAGAACCCATTGTTGGGACAAAGTTATTTTTTGTGACGAAAGCAAATACAAATTTGCTGGTTCCGATGGCAGCGTGGTTGTGTGGAGGAAACCAAACACGGAGCTGGAAGAGCGCAATTTTCAAGGCACAATCAAGTACTATGGAGGGAGTGTAATAGTATTGGGCTGTATTTCCTCTACGGGAGTGAGAAAGCTGGTGTTCATAGACAAAACCATGAACAAGGAGGTCTATCTTAGACTATTATAGCAAAATTTAAAACAAAGTGCACAAATAATGGGTATTTTGGACAGCTTCTTATTTTATCAGGATAAAGATCCGAAGCATACGTCCTACATTGTGCAGCTATGGTTACTTTACAACTGTCCTCATGTACTGCATCCACCCCTTCAGTCCCCGGATCTTAACCCCATACAAGCAGTATGGGATAAACTGGAGAAGGCCGTACGGAGGACCCCATCACCTCCAAGCAGCAGTTGTAGTGGTTGCAAGAGGAATAGAGCAAACCTTCCACAGCCTAGCTGTAAAACCTGGTTCACAGCATGCCAAATAGGTTACGAGAAGTAGTGAAAAGAAGAGGGAGAGTCACAAAGTACTAAATCATATTTTGTATCACACTCAAGTTATGTCCGATTACTTTTGAGAGACAAAAATGACATATTTCTTTTTAATTCTTAAAAAAACATGCATTATACAATTTTTTTGTCAAATAACATCTATATTCTTACTAGAACGAGCCATGCAACTGTCGACCATCGTTAATTTCAATAAAATAGCACATCAAATGTTGATTTTCACCTTCAGAACTTAGTACTCTGCTTTGTCCGATTATATATGGGAGTCTCTAAATATAGTTATGAAGTACTGAGACAATATATGCATAGATAGGCCACAATTGATTTGATCAAACCATCCCATGATGTATGATTTACAAAACCACTGTATAACGTTACGTTACGCACATTTACTCTTTTAGCAATCCATTTTCATCATCATATATGTACTTTTACTAAATAATCTCACGTCTTACAGTTTTTGTATGAACATTCTTACGTTAATGTTCCTGCTTATTCTTGACAATACAATATCTTTTCTTCAAATCTCAGTTTCGTTCCATTCTTCTGTTCTCCCACATAAGGGATACTGACTTCTTGATAACCAGCCAGACGTTTTAATTTTCAGTTTTGTTGTCTTAGTCATGCTATTCCCCTCTTTCTTGTAATGTTGGGTGTTATTCATAGCTGCTCTTCCAATCAGCTCTTCACCGAAACTGCTGTCTATTGTAGGAACAACTTTTATACCTCTATGTCTTAATTACTTTTTAATTACGTCCTCCAATGTCAAGGCATATCTGTCGATGAGAAAATGAAATGTGGGAGAAATGATGTTTAAATGAGCCCAGGGCCTGTATATCTTAGAATTATCCGACATTCATGTATCATAAGTAAAAGTTCAGAAAAAAAAAACGTATCGAGGTAACTCACCCTGACCAAGATTTGAACTCGGTACCTCTTGAACATGAGGCAGACCCATTACCACGTAACACTACAGAGACGTGTGTATTTTTTATACCAGGGGAAGACAGGAAATGGCGGTGTGACGTCAGCTTCTTCAGCACTAACCGCCAAATATGCTCCCGAACGAAAGGCAGGATAGCGTGTGATGTCACCGCGCTGATTTCTGCTGCCCAATGGAAAGAAAATAGTTTGAAGTTTTGGAGTTCCGACAGCGTAGGAAAGAGAGGAAACGTGTCGGGTATTAATAATATGTACAATTTATATCTGGGGTGTTGTAATATTAATGCTGACTGCTTTAATTACACAATTGGTCACAGTTTATAAACAATTACATTTCAACTCTGTGCGATGAGAAAATATATGAAACTTCAACTCGTAGTTTATCTGAAGGTCAGACATATTATAAATTAAATGAAATAAAACATCAAATAATTTTCTCTGCAAATTAGAGGAGACCAACTCAGAACTTAATTACGTGGACATTTTCCGACAATTTGTTTCGTTTTTCTTTAACTGCTTTATCAATGTCTGATAAATTTGTAATCGAAGGCTGCATGTTAGATTGTGATCCGACAAGGTACTTCGGGTTTTGGCTTAGCTAATTTCATAACAGAAAAAAAAAAGTTTGCACACCTATGTCGAGCCGAACATACACAATGTCCGTGCGGCAAGTGAATACAACCTCAGAAATCTGTTTTGGAGGACATTCTTGTAAAAATCAACCAAGTCTATCTCGTTTTTATATTTGTCCTTCAATAAATCTTCACATTGTAAATTTAACAGTTCCATTATGTACGTGGCAGCTACATTGTCATCGAGTGTGCTACACCTCACCGAACCCTCAGATTCTGTATTTACAGCGCAATTTATATAGGTAACTTGGTACTATAAGGCTCTTGCCTGACGTCATATGCACTGCAGGCCTCGTTCCCGGCTGAAATACGTCACAGCTGGCGAAGCTGGCTTTCTCTGCATTATCCTAATCTATTCAATCAACCATACATCCGGTCCGATTCGGTGGAATTTAATAAACCTACACGCTTTTATAATACACTGAATAATAAACTTCTTTTAAATGAATTAAAACGCCAAAATTACATTTGCACATTTGGAACTTCAACATACCCCATTACTTAACAAAACTTTTATAAGAAAAATTTTAATCCCAAATCTTCTTCTTCTTTTTCTTCTTCTTCAGTCCAAGGGCTAGGCAATGCTGCCTGTTCCGGCTTAAAACATGTCTGACCATCGTTTTCGTGGTCTTCCCGGATGTCTCTTTCCTCTAGGTTTATAGTTTATAACTCTTCTTGGGATCCTATCTCTCGGCATTTTCTCAATATGCTCTCTCCATTCATTTCTTTAATTTATTATTTTTTTCTTCTAAAGAACTTGTTTCTAAATCTTCTCTTATTTTTTTTTCATTTGGGATTTTATCTAAAAGAGTACATCGCTTTACTGTTCTTAAAAATCTCATTTCGGCTGCCTGTATCGTCTTTAATCCCAAATAAAAAATAAAATTGAAGTATATCATCCCCTAACTATCGGGTTAAATCCGTCTTTCTTCATGCAATTTCAAACTTAAGACCACAAAAGTAAAAAAACAAGATACCGCTACAAGAAAATACCGTTGCACATGAAGTAAGATAAATCCATTCAAATTATTATATTAGATATAAAGGGGCCATAAAAATGTTGAACGGTATTCAGATGTTTTGTGTAACAAAGAGAACAGTACAGAACCATAAATAAATAAATAAATAAATAAATAAATAAATAAATAAATAAATAAATAAATAAATAAATAAATAAATAAATAAATAAATAAATAAATAAATAAATAAATAAATAAATAAATAAATAAATAAATAAATAAATAAATAAATAAATAAATAAATAAATAAATAAATAAATAAATAAATAAATAAATAAATAAATAAATAAATAAATAAATAAATAAATAAATAAATAAATAAATAAATAAATAAATAAATAAATAAATAAATAAATAAATAAATAAATAAATAAATAAATAAATAAATAAATAAATAAATAAATAAATAAATAAATAAATAAATAAATAAATAAATAAATAAATAAATAAATAAATAAATAAATAAATAAATAAATAAATAAATAGATAAATAGATAAATAGATAAATAGATAAATAGATAAATAGATAAATAGATAAATAGATAAATAGATAAATAGATAAATAGATAAATAGATAAATAGATAAATAGATAAATAGATAAATAGATAAATAGATAAATAGATAAATAGATAAATAGATAAATAGATAAATAGATAAATAGATAAATAGATAAATAGATAAATAGATAAATAGATAAATAGATAAATAGATAAATAGATAAATAGATAAATAGATAAATAGATAAATAGATAAATAGATAAATAGATAAATAGATAAATAGATAAATAGATAAATAGATAAATAGATAAATAGATAAATAGATAAATAGATAAATAGATAAATAGATAAATAGATAAATAGATAAATAGATAAATAGATAAATAGATAAATAGATAAATAGATAAATAGATAAATAGATAAATAGATAAATAGATAAATAGATAAATAGATAAATAGATAAATAGATAAATAGATAAATAGATAAATAGATAAATAGATAAATAAATAAATAAATAAATAAATAAATAAATAAATAAATAAATAAATAAATAAATAAATAAATAAATAAATAAATAAATAAATAAATAAATAAATAAATAAATAAATAAATAAATAAATAAATAAATAAATAAATAAATAAATAAATAAATAAATAAATAAATAAATAAATAAATAAATAAATAAATAAATAAATAAATAAATAAATAAATAAATAAATAAATAAATAAATAAATAAATAAATAAATAAATAAATAAATAAATAAATAAATAAATAAATAAATAAATAAATAAATAAATAAATAAATAAATAAATAAATAAATAAATAAATAAATAAATAAATAAATAAATAAATAAATAAATAAATAAATAAATAAATAAATAAATAAATAAATAAATAAATAAATAAATAAATAAATAAATAAATAAATAAATAAATAAATAAATAACTTAACAATATATCTGTGTAACCATGATAAATTCAGTTAAATCTGCTGTATAACTGGGGGTTCCTTGGAGGGACCGGATTACAAAAGGTACTCTGTGTGCAAGTGTTCGTTTACGTAAGGATTTTAAGCAGGGATGTGTTCTCTCTACTTGCATGGTAGCAACTGCGAACGATACTTCAGAAAATTTGTTCTGCACTTGGGCGGTGATGCTTTCAGTTTATTTTAAAATCACAAAATATTATTGCTTCAAGCAGAAAATTGCAATGACCGTGAAATTTCCGGGAATGCGGTACCTGCACAGCAACATTATGGAAGAAAAGAGTAGTGTGTCAAATTCAGTGCATGTTGTCAGTTCGAAGAAGAAATCGTTGAAATATCTCAGCGACGATTTGTCACCTTCTGTTTCTAATCTACTGGATTAGTGGAAAACAAATTCAAAATTCCCAGAACTAAAAAGAAGGAAGAATAGTCACCAAATATTTGTGTATTCCACCTGAACAATTTTGTGTGAAAGACTATTTAGCACAGCAGGACTCCTATGCCAGAGAAAGACAGCTTCGAGAGTTGTGACGTGTCGTGCGTGGCCTGTACTGCGTGTGACGTCAGGCAAGAGCCGTGTAGTACCACGTTGCCTATATAAATGGCTCTGTGAGTACAGAATCTGAGGTTCAGTCAGGTGAAGCACACTCAACAATATAGCTGTCACGTACCTAATGGAACTCTTAAATTTACAATGTGACGATTTATTGAAGAACAAATATACACACAAGAAAGACTTGGCTGATTTTTACAAGAATGCCCCTCAAATCAGATTTCCGAGGTTCTATTCACTTGCCGCACGGACATTGTGTATGCTGGGCTCGACAGATGTATGCGAACAATTTTTTTTTTCATTTACGAAATTAGCTAAGTCCAAACCCCGAAGCCCCTTCTCGGATCGCAATCTAACATGCAGCTTTCGATTACAAATTTTCCAAACTTATGTCCTGAAAGATAGAGTCAATGTCATAGCCGGGATTTGAACCACGGAACTTCTGGTTGCCGTCCAGTCGCTCTAACCCATGAGCTACGATGGCCAACGTGCCGACTATGGCCATAGTGGCTCAAGGGTTATAGCGGCTGGACGGCAACCAGAAAATCCGTGGTTCAAATCCAGGCTATGGCATTGAATTTTTCAGTCTGACTCTATCTTTCCATACTTTAGCCTACACACGGCCAGTGTGAAAGAACGATTAATTCCCATTACGCCCTGACTTTGATAAACTAGTTATTTAAAGAAAAACGAAACGGAAAGTGTCGGAAAATGTCCACGTAATTCTGTTCTGAATCGGTTTCCTCTAATTTGCAGAGAAAATTACTTTGTTTTATTTATTTACTTTATAACTTGCCTGATTTTCAGATAAACTTCCACTTGAAGCTTTTATATTTTCTCATAGCACAGGGCCAAAATATAATTGTTTATAAATTGCACCAATTGTGTAATTAAAGCAGTGAGCATTAATGCGGCACCCAAGATGTACGTTGTACTTATTATTAATAACCAATACGTTTCCTGTCTTTCCTGCGCTGTCGGAACCCCAATACAAACTATTTCCTTCCTCTTGGTCAGAAAAAAATCAGTACAGTGACGTCACACGCTAATCTGCCTTTCCTTCTGGGGCATATTTGGCAGTTAGAACTGACAGAGTTGACGTCACACCGCCACTAACTGTCTTCCCCTGTCCTATGCGATAAAGTAGACTTGACCCCGAAAGAGAGAAAACTCTAGTATTTGTGTATATGTGAGTATACACATAGAATTGCTTTATTACATAGTGCACATCATTCAGTAACAATTCATAATTTAGAAATGGATTAACATATTAATATACATTAAGTTTTCAAAAACACTTTCAGAAATTTTGGAGAAAGTTTTAGAAATGTTAAAAAAAACCTTCAGGGGCATCTGCCCATTAAACTTAGGATTATTATGTTACTTTATGCCGATAGCCAAAATATTTATGTGCGAATATCTCTAAAGAATCTGACATGGTAATATATTAAAAACTCTAAATTATAAACGTTCATTATTTCGTTTCCCAGTTGTCAGGACTGATCGTTTTGACTACCAAGTTTAGTACTTAACACTCATTGCAATTTTCTGCCACAATACACATTCTATCCATTATGGTCGTATCATCTTTATACTGAGCAGCATTTGTTTAACAGGTATGTACACCTGTTAGGAGAATTGAATCTAGACCAAGGGCGTCACCATTGTAGGCTATAAAGTTACAACCACCGTTAAGGTATGACAGCCAGTTCAATAAAAAAGCTGCAGTCTGGAGGCAGTTAGAAGATAGTAAATGAAGTATGTGCCTTTCTTGGCCGTGCTGGTGGTTAATAAATCGGTGAGAAATGGTATCCACGAGCGCTTGTTGGCAGCATAGCAATGTATCTTCCTGGCGACAATAACACACTTTTTCCATTTACTGATAATGATATCACTTCCCCAAAGTTTTCTTCTAATTTGATTGTTCGAACGCGGGAAGCAATAAGACTAAAGTAAAATAAATGAGTTAGTATTTAGTTCTTTGATACACTTTGTGTGCTTGCCATGCAATTGTGACACAGAAGCTTTTTATAAAATTACTAATATTTATCTTTACTATTACGTAAGTATAAAAATAAAGCAAATATGGATTCTACACAAAATTTAGATATCGAAACTTTGCCATAAATTGTGTTCTAAGGCCATGTAACACATACCTTAATAACTAGCAATTCTATATTCACCAAAATTGCATTTAATTGCATTTAAATTCTTAATGAATCCAAAGATACAACATTAATATTTTAAAGAAAAGCCTCCAACCACAAACTACCGTTATAAGGTAAAATTGTGTTTCTTACATTTTCTCGAAACAGCTTTAAGGAGCTTAATTGAAATATAGGAACGTTTCCATAACAAAACAACATATTAAATTCTTTGTAACAATGCACTTCATTTAGAAGTAATTTGATATGTCACATAACGAGCATATATGGAACATACTTTAAAATGTGCTGCAAAAATGAACACCATTTTAGAAATCTGTTGTTTTTTTTGGGTGTGTGTGTGTGTGTGTGTGTGTGTGTGTGTGTGTGTGTGTGTGTGTGTGTGTGTGTGTCTGTGTAATTTACGTCCTCCAACGTTAAGTCATATCGGACGATGAATGAAATGGGTGAAGTGATGCTCGAATGAGCCCGGGGTCCATAGAGCTTAGAGTAACCCGATATTCGTCTTTCAGGATAAGGGAAAACCCCGGAAAAAACCTTATCCAGGTAACTCACCCTGACCGAGATTCGAACTCGCGACCTGTTGAACGTGAGGCAGACACTCCACCACCACGCTACCAAGACGGGCTTGAAAAATCTCAGTTTATATTTTCTATGACATCACCATTTCAAAGTTATCTGCATTATTGATTTTAATTTATTAACACTGTAGTTTGGCTAAAGTGCCTTTTTACTCAATTTGCTTTAGCAATTGAAATGAAGACCCTACGAAACTTCAAGATCATATAGCGTGCGGAAAACACGCATACCAGTGTTAAATTGATTGGGTTCTAATTGGAGCTTTGAGTTCTCTTATCCTCAGGTGAATGGTTGTAGGAAATGGATTTTGGTGGTTGTTGGCTACTCAGTCGTATTAATAACACCTTGTTTGTTGCAGAATTATTTGGTTTAATTCCTACTAAGTTTGCTTATACCCTGGATTACTTGTTTAAAGTCACTTCCGTGCGGTTTCTATTTCTTATTTATACGGTGATCACTTTGCTCTAATAAACTTCTAATGCTGCTTCCACTTACTCTGGTGGAACTTCCCTACATTTCAGACTTATAAATCTTCGCTTCTCTTCTTAATGCGCATGAACACGTCCTTCCTGTCGTAGTATCAACTTTTAAGTAAGTTTTTCTTACTTCACTATTCAGTTCGAACCTTATTCTGACCCCCCCTCTCTGACTTTATCACCTGACCAAACTAGCTCACCCTTCTCAAATGTTACATTATTATTGGTTTCTTATTTATTTCGAATTTTCGCATTGGTTTGCAAAACTCATTTAACTCATTGACGCTCAGCCCACCCTGAGTTGGGGAACGCCTACCCTGAGTTATTTGTAACGGTATACATCGTTATCAAATCAGCGAAGTAAATCTCTTTGGTGTTCATGCTTAACTGCATTTTGAAAGCCTTTTGTCCCACCACATTCCTGGCTGAAAGTATACAATAGTTCTCAGACATTGAACTTTTACTAGCACAAAGAAGATAACGGTCCTTCCTTCCTGTCTCTCCGACGTGTACATATTTTTACAAGAATATTTTCTCTTTCTTGTCTGAATGCTAGTATATATGTTATGTTAAATTATATTCTTCCCCTCTTATTCTTTAAGTCCACCGCTATTTTATTCATTACTTTATCCATTATAATTTTATATTATTATAAAAGTATTTTTATATTAGTTTAGCAAAGCATTTTTCTTAATTTATCTGCTTTAATTATCTGATTTCGATTACTTCGCCGCCTCCTAATCGCTGCCTGATACTGTGGTTACAGGCGACTAATTTGTAAACATCTGAACATCATTCGATATCCTCTATCCACCTAGTGTCTACAGTGAAATGTGAAATAAAACATTTTTGCAAAGTTTTTTTTTTTTTTTTTTTTTTTTTTAAAAAAAAGACATAGTGGATAGAAACTAGGCTTTCATAAAATTACTTATAGTCCCATATGCATAAAAGTCAGGTGAAAATAGCCAGAAGGACAATCAACGACGCTTTGAACTCATAATAAACAAAAAAGTATCGATTTAATTTTTCGAAGTGCTATTTAATATAGCTTACTTAAGTTTCAAATTAACAGTCAAAATTTTGAAAATAATAAATTATTTAAAGTACTAACATAAATGTTTACGAACTACTATATATTCCCCTGTTGTACACTTCTCTCCTGGGAAAAAATTAAGAATTTACAGAAAGTTCGATATATGATTTTTTCCTATCATATTTCACGTAAACTAAACTTATATCAATATTTGGAGACAATCGATTATGATGAGGTATTTCAGCCGGCTTCTGTAGCATGTATGGTAGAGTACGTGCCTCACCTTCAAGAGCTCTCGGGTTCGAATCTCGGTCAGCGTAAGTTACCTAGATAAGTTTTTTCCTGCGTTTTCCCTTATCCTTAAAAATGGATGTATGGTAAATCTAAGCTCTATGGACCCTAGGCTCGTTTATGCACCATTTAACCCATTTCATTCATGGCAATATGACTCAATGTTGGAGGACGTAAATTAAAAAAGAGAAAAGAGCTTTTGGCAGAGCGGTATGGAAAGTGGTATAGGTAAATTACAATACATCTTGGAATAACAACAGATAATCGCAATGAATATCCAAGTATATTAATATCACAAGGCCAGAATAATTGTTTGTGCATGTAGTGCAATTTCAAAACAACGCAACTGATTTTGATAGTTATTCCACTATTGAAAGCTCAAGTAGTTCTATTGTAATTGGGGTTGTAATTGAACTCTTAATTCATTTCATAAATTTCTAATTGACTGAAACGGATTTACAAATCTCTTGTTCTTTAACACGAACATTTTGGAGCTATAACAAAACATGCTTAAACGTTTTGTTGGGAACGCCATAGGGTATAAAAATATTTGCTACTCCAGAGAATATAAGTAAACGCTTCGCTCCTCAGAGTATATAAAAAAACGTAACCGTAAAATGTCGCCTAGGTCAGCCAGTAAGCTAATAAAATTGAGAACAGTCCAAGAAAAACAACCATCTCCAAATAATTACTTAACTCTCTACTCTGAAGCGGATGAACCATATTTCTGGCACTCTTTAAATTATTTATAAACAGGAAATTTACATAAGAAATGCAGCTCGCTGGACAAACATGTACGTAATGTCTCGACTAAAGAGTACTGGCACGCAATTTTTTTGTAATTTTACGTCCTCCAACGTTAAGTCATATCGGACGGTGAATGAAATGGGTGAAATGATGCTCAAATGTGTCCAGGGTCCATGGAGCTTAGAGCTACCCGACATTCGTCTTTAAGGATAAGGGAAAACCCCGGAAAAGACCTTATCCAGGTAACTCACCCTGACCGAGATTCGAACTGGTAAAAAAACGTATATTTCACGGAAGGATTCCTAACAATTTCAGATTGAACGCATCCGAGGCAGATAAAGGCGCCAACGAGTCCCGAGTACTTAAGTCAGCTAAGGGAAATCGCTTACATAGGGTGGGTCCGTCTGCATTCTTATATCAGGAAGAAATCTTTGCAAAGTGCACCAATTACAGCCCAGCTGCAGCGCTACGTAACGCGCCACAGCATGCTCCATTGGCTGGAGTAGAGTTCGTTGCTACTCCAGTTGCGTGTAGTAGAAATCAAATCATATCCACCTTTAGCTAATCACAGAGAATAGTATCATCTTCACGTGGAGTAAAACTCAGGATAACAGCTGTTTTCGCTTTTTTTTTTTTACAGTGGATGCTTTAAGTCGAATTAAAAAAATTGGGTCTTTTGAGACTTCAGACACATCAAGTGACAGATACAAGACTACGCTTTATTTACATCGTACGCTAAGTGGATTTCAAAATGTTATTATAGAACACTAAAATGATGGATTTAATAACCATGAATGTGTATTGCAGTAAGAAGGCCTTTAAGACCACTTGCTCCACTTGTTAATTTAGAAAAAGTACGTATATGATGATGAAAATCGATTGTCTCAAATGTCTCACACAGAACAAGAAATGATATTGACTTTAACATATATATTTATTTTACCACTGCTTCTAAGATGGCAAAACTTGAAATGGAGAGAAATCAAATAGCATACAAGAATACCGTTTATGTACTGAAAAAAAAATAACCAAGGGATATAATATACCTCTGCATGAATGTTTGAATATAATTTTAACTTACAAAGGTTTACTAAGTTAAAGGCAGAAACGATAATTGAAAATAGAACAACAGATAATTTATATATACTTGTAATGTGACATAGCATAGCTAAAAGACAGATCAAAATAAATTTAAAGAGTTTTGTGTAAAAGTTCTGCATACGATATGAAGAGCTAAGAAAGAAACAGTCGTTGTAACTACATCAGCACAGTAAAACTGCTACCAGTAACTACATCGTAAAAGAAATTAAGCAATAAGAATTCCTTTGGAAATTAAGAATACAATAAAATGGAATAACTCCGATGGAAGAAATCTAAAACGTTTGCCTAAGGTTAGATACATAAAATAAATAACAGACATAGAAATTAGTATGCAGTCATAAGTACTTAACCCCATTTACACTGGAAACAATGGAAAAGGTCGGTGACAAATGCCAAATGACTGTACAGAAGGTGGGTGATGGCTTAAAACCTCTTTGTGGTCCACTGACAGTTCAACCTTGTTTCCTTATGTCTTGCCTTAAAGTCATAAAAATGACTTACGGCTAATAACATACAATCCAGGTTACATACTGGTTGGAAAATTTACAAAAAATGTTTGGATGCAGGGGATCAAGCGATGAACTTGTTGGTGACGATTGTTATAGACAGTTCAGGTGATGAATTGGGGAAAATTTCCACATGGAGTTGTTTGAAATGGGGAGGGAATTTTTATGTACTACATGGCAAAGCGAGAAAGCGTATTGACAAAAATTCGCAGCACAGAGATGTTTATCTCAGCTTATCGCACATACACGGCGAGTCCAGTGTAAGTATACTCTGTTCAGATGTAATCATGTCTTCTGGTCAGCAATATGTCATCGGCAGGCGCGAGAAAACATGTCATATAGACACACGCAGCTTTCAATCGCTCTATTTGTGTTTCATAACTTACTGTACGTCAACTTAGTAATATTTCACTCTTCTAAGCGATACCTGATACATAAGAGACGATCACATCGCTGGTCACCAGAAATTCGATACGCCTCAACGGTCTGTCGAGTAATATGTACCTAGAAGCAAATGTGTTTTACATTTCATGTTAGGGTTATCAATATTCTCTTACTTTTCCCTCTCTCTTCTTTCTTTGACTCCTGCACACTCATAGAGAGGGAGTGAAGGAAAGGTAAACATACAACGCACCTCCTCTCCCAGCCAGTCAATTGAGATCAACATGCTTCCTTTTCAAAGCATCGTGGTAAATCCGTGCTTCCTTGTCCCTGTAGATGTAGGGTTCATCGTGATATATTTACCTGGGGATGAATAACCACAGTCTCTCCTTCTCAAAAATTGGAGAGATTCTCGAACAATTTCCATCGTGGATGTTGATTACCCACCATGCGCCAAGTCTTAAGCGAAGCGGGTTCCTAGTTAATGAAAGAAGAGAAAATGAAAGAAGAACTCTCTCCCATTATCCCCCTCTGTCATGTTCTCTCCCTGACAACCGGAGCAAAAAGGAGGGAATATTGCGAAACAAGGAAATGTGTGACTTATATAATTAAGAGGATAAGGAGCGAGGGGAAAAATTCGTAAAGCAAGCGTGAAAACCAGAAAGAGTGGGGGAAGAGCTCGAGTCCTACAAAATAACAAGAGAAGTGGCACTAATTAATTTCCACAATAACCGCTAGAGTGAGCTTAACGGGGAAATAATTGCAAATACTGCTGGCGTCTTCTAATATTACTTTAATTATATTCTTCTTTGAGCTCACAGTCTTGAAATAGGTCCACTGGTGAAGAACCGATGAAAGTCCTTCGTAAAAGGAGAAGAAATATGAAAGCTTGTTATGGCTTTCAGAAGAAAGCTAATATAATTCAAACTACACTTATGGATTTCTTTTTATGAAAGAAAGCCTTTCTTTGAAGTTCGAATGAGGATTAAAAAGTATAAGCATTTCGATGTGTTACCTAAATACAGTACTGTTTGACTCATAAGTAATACAAATGCATAACAGTTATCGACATTTTCATAACTTAATCATTTAAACTAGCGATTAAAAATTCATACTACCTAATCTATCTCCTTTAATAACTGCATTTTTGTGTGTTTCAAATGGGAAGGTGTTTGGTTTTGACCGCTACTAGGTGAGCAACCAATCAGAGTACTGCGGTGTTGTCATATTGCATTCCCCGTATGTGGTGTGTCGAGATACAAACTAATCAATCCCAAATAAATACTATTCGCGCTAAGACAAAAATTCAGATTTTGCAAAAAGAGATCCACGAGGAAGGAGAAAGTAATGTATTTAACATAACCGTAAAGAACCTACATTTTTAGCTCAAATAGTTTCCCTAATACAAATAAATAGATATCACTATATTATAACAGTGCATTGCGACGTAAGCACTGTAATGAATATCATTATTGTTTGTCATGTATGTGTGAACGTATATTTGAAATCACTCAGAACTGCAACGTAAACATTTGACATGACGTGATTAAAGAAATATGTACTTTGAATAAACCAAGGTGTTTGTTAAATTCGATGAGAGGAAACAATACAGTTCTTGCCAGTCTGGTAGAACGTGTCTGGTCAGATTATATATTTGTTTATGAATGGTTCGTAATCTCTATTTACTATTTCAATGGAGCATTATTCAGTTACTCTACCGTGAAAAAGTATCAGCTAAATCAATGAGACGCGATCCACATCCCCCCTTACTACTACTAGAACAATGCAATAAAGATAATGTGGGCTAAGATTATGTTGCAAACAGAAATAATATTTTTAAAGTGACTGACGTTGAATGACTTATTCACGAAGAAATTGACAAGGAACACAACAAGGCTGGGAAAACTGTGTGAGACATCAGATAAACTACAAGAGGCCGGCTTTTGTAGCCATGGTCACTAAAGCGTACGTCTCCAGCGTTCCGCCGCGTAGAGGGTCGCGGGTTTGAGTCCCGCCTTGGGCATGGGTGTTTATGTGTATAGTGAATATTTGTGAAACTAGGAAAACAGATAAGAAAATAAACGGAAATAATGAAAAATCGGTTAAATAAGGGAAAAAAGACGACTTTTGGAAAGAAATAGCACGTAACGGGATTTTAGAACCTATCGTCATAAATTTGCAGTACTCAGACGTTGAAGACAATGGCAATGATGAATTATCTCTTAACGTAAGTAACATTCACAATGAAATGAAATGTGTAGTGTTTAATGCCCGCTTTTACTACATACGGCACCGCAGGCAGAGACACTGATGATACATGAGATGAAGATGGAACACCGGTGGAATGAGATGGCGGGGGAAACCGGAGGTCCCGGAGAAAACGCGCCCAGGCGCCATGTTGTAGACTACAAATCTCACTTTGCGGTCGCCTGGGATCGAACCCGGGCCGCCTTGGTGAGAGAAACATTCACAGCTAAACAGATGCACCGCTGGTATTTTTGTTGGATTAGAAAAATAAGTAATTCATAAACTAAATATTTAAAACATTAGCGTAATATACGAATATTCATGTTGCAATTGTGATTTCAACAACTGCATTATTATCAAATTTTGGAAAATTCAGTTGGCATTCCCTTACGTCTAGCGCCATGAACACTCGCAAGTATGCGAGAGAGAGGGAAATATAAAGAGTGGGGATAACGAGGTGGCAGCGCTGACGGCTCTAACGCATCTGATTCGCTACAGGCGAGAACTCTTCCCGTTTGAAACACATAATAGGTCTCTCTTGTTTATCAGAATGTTTGAAAGTAGTCGTCCATTTCCCAGTTTTCGTTTGCATGTGAAACTTGAAACAGTTGTGATTATGTCAAGTGCCAAAGCACTGTTGGATTTATTTATTTATGATTACTATTGAAATATTTGAAATGATGAGAGTTATGTTTTTAATTGGTATAGGTTATATGTGGCCGTGACCGATTAAAGTAGGTCACAAACAGTTAAGGATAATGTTAATATCCAATTTAGGTAAATGATAAATTACATAGAAGAATAAAATAAAAAATAAAATTACTTATAAAATTCTATATTTGGAAAATTAGAAAATTATATAATTCAAAATTAATATAGTTGCCATTAGAAAAGGTGATGTAGATTAGAATAATTAGTTACCATGGTAATAAGAAAAATCAATAAGTGATAAGGAGAAGATAGCGTCTTTTGTGCCCTGATCGAAGAGTGAGCAGACGCGTGTGCTAATCACTGCATCATCAGAGTTGCATTAGGTTATGTTTGATCATCGTAGACGTTGTGAATTACAGGAAATTTAAATTAAATAAAAAGTTGCAACCAATAATTGTTATTACTTCCTTAACATTGAATTACACAATGCAAGTATCCGAGATCACGATCCAGAGATCTCATGCAAAGCGGAGCTATAAAGGACACCACAACGAGAACATCATCTCTACGAGTAAATATTCATTCCTCACCATCAGTACACGAGATGTGTCCGTAAAGTAAGGTCTCCAAGGCGCTGGAGCCGTGAGGAACGCTATTACGTGATATTCGGAACACTGGCATGTAGCTTGGTTTCACTCCTTCAAATCCCCACTACAACGAACCCGTTGAAACCAGTAGTCTTGGCTGGGCAGCCGTTTGCGATGGAGCTTCCTATCACTTCTGCCGCCAAGTTATGTGCAGAGGTATTACTCCCATTAGTCCTGGACTCGTAGGACCAAGAACCCGGGCCTCCTTCGACACGGGATCGATGGATACTCCGGGGCTCTTTCCATAGGGCAATACCTGATTTCTTAAAAGCCCCCCCCCCACTGAGCACAACGTCAAGGCGTCATGGAAGTGGACACGCCACTTACGCGCGTCAATCCCTCAGGGAAGACTACCGAAAACCTCGGTGGAGCCGCCTGGTGATCTAAGCACACCTTCCACCAGCTCTGCATGCTAGTACCCGTGACTTATGCGGCAACCATCTACCCCTTCCGGGCGGCCGTAGCCTGGCCGAGTGCGAGTTGCATTCAGTGATCCGTTTTTTAAGTGCCAGGGGCACTACCCCCTATAAAATTCATCGTCAGTTATGCGAAGTCTATAGGTCACAGTGTACGAACGTCAAAAACGTGCGAAAGTGGGTCAGAGAGCTCAAAGGCGGACGTACAGACGTCCATGACGAACATCGTTCTGGTCGGCCTTCGGTTTCAGCCGAAACAATTGCAAAAGTGGAGCAAGAAATGCTCAAAGATCGGCGTGTGATAGTTCGTGAGCTGTGCGAACTTATCGCTGAAGCCAGTAAGACTACGATTGACAAGATTTTGACCGAACATTTGTATTATAGCAGGGTGTGTGCGAGGTGGGTCCCCAGAATGCTCACCGAAGATCTCCTGGCCCAGTTCGGATGGGACATCCTCACTCATCCCCCCTACATTACAGAGTTAGCACCTAGTGATTATCATCTGTTTCCTGAGTTGAAATCACACCTGGGTGGAACACATTTCCAGACCGACGCTGATTTGAAAAACGAGGTTGAGCGCTACCTACACAACTTGGCGGGAGAGTGCTGTAACCAGGGTATACAAAAACTGCCACAGCGCATGCAAAAGTGTATCGATCGCAATGATGATTACGTTGAAAAATATCTGTACGTTGCGACTTTCCATCAATGTAACATTCATTGACAATAAATATGTTTTCTATATTAAATAAAATTGGAGACCTTATTTTAGGGGCACGCCTCGAATTTGTAGTAATATTGCTACAAATAGAACTGCGAGAACTTCATCCCACCATCTTCCCATTGTCAGCCTTCATTCCGGTTGCAAACTGGACTGACGAGAATTTTCTTTGCAGCTGGAAGCACGCTATTTGCCGACAATAGTGTATTATTATATGCCATTCAATTCACGTGTGACAACTTTGTTACAAATGATAATTAAAGTTGCTACTTTATTTCACCGTAGATGTAGTTAGAAGTGACCTCATACCACAGTAAATACCTCACATGCTCATTAATTCTTAATGACCAGTAACTGTAACATGTCTAGCTCATAATCAAAACAAAAAAGACAATCAAAATAGGTCAATTGAGCCTTGATTAATATAATTTACACCCAATTTTAGAAATTATCTCTACTCACATTATCACACAGTTGTAATGCTTAAATAGAAATTAGTTAATAGGGCTTTAAGTTTTAAAAGTTAGTGACATTCGAAGGCGAAGTTTGCATCGTTCTTGGTTCATGTGCAAGCTTTGAACTTACCTTAGTTTTGTTAATTAATTATTTTTTCTCGCTAGCCGTGTGTAGGACGCACTATGAAAGAGTAGAGCCAGACTGAAAAATTCAATGCCATAGCCGGAATTTGAACCACGTATCGTCTGGTTTCCATACAGCTGCTCTAAACCATTGTGCTACTATGGCCAACGTGCCTTAGTTTTTCTACGGGGTCATCGCGCCTTTTCTGTTATGAGAATGGATAGCCGAGGTCGTAAAAATAAGAAACTCAGAATAGGAGGTTTAGAATACAAATCCTGCCAGAGTGATCTCCCTCGATTACCCCCCCCCCCCCCCGAACTTCTCTCAGACCTCACAATTCGAAAATGCTGCGTACCTTAAACTCGAGTAGCGTGTCTTTTCTGAATGTCCTATCCCGTCAACACTTCATTTCAACCATGACCGTGTCACCGCTTTCAGGAAGAATGGATGTTAACCCGTAACCGGTATGGTGGGGTCAGGAGGACCCCGGCTAAAATTTTGTACCATGTTAAACCTATTTTCTCCGCAGTGCGGCGCTGCGACTCTCAGTACCTTTCAGGCAGTGTGCTTTAAGTTGTTGAGCTTCGAGGTTGTGGTAAAAAGAGAGCGTACACACCATTCTCAGTTGTTTTTGTCCTTAGCGGGGTCAGGGTGACCCCAACATACTAATAACGTAAGCATATCATATCGTATTGCGGTATGTTTCAGGAACAAATGTCAACAGCTTATGCAAAAAATGCATTATATTGCATCGAACTTGTTAATGAGCTAAGAAAGAGGGGCCTTACTTATGTGGGAACCTCAAAGAAAAACAAGAAAGAAATTCCAGAAGAGTTTTTGCCATCCAAAGCCAGGAAACCTGGATCTTCATTGTTTGGATTTGGAGACAATTCAACATTGGTCTCCTATGTACCAGAACCAAAATAGGCAGTGCTTTTGTTATCTTCGATGCACTATAGTGCTTCATTGAACCAGGAAACAAAGAAACCTGAGATAATTGAGTACTACATTGTCACAAAAGCAGTAATAGATGCACTTGATGAAAAATGCACTATTTATACGACCAATAGACGCTGTAGAAGGTGGCCTATTGCTCTTTTGTACACAATGCTCAATATTTCCATACTGAATGCATTTGTAATATATTTATCATTAATGTAAAATCATAAAAAATCACGCTTCGAGTTCACCAAGTCTCTGGTGAAGCTAGTTCAACCACTTCTACAGAGAAGGATGAGTATTCCACACCTCCATCGAGGGTTAAGAAATAACCTTGCCAGGATGCTCAAATGCGAAATCCCCAAGGACGTAGAAGTCATAGAAAAAACGGGCTAGATGTGCAAATTGTCCTAGAACAAAAGATAGGAAAACATAAGTATGTTGTATAACTTGCAGTACACCAATATTTAGCGAATGCACAAGAAGTATTTGTGAGGATTTCTTGTAAACACCTACTGTGATTTTGTCCAGTTGCCGTATCCAGTTCATTTATTAGTTACTATTCATCTTTAATTTTATACTTGAAACCTTTTTTCCAGAGTAAAGCATGTAATTTGATTCAAAATAGCTAATTCTTAAAACTATCATCATTCGACTAATGAATATTACATTCATGCAGAAGCTTACAGTGTAGTTTATGCCTAATTAATTTCTAAATATACCTGAATATTACATTTAGGTTTACTTTAATACGATTTATCATCCCTCATCGTCCATAATTGTCAAAAATGAAATGGGGTGCTTCTGACCCCACCATACCATATCTGTTACAAAAACTGTACCATACGGGTTACGGGTTAAATATAATTTAAAAAGTGCTGAGACAATTTTTTAAAGAAGCCTTTACGGATTGAACTTAATAAGTTATTCACTTCTATGCTGTGGTGTATTTCATTTGAGTTGGCCCATACATTTTGATCTAACTTTTATGTGCTCAGAGTTGAACTGCCAAACATTTGCCTAGAAGGAGTGTCCTCACAGCTGTTATACGTTTGATTAGAGAGAATGTGCCACCTTGACCTCAGATGTGTCATGTTTACACAGCGTTTTGAGGCAAATGTACACGTGTGACCTCAGAAGCGTTATGTTTAGCCTGAGACACAGTTGAATGGAACTATCAGCAACGTGAAAGTTGAGGCTTATCTTGAGGCTACAGGTAATACGATTAACGCTGGGGTTATTGCCCCCTGGCGACAATCCACCCCGCCAGTAATTGGTCTGCGGTGTGGACTTTACGCTAGTGATATCCTGCCCCGGGCGAGAGAAGGGAATACTACCCGCGTAACACGATAACACCTGATACCTGGAGGCTTTTTCTCCCCTTCTTAAATTAGCTCACCGTGCGTATTATAATGAAGTTTTATGATGTTACAACAACATTCTGCCCCCACAGGATGCAAAGGAGCGTGAAACTGAGACCCCTCTCTTTTTTCCCTAAAAAACTGAGGTACGCTGGTACAGGGAAAATACATCATACATTATCATGAAAGTAACTGTTTGCCTGACATATATATACACGTTATTGATAATTTGATTAAACATATACTCACAATAGTTAAGCTTAATTACTGCACAAATTAGGAAGTAAAAATCAGCGTGAAAACTGTCAACTGTATAAAAACGCAAAATTAAGAATATGCCCTTCTTTTACAAAAAGTTCCTTACATAGCAGTACTAAGACATTTGGGATCGATCCTACAATTAGAGAACCAGTTAATCAGTCTAATAAAATACGCCAGCTGAAACACTGAAATATAACTCAGTTGATATGCGATGGAGGTCTGTCAGCCATGAAACATGTAAATAGACGGACCTGCTACGCGGATTTTGCCCGCTTCGGTAGCGTAGATGGTAGCATGTCTGCCTCACGTTCAAGAGGTCCCGAGTTCGAATCTCTGTCAGGGCGAGTTACCTAATAACTTATCCTGAAAAACGAATGTCGGGTAACTCTAAGCTCCATGGACCCCGGACTCATTTGAGCATCATTTCGCCCATTTCATTCGTCGTCCTATATGACTTAACGTTACAGGACGTAAATTACAAAAAGAAGTATAGATTAATTGTGGACCAGCTTGATAGTAAATCTCTGTATTGCAACATTCGATTCCATTTTATAATCTGTCTAAAACTGGCACTGCCTTGTTGTAAACATACACATACGAGGTGACAAAGACAGAGATAAAGATACTTGAATGGACCCTCTCGGGCTGTTAATCGGTTCCCGTAGGGAATCATCTCTGAACACCCATGAATTTTCCTCACCAGTCACCGGTCAGTTACCTAAGAGAGTTCCGTTGAAATCGCTCTCCTTTCAGCCCATTTATTTACAACAGGATCGCTCTAGTTTGAGATAGATCCTACTCACTGGAATGCCTTTCTCCAGCATCAAAATAAACTATTCAAATAGATTCCACATTTGACGCACACAGCGTAGACTAAAACTTCTATCGTATGGTCAATTCTTTTTAGTTCAAGAGTTGTGCACACAGTTCTCTTTGTAACATCACACGAACTTGTCTATACTTACAAAAGCCTGCTCTTATATTATTATAAATACTTTATTATATATTTTGTTAAATGTACAATTAGAGTAGAAGAATAAGTATGCTTAAGCGATAGTCAAATCTTAAGATTTGCTTTGTAATGTGACGGCTTTGTTACTCCATTCTCTATGTGTGACCAAAATAAAAAACAATAGCGATTTCCAATTGAGGACTATAACACTGGGCAACAATGAAAATGTTTCGGGCTTAAAAGTAGTGAATTTACATCTATTTCAATCTGCTGAATTAAAGAATCATCATAAAAATGATAGATTAGCCCTTGTTTTGAAGATAAAGTGACATTTCATTTTTTAAAATGAAGATTTTAAATTTGGGGGGAATTCTTTTTGGGAGTTGGCACACCTGTCAAAATATCGCAGATGACAACTACAAATATTTTGTGAGAGTGCTCTTGCAAAAGTACCGTAACCTTGGATGCAGCATGTCCCTTAAGGTCCATTTTCTCCACTCCCACCTAGACTTTTCCCTCCTAGTTGTGGAGCTGTAAGTGATGAACATGGGTAGAGATTCCATCAACACATTTCTGTTATGGATCAAAGATATCAGGGCCGTTGGAATGAAGTAATGCTTGCGGATTACTGTTGGTCATTGTATAGGGATTCTGCGGAACTCCATCACAAGAGGCAAGCTAAAAGACGACGAAGTCAATAGATCACCATATGATTCTCTTCAGACACGACTATCTGCGAAGTATTTTTCCAGCAATTTAGAACTCTTAGCATGTAATTACCAGTTAAAAAATCAAATGCACTTTCATTGTTGTTAGCATTTATGTGATTAAAATGTATCCTTTTCTCTCAATCCGTTAATATGTAATAATTACACCTTGTATATATCATATAAAATAGAGCTAATAGAAATTTTTCATTGTCATATTTGTTTTTCTCAGCCCAAAATTAGTAGGAATTGCCTCATGAAGTACTCGAAAGATTCAAACATTATTTTTGTTGCCCAGTGTAATCAAAACATTCACACCAAAAAGAAATAAATATTCTGGAAATGGTTAACCATAAACAAATTTTGACATATATTGAATGCTTTAATGACTGTTACATTTTATTCTGTAAATGATTTTGTCTTTCAGTCATGGCTTACCATTTAAGGAAAAAATCAATTAAAATGTCAGCACTTCAGAGGCTATATCAAGAAAGTTCAAGTTTATGTATTTCATTTGTCACAATAATGACATGAAACTATCCTAAACCTATGATATAGTAGTTCAAATTCTTAGAACATTTTGGCAATAAAAGCGGTCACAAAATATTCTACGAAAAGATGTTTTGGGATGGAGGGATATTTTAAAATACCTAGTCGCACCCTTCTATGAAGCTGAACTTAATACAAAGTGTTGAGTTATGCCTTCAGAGACTGGCAAAACACACAGAAACCTTCTTTTAAACTTCTTTGGCCTAGAGTCTCTAAGAATATGAATTGTTGAAATCTAATGCGTAATTCTGGGTAAAACGCAACACTTACTCTATGTACCGGAAGGTGTAATACAGGAGAAAGTCGAAATATCTCACTTCTTGCCTGATTCATTCGCCAGAAGAGTTAGGCTGTTGTTTAAAATTTGCGACAGAAATACTATTATGTCAGGAGTTTACTAACTTTTAAGTATGTTGGCTGTTTTGGAGGACTTCTTTCTTATTATTACTTTGTCTTTCTGTTCCGTAAACACAGAATAAATCCTTAAATACTGCCTTTTTTGGTATAATAGTACTCTGCTCAAATCTAAAGCCCTCGGGTTCGATACCTGGCTGAATTTGGGGATTTTTCCTTAGCCAGGATTATTCTTCATCCTCTTCAGAGTCTGGAACTAGGAATGAGAATGTGAATGGATGTATGTTATAATACTCAGCAGCAATATCAGTCCAAAAATTAACACCGCTGTAAAGCGAATGAACCGCATTCGATTATTGCATAGATAACAAGCCAGCAATGTGCTCTTAGAGGTTAAATGTAGCATAAAGGAAATGCCTTAAATATTGATATAGCACAGACTATAATTTATGAACAGGAGAATGTATAAAATTTATCGAACCAATTTCGATTGCTCATTTGGTAGCAACTATGCCTCATATTTGAGAGATTTTGGGTGCAAGTTCCTGGACCAACCAGGATGATTGGAGTAGTCTCCTAACAATTCCGTCACAACAAGAGTTCCCGAGTTCGAATCTCGGCAAATGTGAGTTACCTTGGTTAGTTTTCTTCCGGGTTTTCGCTTATCTTTTAAGACGAATGTCAGATAACTCTAAGCTCCATGGACCCTGGGTTCATTTGAGCATCATTTTACCTGTTTCATTTAGCATCCGATATGACAACGTTGGAGGACGTAAATTAAAAAAAAAAAGATCCGTCGCGAAATGCTCATGCATCTAAAGCGATATATAATAAATAAAAACAATTATTCTTTAGTTTTTAAATGACAAACGGAGAACAACATTTGTTTATCAATGTTTAACTGATTCACTGCAAATTTGGGATTCAAGTAAGCAGTAGCAAGCTTGTATATCCACGTGCGCTATAGTCGGATATCTTCTTCCTCTCTTCAGTTGACCGCAAAGTGAGATTTGTGGTGGACAACACGGCGCTGGGGCCGGTTTTCTCCTGGTCCTCCGGTTTCCCCCGCCATCTCATTCCACCGGTGCTTCATCTTCATCTCACGTATCATCAGTGTCACCACCTGCGGTGCCGTATGTAGTAAAAGCGGGCGTTAAACACTACACATTCATTCATTCTCTTCAGTTGTTTGTCTGCTCTGAGTGTTTGAAGGTGATTCGTGTAGCTCTTAGCGTACGGAAGATATTCTGAGGCCTATATCAGTGCTATATTTGCGATCTCTGTAAACCAGTGAGCTAAACATTTGTAAACTGAGTAGAAATTAATGACAATAAGTTCCCATGCTTTTGTATTCTACTATTGTTCTACATGTAGTAGTGTAATGTATCACTAACAATCTATATTGTAATTGAACAGACAGTGGCTGATACTGCAAGACGCCTTCCACAAGCCTTATAATTCTAGCTTTTTAACTTTCGATGTAATAAAGTACTGTAAATAAAAAATAAAAGTCATTACATTATACTATTTATAGAATATGTCTTGAGCTAAGAGAATAATGTAGTAAGATTCCGATTAACCACCACAGTTACAGAGTAAAGTAAAAAAAAAATATTTATTGCACAAAATTCTACAACTCTTAAACTACTTTTCCACATAACTGCCGAAATTTTGCAGGCATTTGTCATAGCGAGGCACAAGTTTTTGTATACCTTCTTCATAGAAGTTTGCTGCCTGTGTCTTCAACCAGTTGGAAACATTTTCTTTCAGCTCTTCGTCATTGTTGAAGTATTGACTCCTAAGGAAAGATTTGAGATGCAAAAACAGATGAAAGTCGCTAGGAGCGAGGTCAGGGCTGTACAGCGGTGGTCAAACACGTCGCAGGCAAGTCCCTGCAGGATGTTTTTCGTCGCATTTGCAGTGTGTGGTCGTGCGTTTTCGTGCAGAAACACAAATCCTTTTGATAGCCGAGAAATTTCAATTGGTTTCACTTTCCTAGCATTCAGAAAACGAATCACTGATCTGATTTCACGAGTGGCGGGATTCAATCAACACCGACATTGTAAACTAGTACAACAAAGCTTACGTGGCTGACAGCGATCTCACAGTTGCACACGTTTCTTCTCCTTGATACAGAGCGTCTACCACGCATGTGCTGAACTGCGATCGCAGCGCTGCAGCGGAGATAAATTGAACCAGAACAGACTTTCTGGACGCCCCTTGTACCTTTCTTGTAGCTTTAAACCTTGGTTATAATTTGCTAAATATATAAAATGTTTAAGCGCATCGATCCAATACAAAACTACGCTTTTATACTCAGGACTTTGATTTACTGAAAATTTTAATCCTGTACAGTAGTTTTGGAAACATAAGAGATTGCTCTGCAAATTATGCTAACTGGAATATCATGTATGTGCCGTAGAAAAGCAACCCCTCATTAATACTTGTATACAGATTACACACTTGTAATGATTGGGAGTCTAATAGTCTTAACTCCTCTTAATTGGCTTAAATGTGCTGATTCTTCTTCCGTATAAATCTTAGAGCTAATGATGTATTATAATCTCACAGATAATTGCGTACAGCTCTCTCTTGGACAGCCAGAGATGTTTTCCCTGTTACGTGATAACGAATCATGGCTTTGGGAACTCATTCGTCGAAAATTAAGAATTCAGTTATTCCGTTTCTTTGTATTTTATTTTCCTTTTATTTTAATTAACGTCCTTTAACCGTTTAGATCTACATTATTCTTGTATTTACTTCATGACTAACTGTAATTCGTTCATCACATCGTTGCGCTTTATGTATCCCAAGTAACGTTTCATTTCACTAGCATTAATTCTGGTTTCTGTGAAGTGCATGCATGCCTCGCTGTCAGAGTAAAGTTTAAGGCTACGATTTTTTCCACTAATACGGATTTAATTACTGTATTTTTTATTTCCATGGTTTTATTTAAATTAAAGATTTTGTTTAAGATGTCCAGAATATGTTAATTTACACCCGAGGTAGCTGAATGAATTTACTCCGTCCAATATCCTTTATCTAAACAAATTTGACTGCTTATAAAGAGTTTTCCATGAGTAGACGTCTGTTCTAATTTATTCTGTATTTACTATTGGATTATATCTATCTTTATATCAGTTTTGTTTAAATTGTGTGCTCAATATTACAATTCATCATTTAAAGGAGACACTAATGATGCATCATCTATAAAACGTAATGTGTCCGATTTAATGTTTACATATATTTGCATATTTGCATAGCTTAAGATAATTAATAATGATACTAATAACAATTTATCACAGATTTTATAAGTAAACAAGAACAGTATATGCGCAGTAATGCATTTAAACTCAATGAAACTGCAAGTTCGTAATATGCATTTACTTATGATTTTATTAAAGAAAAGTTGATCTTCCTCTGGTTTGTGTGCTGTGTTGTCTTCATCGAGTATGTCGATGGAGTGATCGATCTCCACCTGCCTTCTTCTCAAACGTGCTTCTTTTGCTTTTTTCTTCATTTTTTGTTTCTGATCTCTCAATTTCCTTTAAACAGCACTCGAATATTCAGGTCGCCTTTTTACAAATATCTTGAGCAAGCTACATGAGGTGCCTTACATCCAGCCCTGAAGCTGCAGAGACGCAATGTTCTGTGCAGCAGTGGTCTATGTGCTCGTGTTTGAACTTTGCCTTGATGTACGAGTTGGAAGACTAAGATAAACTTCCTCCAGACCGTTCTGAAGGAAGTGGAGTGGAAGTTCCTCCTTCTATAGAACAAAGTAAGACCCATTCTGGTGTCACACAGGACGCTATTGTCTAAAATGTGGAGATGTTAGAAGTTGAGACAAGGCTCTTGGAAATAAAGGAGGCATATGTGCGGCACGCTTATCCATTTTCTTTTGTTGTTGTTTCTAATGCCAGCAGATTCCCGTTGCAAAAGAAACACAAGACTCTTTCGATCATAGGCAAGGAAGTTTAGCGAAATAAAGAAAAATAAATAAAAAAGGTATATCTATTACATTAATATTATTTTCTCCACCAATTATTGAGCAAACTATTATTTACAAAACCGTATTATTCTATTTATTGCATTTTAATCGAGATAAATCATCGCAGAAATTGCCTTATTGCAAAACTAGTATTTGAAAGTTCAGTCAGATGACATAGATTATCTTGAAAATGATTTGGTGCACAAAAATGTTGTACTAAGAATAAATTTGTGCTTAAATATTTGCATTTTTGTTTGACAAGATTTACTCAATTATCTTACGGTTTACTAGTTATACAAAAGTTTATCAGATTGAAGAGCTCTTTAGAAACGTTCCCCGGAAATTTCAAATGATGCATTTCATTTTGAAGTTATCTTGGGGATGTAATTTCTAGTCCAAATCGTTAGCCATCTTATAAATGTCATGTCGCATCGTAAAAAGCTGACATTTTAACCGTTTTTAGTCACACTGTTGAAAGTGTTCAAAATAGACACATAGACGTTTGCACACACAGATATTTTATTTAATAATGTTTTTCTTGGGTTGACTTAGGGAGTCCCAAAACGTGTACTTCCGTGAAATATTACTAACGAATTTTCTATGGAATACAGTACTACTTCACTTACTGTAAGTATATACTATATAAAGTAAGAAAATGATTCCATTATCCACTTTAAATTATACTAGGGAACACTTTTTTGTACCCGAAACAAAATAGGCTAATTCTTATGCAAAATGACTCGCTGATTCCCAAAACGCATCTGAAAATGCTGTATCACGTAACGTTTTTGAGATACTCTTATTCATATTCTTTCATATAAAACTACAGAAATGAGGTATGATACCAACTCATATTGACTTAATTTAAAATAATAGCCATTTTATTATTAAATAATATGTTTATACCTGTAAGGAATATGAATACTGTTCGAAATAACTAGAATAAATTTTCCATCACGTAAGATTTATCAGTAAAATTAATTTTAGAGTCTATTATAATAATCGTATTTACATGGGTGTGCCCAATTCAAAATAAATTAAGTTTACAAGCATTTTATAGTGAAATAGTGGGGGAAAAGGGAACACTATACCCCTGGAGCAAGCAGTGTTAAGTATGTGCCTCTAGTAGACCCAAACAAAGTTCTTCTCCCCCCACTTCACATAAAGCTCGGGCTAATGAAGAACTTTGTTAAAGGTTTGGACAAAAAGGGAAGTGTATTTGAGTATTTAAGAAGTATCTTTCCCAAAATAAGTGAATCTAAATTGAAGGAAGGTATATTTAATGGTCCTCAAATAAGACTACTTCTTAAAGACAGTGTATTTGAATCAAAGCTTAATCGTGTTGAACTGGCAGCATGGAAATCATTTAAATCAGTGGTGGCTTCCTGGGTAATAACAAAGAAGAAAATTATGAAACTTTAGTCTCAGAACTATTAAGGAGCTACAAAGAAATGGGTTGCCGTATGTCACTTAAAATCCACTTTTTGCACTCTCACCTTGATAGTTTCCCTACAAACCTAGGAGCTGTATGTGATGAGCAAGGCGAGCGTTTTCACCACGACATTTCTGAGATGGAAAGACGTTACCAGGGTCGCTGGGATTCAGCCATGTTGGGAGAATATTGTTGGTTCCTCAAACGGGAGAGTACATGTCAATACAAAAAAAAAAAAAAAAAAAAAAAAAAAAAAAAAAAAAAAAAAAAAAATCAACAGTGAAACACTTCTGAGATAATTCAGGTATGTGGTTTTCATCATTATCTTGTGTTTATTTATTTTAATAATAATAATAATAATTAATAATTACTATTATTTTCAATGTTATTTGGCAATAAAATACTTATTATTTTCAATTAATCAAATATGAGTTATCACATCGCATTTCTGTAAGTTTTCATAAAAAATTATGAATACCTAAAAAACGTTATGATTTACAGCATTTTGAGGGGCAATTTTGGAATCAGCAGATCAGTTTACATAAGAATTTGCCTGTTTTGTTTGGGGTATAATTTTTTTTTTTTTTTTTTTTTTTTTTTTTGTTCCCCAGTGTTATTGTCTAGACACAACTTGAGCATAATCGATTGTAGAAGTAAGAAATAACACAACTATTAACACAAGCCATCGTTTGTTACAATTTAGTATTAGCTATGAGTGCAAAGAGATGTAAAACCACGCTTCGACACGGAAACTCTTAAAAATATAACGGAATTGCGAAATTGGCGTGTTTTATTTTTTCCTACCGCTAGCCTATATTTTCTGAGCCACTTATCTAGAACGTATTTCAACCGATCAAGCCAAAATAGGTGTTTTTAAAGATATCACATGTGTGAACATCATGACTAAAATTTGAAATAATTTAAGTTTATTTTAAACCCTTGACCCAACAATGTTCTAAGGAAACTCTCCATCCCAAATTACTCTTTGCGTGAGACATTTTTGTTGTCTTAAATTAACGAGTTTGATAAAAGAATCACGTATTAGTGGTATTTACATGACAAAAGAGAAGTATATATTGAATTTTCTTGGAGCACCACTTGAAATCATATTCATTACGAAAGAATTTGCTGTAATTTTATATATATATATATATATATATATATATATATAATTTTATATATAACTGGTAAAATTTAAACCACAGACAAAAACGTACTGCACCACAAAGGCGCATCTCTTAAAGAAATTCTTTGTTTAAATTTTTTATTCATAATCCATTTCTGTGATATTCATTATCAATAGTTATGTCATTGTTTTATTCTGTCGATATTCAGTTTTTCGATTAAATGCAAAGAGTATTGAATTTTAATATATATATAATATATGGAATATATATATATATAATATATGGAATATATATATATCATTCCAAATGGTTGTTACGATGTTTATTAAAATACAAGTTTAAGATAGGCATTTTCATGAACTTTTGTATTTTAGATAAAGAAATAGACGTTTTAAAAACTAGTAGATTGTAGATTGCAATATAATGCACCAGATCCCCCGCTTGTCATGCCACGAAAATGACATTTACAACCGTCACATAAACGTTTAGAATTTGACTATCTCTTAAACCTACTGTACACCCCTATTCCATTGTACCTATAAGGAAATGTGTAATAAAACATTCTTATAAACGTTTATCTCAATCAACATGAAGTGAATGAAGAAGCTTAGTGACAACCATTTGTTAAAGAATGTGCAAAAAGTTATGTAAAACGACACATAATAACTATTATAATATGATTTCGCTTTATTTGTTAATTTTAATGCATTGTAAAGGCTGAGGGATTTGTCAGTAGCTATGTATAGTTGGGTCTGTTGCCGAGAGTTCAACTATTGAATGGTAGGCTTTGTGCTCAGCATGCAATGCGCTGTGTATGTTTCCTGGTTTATTTTTTCTCCCAGAGGGGCGAACGATCCAAGCGTCAACGCTGGAAAACGATTCTCTGTATCACTTTGGACCGAAACGTTTCACCTTGTGAGAGTCGCTCAACTTCAGCCGTCTATCGCTGAAACCCGCGAGAGGCAAGCTGACTGAACCAGTGACATTAGGGCTGAGTTATCTCGTGGAACATTGCAGCTAACTATGCAAGTAGCAAACTGTAGAGAGACAAATTAATGAATATTCTTTAAATTTATTGATTAGATTTTCGTTCCACCTTTCTCTACCGTTTACATTTGATAAGCATAAGTACTTCAACCTGTACTAAATAACTCTGGGCCCGCCTCGGTGGCGTAGATGGTAGCATGTCTGCCTCGCGTTCAAGATATCCGGAGTTCGAATCTCGGTCAGAGTGAGTTACCTGGATAAGGTTTTCTCCGGGGTTTTTTTCTTATCCTAAAAATACGAATGTCGGGTAACTCTAATCTCCATGCACCCTGGATACATTTGAGCATCATTTCACCCATCTCATTCACCGTCCGATATGACATAACGTTGGCGGACGTGAAATAAAAAAAAAAGTCACGCTTAATAGGACGCTAAGGGCCACGTAGTTAAAGTGCGTTCATAAATAAGTTTCTTGTTTACCTTGGAGTCATGCAAAGGGCATGGAATTTGAAAGCCATCACATAGCAATCCCTTTTCACAGATGTACGTGGCTTTAATCTTGGTGTGTCGTATTTGCAAAGAAATAAGTCTGCAATGGAAGTGCATCGGAAAGTAGACAGAGGAAACAACCTTTATAAGAATAGTTTGTACTAGAGTGAGAATAGAGGGATGTGAATGTAGCGTATACTTTTGCTCATTACTTCTATTAGTCTTGGTATTTTCGTAATGCCCCATTGTGCTGCAAGTCATTTTCGCTGGACTGTTTGTTCGTGGCCCAGTATAAACAGATGAATGGGCTATTGAGAAGGAGGTCGTTCTCATTAGTGCCACGGACCTCTACATCTTTCCCATTATGCAAATGCACTGGATCGATGTGTGCAAGTGTTTTTAACACGTCTCTCGCAATATCACTAGAGACGTACATTATGCAACCACATTTCTGGAAGGGAGGGCTTTGAGAAGGTTCAAGAATCATCTGGGACAAGGCAGTGCTTCGTTTTCATAATGATATGGGAGATGGATGAGAATTCGGAGCTACTGGTGTGACAAACCGTGCAATGGTTATAACTGCCTTAGGTTGATTAACAGAGAACTATTTAGCTCTGAAAATGGCTGTTATTATATTGTACTGCTGTTAACGACCGTAATATACTTTTACCACTTACACGCATTTGTAGTAATAATTTCAATGTAACTCTACAACCACTTAGCCCCTGATGTTAGTGAATTTGTAATGCCTGTTTCTCCTCAATCTCTATGTGCTATCTACTTTTTCTCCTTATCCATTTCTATTTTACCTTTCCCAATTTATTGAACATAATGGAAATTAATTGTTCTTTCACACCAGCCTTGTGTAGGACGCACTATGAAATCACAGAGCCAGACTGAAAAAATTCAATGCCGTAGCCAGGATTTGAACCACTGATCTTCTGGTATCCGTCCAGCCGCTCTAAACCATTGAGCTACTATGGCCAACGTGCCAACATGACACTAAATTCTCCAACTGACTCGTGTTTTTTCCCGGTAAACCACTAAGGTAGTTGTCTCGTGTGTTTATGAGAACTCCGCTATATATTTCAAAATCAAACTTCAGCCCAGCTAATCCTTCCCTCTCATCTATTGCGTATACAGGGTGTTAATTAACTATTCCGAAACAATATCAGCAATTGTAGATGTGACTAATATAAGCAAGTTGATCTGCGGCTACATATAGCTATGAAAATTGCATTAAATCTAGTTGAGATCAGATGCTGATACGTTGGTATTTCAACAAGATGGGCGAAATTATTGGATTAAATGTCTTTAAAAGTGCTTCCCGAATATACAAATACCGACTCTTACTATAAAGTTATTGGGGTTCTCAGGATTTATTGCCCCAAAGGTCTCTCAAATCTCTTAATAATCACTTGCCAGTACGACAGTGAACAGCGATTGCATCATGTGACCTGTCATATGGGTGGAGCTTTAAGTGTTCTCAGTCCTAAAGCCGAAAAGTAGAGTGCCAAGAGTCATTGGTGCTGTTCATATATGTAGTCTTTTTATTATTTTCCGTTTTAATACATAACTTCTAATAGTGATTCCTAACTAAGAACGTGATTCTGATTGGCCAGTGCAAAGGGAAATCTTAAAAAGTTGTTATTATGTCAAGTACCAGAGCAATGTTGGATTGATTTATTTATGATTAATATTGATAAGTTTAAAATGATGAGAGTTTTGTTTTGAATTGGTCTGAGTTATAGGTGGCCATGACCGAATGAAGTAGGTCACAAACAGGTAAAGATGAATGTTAATATCCAATCTAGATGAATGGCAAATATGATAAATTAAATAGAAAAATAAAATTATAAAAGAAAATCATTTTTACGATTTTATACTTGGAAAATCAGAAAATTATATTATTCAAAATTAATGTATTGGCCACAGGAAAAAGTGATGTAGACTATAATAATTACCATGGTGATAAGGAAAAAGTCAGCGTGTGCTAACCATCACATGTTAATATCGTACAATGTGTTAATACGAAAAGCAGGTTCTAATCCTATAATTATTTATCAACGTGAGTAGAAGCTTGGGTATACTTCAAGTTAAATATTTTGAAAACTAATGTTTTTTTATGTCGTGAGAATATTTGAACAGCGTTTGTATTATTCCTCAACGTAGGAAAAGTAGTATAGTAAATCATGTGAATATAGTGATTCAAAATACAACTATTTTTTGCAACTATTTTTTTTTATTTCTTTAACAAATCCAAGTATCCGAGACCACGATCAAGAGAAGATCTCATGCTAACCGGAGCTACAAAGGACGCCACAACGAGATCATCGTCACTACGAGTACATCTTCATCCTCCCACCATCAACACATTTGTAGTAATACTGCTTACAAATAGAACTTCGAGAATACCATCCCATCATGTCCCCATCGTCGGCCATAATTGCGGTTTCAAACAACAGTTAATTAATAATTAATTAATAATTCCTGTTACAAATCCAATTGTAGTTTGGCCAGCACGCTCTCCCCACCTCAACCCAATTGATTTCCTTTTCCGAGGTCACCTCAAATCTCTGGGTGTGAAACACCTATTACCTCAGAAGAGGACTTAACCGTCCGAAAAATAGCATCATATGAAGTTATTCGATACACATAAGGAATTTGGGACAGAGTAGGACTCGTTCCTTCGCATTTGTCAACTTTAAATTGAAAGCGCAGGCCACCATTTTGAGTACTTTCTATAGACCTGAGGTAAAGAGTAGCATACAGTTCCTACTTTATGTGAGTTCGTTCCTCTTTTAAACCATCTCACATTTAGACGTACAGCATGTTAAGCTATAAAGAAAGATTACCCTTTGTTGGAAAGAATTGTAATTAATTGTTCTGACAAAATAAAATTGATCCATAAAATGCATGCATTTATACAAGAATTAAACGATTAGACAACATATTAAAAAAACAACAACAACAGGAAACGACAAAAATGAAGGAGACATGAACTCTAACTTTGATTAGAAAGCTAATAGCATAACCGTTATGCCAAAAGGAGTACTTTGATGCGTATCTTTATCTTCGTGTGTGATAGGCACTCAAGTGGTGTTATCATTAACAATGGCGTACTGACGCCCTAAGACTTATAGTCGTAACTTTCACATCTAAATCAACAGGCCATCGCTTTCCTATCTCAAATTACTTGTTTAAGTTATCTACTTTTGCTCTGAAAATAATTCAGCATAGTTCATTAAAACCATCTATCTACCAAACAGCACTCTCTTATCTCTATTTCCCCCAGTGAATTAAACACAATTTGGTGCTCTAACTCACCTCATACGAGGGCTATTGTATAAAGAATGATCGTAATTTCTTACGGTCATAAATTTTCGCAATAAAATAAAAAATTATTATATTCTGTTAGCTTAATGTAAAACAAACGCGCCGTAGTAGTTTCATTGTTGGAACTCCTGGTTCCCGCTTGTGAGAACCAGGCAAGTTCAGATATGTTCAGTATCGCCTACCGCTGCAATGGAGATAACACGCGAGGAACAATATGCAGCTTTGAAATTCTACTTTCGTTTCAACAAACCTTCCGTTGAAGCCTATACAATATTACAGGAGGTCTATGGAGAGTCTGTTATTCCCTATAGCACAGCTCGAAGGTGATTTAAAATGTTTAAAGAGGTGAGACAAATCAATTTCAAAGGAAGGTGGACCCGGTGCTCCAGTTACTGCTCTTACGGAAGAGAACATCAACACTGCTGCTGCCACTGTGAAACAGGATCGACGAATTACCTTAAGATCACTTTCTGAAATACTGAACATTCATTAGGTGCCAACCACACATTGGGTGAGAGAAACATTACACATGACACAATGTTTGTGCGCAATGGGTTCCAAAATTGTTGATTCCCGAACAAAAGGACATTAGCATGCAGGTCTGCATGCAGTTAAAGTCGATGTTAGAGGAAGATCCGGGGTTTCTCTCGAACGTAATCACTGTTGATGAAACTTGGCTACATCATTTTGATTCTGAGAGCAAACAGCAAAACTCAGTTTGGAAACCTCCTTCATCACCAACCCCCCAAAAAGCAAAAGTGGTTGCTTCTGCTAGAAAAGTTATGGTCATCTCATTCTTTGATATTCATGGAATGGTTTATCAACATGTTGTACCTGCACACACATCAGTAACTGGACAGTACTACAGGGATGTCCCGAAAATATTACAAGTCCATATCAGGTGCAAAAGACCACATTTCCACGAAGCAGGATGGATGCTTCACCACGATAATGCGCGGCCGCATATTGCCAATGTTGTTGCTGAATATCTTGCAAAAGTCTAGGGAAGTGCATCCCCCACCCTCCTTATAGTCCGGATTTAGCCGCATGTGATCCTTTTCTAACCCTAATTTGAAGAAGCGCCTTCGTGGGAGGCATTATCCATCATCAGAAGCAGTGGTGAAGGCTGCGGAGGCTATTTTGAAGGATCTCTGAAAAAAATGGTTTCCAGCATGTCTTTGAAGATTGGCAGAAACGCTGGAACAAGTGCATCGCATTCAGGGGAGACCATTTTGAGAAAAACCATGAAAATTATGAGGATGAGTAAAGGTACGTTGTCAAAAAATAAAAAAAAAATAAAATAAAATAAAAGAGAAAAAAAGAAAGAGAACCAAATGTGATCATTCCTTACTGAACAGCCCTCGTATTTAATTTTATTTTCTGTCACTGATTTCCGAAATCTTTCCCATTATCTTTTCCTTTCATCTATTTTTCCCATCCATGTTTGCATCACTATTTTCCCTAGCCCCAGCTGTCATCGCGGAGGAAGTACTGCATTTCAGACAGTATTTTGATATCCAGCTTTAACTGAAACCACATGTTCTGAGGATCACTGAATAATTTGTTCAAAATTGTATGTGTAGGCATATATGTGTGTTGTGCTTATGGAATATATAACTTCAATTAAAATTTCCATAAATGTCAACCATGGTGTTCATTTTCAATTTCTTCTAAAGATACGTGCGAATATGTTCAAGAAAGTCAACGCATCCGTAAATTACCCTTGACATGGAAGCATTTTTGGGGATTTAATTCTCCAAAATGCGTAATTTTAATTAAAATGTCTAAAATTTAAGGCAGTTAAATGAGAAAAAAAAGACGTGCTAAATGTTTTAGCAGTAGGTCATGGAGTTCTCTTGGGTTCTATCAAATTTGTGCCCCTATTTCAATATCGAAAAAAAATGTAACGAATGAAACCAATTCTTTATTAAATATGTGCCAAAAATATAATCAAATGTAGTAAAGTTTGATGAAATTTATTCCATTTCCAGACATATTGTCAGGAGGCATTGATTTGCCGCTCGTAAGCAAACGCTGAGAGAGAGAGAGAGAGAGAGAGAGAGAGAGAGAGAGAGAGAGAGAGAGAGAGAGAGAGAGAGAGAGAAAAGCGGTGAGTGAAAGAGAAAGATAGCGCCCTAGCCACGGCCAGAGCGAAAGCAACAGAGGGCGAAAGACACAAAGGCAGTTCCATGGTATTCTCGCTACATCACGAAAGATCGTGCTAGCTCGTTAGCTTTCGTGTGGCTTCGTCAGGTTTCGAGAAACAGCTGCTCGTGTATAAATAAGATTTCGGCAGGAAGCTGGCAGAGGTGCAGAGAAGTATCATTCGAGAGCTGTTAGAGCTGTTTGGTGTAGTGTGGACGTGTGGCAGACGGACTTGAAGATTGCGTTAATGTATGTTTACGTCATTCTGCTTTTATCAGAATTGTACAAGTGTCTTTATACGTTAACGAAGTGCATTTTAAATTTCTGCAACTAGATTTTTAATTTTTCGAACCCACAAAAGTCACAGTGTAATGGAATGCTAGTGGTACAATATGTTCAATATAAATATATTACTAAGTCATGCAATTTAATTTACTCTTTCTGTCAAATATCCAGTTTATGAAAGGTATACGCATACTCTCTAATACAAGCTAATGATATTAACTACTTAAATTTATTTCCTTGCGATATTTTGACCAATAAATCCATCCGGCTGTTTATTGTGAGAAGACTTGAATTTCCTGTGAAGGGGTTACCAGCCCCTTTGCACAGTAGATTTTCTGTAGGGGCTTCTTCTCTTAGGAGGACTGCCTTCTCCTTGGCTCTGAAGCTCCTCCTGCCCCCCCCCCCAGTAGAGGTATCGAGAAAAGACAAGAGTATAATTTGCAAACACATCTGGCATTGCTAGACTTCAAGAAGGCATTTGACACTGTTCATAGGGAAAATCTATGGAAAATAGTGGATATCCACAAAAATTAATTAAAGTAATCAAAAATATTTATAGCAACTCCAAAATAATAATAAACACGGGAGTTCATAAAACCGAACCAATTTTAATTAACAGAGGCGTAAGACAAGGATGCAGTGTATCACCTACTCTTTTTAATATATATGTAAATGACATCATCCAAAATTGCAAAAGTATTATTAAATCAGGAATAAAAATAAATATGAACAAGGTTTTAAATATTTTACTATATGCAGATGACGTGGTTTTAATACAATAAACGGAGGATAAATTACAGTATGCACTATACCGCTTGAACCAAGTATGCCAACAGTATGATCTTAAACATCCACGGAAAAATCTAAGATAGTGGCATTTTGGGGAAAACAACATTTAAGATAAAAAATAATTATAAACAACAAACCAGTAAAACAACTAAAAGAATTCAGCTATTTAGGATGTAATCTTAATTATATAATGAAAACAGACAGAGATGTGAGCAAAAAGCTTGCAACATTCCAAATGATTTGTGGAACAGTGCATAGAACGTTGAAAAGTAAAACAAGACGAGATACAAGATTAAAGTTGTACAAAACAATGACAGTCCCTGCACTACTTTATATAAGTGAGGCATGGGTACTCACGAAGAAAATGAAAAGCCAAATTCAAAGTGCAGAGATGAACTTTTTAAGGAAAACAAAGGAATGCACAAGGTTGGATAGAATAAGGAATTGAGACATAAGAAAGGAACTCAATGTAGACTCGATAAGTAGCAAAATTGAAAAATATCAAAAGGAATGGATGCAACATATTCAAAGAATGTCCGAAACAAGACTGCCTAAGATTGCATTCCAATATCAGCCACAAGGAAAGAGAGATGTTGGTAGACCTAAAAAGACATGGAAGGAGCAATTATTGTGAAACGAAACGGGCACTCTGCCCATGCAGTGAAGTGAAGAAGAAGAGAAAGAGGAAGAAGAAGAAGAAAAATTTATTTCCCCTTACCCTTGTAAATGTCAAAATGTAAAGAGTTACGCTGTGGTCCGCTACTCTTACAACAATTATGGAATATATAATAGATACATCTTGTTCTCATTACTCTTGTAACCATTACTGAGTAGATAGTTACGTTCTGTTCTTATTACTTCCGTAACAGTTACATTCTCTAATAATTTTAACTCATAGAGTAAATGGTTATATACTATTTCCGTTACTTTTATAACTTTACCAATCTCGTTATAAAACATCAGCTGCGTTAAGTTTTGTCTATTTTATCAAGTTACATCTTCCTTCTGTCACTATTTCCCGGACCAAATCTTCAAGAACAGTGTATTGACAAAAAATGACTAACGATGTCATAAAACAGCACTTTAATGCCACACAGGAAGGTCCAAATAATTTTCGCCAATTTGCTGGAAATAATTTGAAAATATAGGATGAATTTAAATGTACTGGCACTTAATAAAGAAGGACACATTTCTTTAAAAATGTCATTTTAAGTTATGAGGGAAAAGCCAGAACAATGGTCCATTTGCACATTGAGGACATTTTGCTGTATCACATACATTTTATTTGTGAAACATCTACCAGCGAACGCATGACGAATTAGAGTTAGTCAAACCCGCTGTCATCACGGAGCTCCACATTATTTATAATAGAGAAGCTCACTAAATTTATCTAACGTCAAACTATATGTTCACTGAGCCATACGTACGTGTGCATGACAGCGCAGAGAAATGAAAAAATAATGCCCCTGATATCAACTAGAGAAACATTAATTTGACGCATCGATATTTATTTAGGACACACTGCAAACAATGCTGCCATAGGTATACCTGGACATGGTTTGATCACGATGATAAATGTGATTGTGCGCATAAAGTTAATTTGGAGTGCGTTCGTTTTATGTTAGAGGTTAAATACTAGTCGGTCAGAAGGTATAATACTTGTAATATTTTAAAAGTTTTCCAACAAGATATATTTCCTTTCCTTACAGCACATTTCTTATTCCTAATAAACTTCAGGATCTATAAATTTCGTTAATGTCTTGTTATATTACAATCGCCCAGTTCTGTTTTCATAAACATAACTACAATACTTTCCTCCAATACATTTCTCCCAGACATCGTTATACAGAAATAAAATTTAATAAAGATGGTACAAATACACCATTAAATAATTAGATGTATTGATATGGCTTTCTCTGCTCACTCCTCTATGAAATATGGTTACAACAGCTTATTCTTTTAATTAGATTTTGGTAATTCAAACACATTTCATTAGGAATTCGTCATAGGTACAGGGGCATCCATAAGTCTGCTATTAATGTTTCGATTTGTTCATTTATTCTTTTAAAATCGTGGCGACTGTCAATTGTTCCTCGTGTTTGTATGGAAAGACATTACAACTTAGAACCCGTCTCGTTAGCGTGGACGGTAGCGTCTCTGCTCACGTTCAGGAGGTCCCGAGTTCGAATCTTGGTCAGTATGATAAGGCTTTTCCCGGGGTCTTCCCTTATCCTTAAAGACGAATGTCGGGTAGCTGTAAACTCCATGGACTTTGGACACATTTGAGAACATTTCACCCACTTCATTCTGCGTCCGATATGGCTTAACGTAGGAAGACGTAAAATTAGCAACAACAAAAAAAACTTTGAGATCAGTATAGAGCCCGAGTACTTAGACATTTGACTATTCTTTTCCTTTTATAGCCATAATAAAATGTGTAATTATTATATATTGATTTATGCAAATGTTTATCTTAATTTTAAAATGAAGTGTACGAAGAGATAAAAATCTTGACAAGGATATTTTGTAGGACCGCCTGCGTGTGTATGACCTTAACTCAAAGTTTATATGTTTGATAAATACCAAACTTAGTGTTTAAGTTCCGTATCTTTTGAAAATAAGACACGCTGGTTTCAAACAAACAAACAAAAATCTCCTAAACCCAGTTTCTTTTACTTCCTGAATATGTAGGGCTTTTTTTTTAATTTACGTGCTCCAACGTTAATTCATAAGTCATATCGGACGGTGAATGAATGGTGTGAAATGATGCTCAAAATGAGTCCGAGGTCCAAGGAGCTTAGAGTTACCTGACATTCGTCTTGAAGGATAAGGGAAAACCCCGGAAAAACCTTATCCAGGTAACTCACACTGACGGAGATACGAAATCGGGACCTCTTGAACGTGAGGCAGACACGCTACCATCTACGCTACCGAGGCTGTTAGAGTATGTACGAGATATATACGAGACGTGATAAAAAATAAATATCTTTTAAATGCGCTGGCTTATGCATGCAATTTTCAACCCTTATTTTGTCTAATCGGTGCACAAGTTCCTGATACATTTTGCATTTTCAGCTGTTTCGAATGTTATTTGTTGACAGTCGAAAAATTAGACGTGATTTCGAGTGCTCGACGAATTTTTTTTTTTATTTACATTAAATTTTGCTTGAAAATGCAATAAAGTGCAGCACGCATTTCACATGTTGACTGTGGCTTACAGTGAAACTACTATGAATAAGACAAGTGGTTGAGTGGTGTAGAGCTTCAAAGAGGGTTGGGAAGACGTAGAAGACAACGACTGCTCTGGACGTCCTCGCACATCAGTTGCTCAACCTGGAGAAAGTAAGGAAAATGGTTCCGGAAAATCCCTGAATCACAGTCACAAAAGTTGACCAGAATTGTGTAGAAACTACTCGTGGAAATTGGATCACGATAATGCTTCTCGCTTACACCTCAATGCTGTTCGTAGCTTTTTCACTACAAAAACCCCAAAACCCAAAGCATTCACGTCCTATGGCTTCTTTCTATTCCCGAGACTGAAGAGAACAATGGAAGGACGTCATTTTGCCATCATTGATGAGACAAAACAGATCCGCTGAAGGAGCTGAATAGCTAAAAAAAGAGTGAGTTCTATAATTTCTTCCAAGATTGGAAAAGACTGCGGAGAAGTGTATTTACATTCTGATGAGAATTACTTTGAAGGCAACAAAGTTTATATTCATGAATAAATAAGGATTGTTTAATAAAAAAAAAAAAAAACTTCCCGCTGTCTATGATCACACCTCGCGCGCGTGTGTGTGCGCGTGGGTGTGTAGATGTAAGATAAACAAAGCGTTTCGAAACGACATCGAACGTATAGAAATAGTTGTTGAGCTCCTATGTAACACATATAGATATTTTTACCGCCAACATAGTCACATAAAAATGCTCTAGAATGAGTGTGGATTAGGCAGTGACAGGAACAACGTCGCGTGTCCCTCACACTATCGAAGCTCGCAAGTAGGTGACACACCGTGCCCCTGATGTAGCTGTTTGTAAACATACCGACATACTCCACGTTAGCTTACTACTATTAAGAACTTCTTTGACTTATGAAACCGCAATAAAGAAGCTATTCTTTAGTTGTTTGTTTATGGCTGTTTAATGTGTAGCAACATTCCGTTATAACAGTCAATTACGGCAAATAAGCTAGTGAATATATGCAAATTAAGCATTTTAGAGGGAAGCTAATGTTAGTGAGATTGAGTATGGAAGCATTAAATCATAAAAGGAACAGAGAACAATATTTGAGTTGTAGAAAAAGTTAAGTTAAGGGCCTTATGCAATCAGACAAGCATTTTATTTCCCTGCGTTTAATAACATTAAATAAAGCATCTGTAACTTAAAAGGAAGCTGTTGACTTTACAGTAAATGGTTGAAAGCACTGTACAATTAAGACCACAGCAAAATAAGCAACCTTGGAACTGTCCGAATTATTAGTCGACTTTTTCACCTTTTGCCCCATTACCTGAAAGCGAGTCTAGGGTCACTGATAAAGAATAAGGAGCAATGTCTTTGATAGATAGAGTCAACATGAAAAATTCAATGCCATGGCCGGGATTTGAACCACGGATCCCCTGGGTTCAAATCCCGGCCATGGCATTGAATTTTTCATGTTGACTCTATCAACAACCTTAGCCTATATACGGCTAGTGTGAAGAAATGATTAATTTTCATCAATTAACTAAAATAACAAGAGTTAAATGATGAAGCCTGGGACTCAAGTACTTACGATAATAACTCGCCACAAACGGCCTATCTCGAATGTGGGAGCCCCTAGTGGTCTACCACGGAAATATATTAGTCAATTGGAGAATTTAGTGTTAGGACGGCAAGTTGACCATGGTAGCTCAATGGGTTAGAGCGACTGGACGAAAACCAGGAGATCCGTGTTTCAAATCCCGGCGATGGCATTTAATATTTCATGTTGACTCTATCAACAACCTTAGCCTATATACGGTTAGTGTGAAGACATGATTAATTTCCATCAATTAATTAAAGCAATGTCTGTTTTCGTGGCCGGTTCGTCCCAATGACAACTTTTTTTGTTCGCACACCAGTGTTTCCTGAGCTGCCTAATCACAAAAGATGTAATATTTAATGCTGCATAAAATTATACCTAAGAGAATTTCGAAGTTATGACACCGAAATTCGAACTAGTTATGTTATAATCTACGAAACGGATATATTCGTTCAGTTACGTTTCGAAACACCCTGTACATGTTGCATTTATTGGGAATAGGCTGAGAGGATTATTTCATTAGACATTTCTTTAGGTATCTTGTATAACCAGTTAGCTTAAACAATGGGGATAACGTACTTCACAAAGCATGTGTCCCTTTAAAATATATAATTTATACTTTTAGTGACATCAGCCATCTCTGAAATATACATTATTTATCAGTGGTTGACATTATGTAATCTTTAGCCATTCTTTTCAAGTCACGTCAAAATTAAATCATGCCATTCGCACGATGGCATGAAAGGGGATGGAATTTTAAACCCAGCATATTCTAAAACATTTGATCTATGGAAAATTTGTGACGTAGCTAAGTTTTAGCTCAATAAAAGTGAAGTATAAGGAAAACAAATCAGTTTTTGTAAGAATATTTCGTATATACCACAAATAAACCATAGAGAAGTAATATAAATGAGATTTGCTTTTGTTTGGGATAAAAGTTTTATGCATTTATATTCGGTACAAGATAGAATCTATCATTTTCCAGAAAATGGGTGTTAAAAAGTTCGCTGTAGTTAAAATTTTATAACATTATGTTCGAAACTGTACCCAAGGAAGCACGCAATACACACACGTACTGTTGGTATGCGTCTTTTGATTTATGGTTATCAGAGTTGTGTAGTGTATCTTGTTTCTTGTGACGTCACAGCAGTTGCTGTTCATTTGTCATTCCAGCAATCTGAAAGAGGAAGTATGTTGTGTGCGTGTTAGTGTTTTGTCGGATGATCGCAAAAATGGTGCTACCAGTATTTTGGATGTGAATTGTAATGAAATAATATTGGTAAGTAGGAAAATATACTCATTAAAATACTTTTTAAATGCAAATGTAGGCCATTGGTTACTTTCTTGAACATTTTTCTTTCTAGTATTACTTTCTGGGTTCTCTGATGTGTAATACCGAACCACCGTATGCAGCATACTGCTTGAAATATTGAACAGTTTAAGTAAGTTGACGTCATTTTCACCAATGCCTTTTCCCACCACGCCTCCCTGTTGCTACTTTGGAATACTTAGGAATCAGAAATTAATTTTCTAGCAGTTCATTATTTGAAATCAAACTAAAACCCAGGTTTGTCTTAAATATTTATTAATTGCTATATAGAATAACCTCTAAATTTTTAAACCAATTTGATAATTTTTAACATTGAAGAGTCCAATCAGGGGCACGGGTGTTTATACACTTTCTAATTTCTTGTCATACATTACTAAAATATTAAAACTGCTTTACAAAGCACTTTTACTTAATTATGAATACATTGCTGTTATAAAAGCTTAGGCTAGCTAAGAATATCGTGTCCTTTCTTTAAGAAGTTGAAAATTGCAAAATATGCTGCAAAATCAGACATGCCTGGAATGTTTACTCCATGTAATATATCTCTTGAAATAGCAAAGGTCTAGTGTCAAATCAGTTTATAACGCCACGATACGCATGCAAAGTTATTTTAATAAACTTGTATAAATTTTGCCTTTACCTTCTTTATCCTTGTCAGGTTTTATAAGCAGGCGCTGCTCTATAAATGTGCAAACAGTACAAATTGCTAACAATAAAATCAGAGCACAGGGTTCATACAGTAAGAAGAAAAATTATAGTATTTCACCAAAAATGCGAAAGCGAACTTTCCCGAAAGTATACGTTTTAAGGTATATTGAATCCTAGCAAAACATTTTTAAAAGTATTTCGTATGCTTCCGTGAAAATCACAACTCACAAAGGAAATGTCCTTTAGATACCAAACTTGGTATTTAAATTTAACAGTCTTTGAAGGACGAAGTACAAAGATCTTCAAGAAAATTATCCCATCACAAAAAATTGTTTGAATATATATATATATATATATATATATATATATATATATATATATAAATTCTGTGGTAATTTAATTAATATACAAATTTGTTTAGAGTATTTTCATGGACATGATGTTTGTTTTAACAGTCAAGTAGAAGGCATATACAAAATCTTACTGCACATAACGTAAATATCTTAAAATACTTAATTTTTATTAAATTCTGTTTTTTCTCGGAACTATTTACGAAGCATTCTTTGTTATTAGTATGAATGTTTAAATAGGTATATATGGTACCCTTGTATGGTGGACCTTTAACTTACTTGAAGAAATGACAGTCAATGTTTGCCTCTGCATCCCTTATACATGAATATACAAAATAAAATGGTTTTAATAAAGAATTTATAAATAAAAAAATTAAAAATTCAGATATCAAAAAACTATTAATTATATTTCTACCCTTAGAAAAATAAAAGACGATTATAATTTAAAAAAAAAAATTACTTACCATTCTTGTGTTAATAAACAATTTCAAAAATGTTTTGAAGAATTTGGTATAACTTTAGTTCCTCAAAATAAGTGTAGTATTAAACATATATTGCATTTCTCCATAGAATATAAAATTCCTAATATTAAAAATATTGTATTTATCAGGCTTGTTTCGATTGTGATGAAGCTAATATTGGAAAGGCAAAACGTAATTTAGAAACCAGAACGAAAGAACATTTTCGTAACATTAAGTATAAACAAACTGATAAATCGGCCTTAGCAAATCAGTTTTGGTCATTTAACTATGAAATAAATCCAGAATTTAAATTATTAAAACAATTTAATGGTATGGGAAATGATATTTATTTTGAAACACAAACATCGCGTAATGAATTTTGAAATACCGGCTGTCGATTCTGTTTTTAAATTTGTTTTATTTTCATGTTTTGGTAGTACTAACAAGAACATATCGACATCTAGCGTTCGTAACGAGACGACAGCTCTGTTTCTGGCTGAGGATGTGTAAAAGTTTACATGAAATCACGATCCCGGAGAATTTATAAGAATTATCATAATTTATTATAAGATAAGAGAAGTTTTAGGTTACAAATTATTATATTGTATATATTTATTTGCTTCACTGTTAATAGCTTCATATTTTACGTATTATACAAAATGATACAATATGACTATTAAAAAACCAATACAAAAATCCAATACTATTAAAACCAAGGTAATAAACATACTTAGTTTATAAGTAATATAATCCCAGATATTAGCATCCGCTGGTTTACGGCTCATCTCCCTGATATTTTCAAAACCCTTTAGAAATTGTGGCAACCACAATAGTTGAGTTAAAGTACATAATCCTCAAATTCTAATATTCATTTTATTTAAATATTTTATACTCTTGATTACTATTACTAACAGCTCTTAAATTATGTTTAATACTTTTTTTCGCAACATACAGTTTCTGCACTACACAAGAGCATTCTGCGAACGTTTTGCGAATTCCAGTCGTAGCTCCCTCTTCCATTTTTATATAATTCTTATATACTTTTTATAGAGTAGTTAAGTAGGAATTTTTACAGGAGATATATGGCTCACACCCCGCTAGGACCATCCTTCTTGACTAAAATTTATCCAGATATTTCTCAGTTGCCGATGAGGTGCCCTTAGGGCTGGAAATTTCCCGTCCCGAAATTCCTTTCCCAATAATCATTTCATTTAATGTATCTTCATGTCAACCGTCAGTGGTGCCATCTGTGACAAAAGCGAGCGTTAAACAGCACTAAAATAGTGCAGTGTTGATTAAAATGTATATATTAATTTTGTTAACATATTTTAGTTGAAAGTTTCTTTATTTTTCCTCCCGCTCTCGGCCGGTGAACTTTTAACTAACACAGACGACATAGAAACATAATCATTGCTGAGTGCATTTTACGTGCTTCATTAGCACAGTAATTGCAGTACAACTTGCAGAATTAACACTCTAGGTTTTAATTAAACCTTTCAGCTCACGCCGTAACTCTCTCGTATTCCCAGAAACAAAACAACAGCGCGGAAGGTTAGCGTCATATCCAAAGTCCAAAGCGCAAAGCTTGATAGTCATTTAGTTGTGAGCAAAAACCTGGAACATCAAAGCCTGCCATTCTTGGAAGCTAATGGGCTAAATAACAGACCGCTGCAACATTTATAGTGTGAAAATGGCCGTCAGGAAACCCGATATAAAAGGGGAAATAATTGAGGGTAGAATAGTTCTAAAACCAAATGAAATTACACACTCGCAGCATCAATCACAGCTCTTCTGTAAAATTAAACAAATGTTAACCGCCACAGTTTGGTTCGGTGTGTGAATGAATGCGCAGCTTCAGACGGGGTTCTGAATTAAACTTTTATTTTACATCTCCGTTAGTTTTATTTACACCGTGAGAGATGTCGCTTCAGTGCCATTCAGTTAAATGAAAGGGTTATTTACAGAGACTGGCGGAAGTTATTTATAGAAAAACCATATCAAAACCGAGCACATCGATCTCTATGGTTTTCTATAGCGTATTTACAGAAATTATCGGGGATTTGATTGTTTATGTGAAACCTAATTAACCGAATATTTTTATACACTTAAATGAACTATATTCAACTGATTTATACGCAGTTAATGCAGGTATGTATTAAAACGGTAATGTTTCGGAACAGATGTTGAAACGATGCGAATGAATGCAGAGGTTTCTGGAAAAGTTCATAAATAACGTCACAAGTTGTGTGTTAACGCCACACAAAGTAAACTGTTTGTGAAATAGCGAAGATATAAGGGTTGTCTGATGAGTAAAACGTAACATTTAAATACTTTTTTCACGGAAACAAAGTGTGATGAGGACAGAGAAATATCTGTCCCCATTTTAGTACAAAATTAAAAATGAAAGCCAGATGAAATTTGCAGTAAACGTCAACCGAAATTCATCAAGAGGAGCAAACACAACAATTGACCAGTTACAAAGTGAACTTTGCTGCAGCTTCAAATTGGAAAGGGTGTTATTATGCTTTCCTTCCACTCTCAACCCCGCGGGAGTCCCGGAGGGTACCTAGTGTTCTATCACCGCTACTGTTCGCGCCTACATGCCTGACTTTCCCACGGAACCACAGACTGTAACGTGCCAGTATGCGGACGATGTTCTCATAATGGCACGTAATAAAAACGTCAAGTTCTGCTTCCCACCACTACAACGTCAGCTCCGAGCGATCGGCACTGGTGTGAGAAGTGGAGGATGGCTATCAGGCCAGGTAAGAGCTGGCTAAGGCTTGACGCTGGCGACCAACGGGATCGCTGAAGTTGCGGCAGGGCAAATCCTATGGGTTTCTTCGGCCAAATACCTCGGTGTCGTACTTGATCTTGGGCTAAACTTCACTCCTCACGTCAAGGCCAAGGCCGGACTCGGACATGCTGCACTCAGGCACTTATACCCCACATAATGATATATTCAGGTCCATAATGCCCACACACCTTAAACTTTGCCTATATCGGGTGACTACTCCACCCCTGATTCCGTAAGAGTGCGAGATCAGGGGATCGGCGGCTCGAAACACCGCCCAAAGACTGCAGTACGTACACAACCGGGCATTAAGAATGATCAATAATACTGGGCGCAGATTCCCGTCCCATATCCCACATGAGCAATCCCAAATCCCCTACATCGTGGATATGGGAAGAGAGATATCTCGAACCCTCCACAACAAACTCTCTGCCCACCCCAATCAGCTGGTTAGCACATTCGGTCGGTACGACCACAAAGCTCCTAGAAGCAGGACCACAAAGCAGGAAGAGGAGCTACAAACTCCCAAAAGACGCCATGGGCTATTAGCCTGTAGTGTCAGTCTCAGTTCCTACCCCCTCTGATCGTGCTGCCTGCACTCTGTCGTCCTACAAGCGGGAGACTAGGTGAAGGCATTCTTGGGCATACATACCGCAAGGGCGAACGTCCGCACGTGCGGCAGGTTAGATACAGCCAGCATCGGGCGTGGTCGCTGCGTGAATGGGCGGTAGCCTCAGTGGCTTAAACCCAACAGATCAGAGAAACCTATGCCCAGAAACATACGCTTGAGACAACCGACTAACTTCTATTACCGCCCAGATAAAGTCGCACTAAGCGGCTAGGTTCTGTGGCGAAAACACTCCCACTCAGGTTACCTTAGTGTCCCCTATCTTCTGCTGGTCTGCTGGTGTTATTATGTATACCCACTCCAGGAGAAAAGCCGTTATTGCCACAGGCAAGGAATCCCTGTCAATTTCTACTACAAAGAGAATAGAGAAAGTTAGGGGAAATATTCAAATCAATTAACATTTATCCAAATCGGGTTTCGCAAATTGTTTAAAAGCAGACCAGTTTTTCCTTTAATTTACGTCCGCCCCAACGTTGTTATATCGGACGGTGCATGAATTGGGTGAAATGATGCTCAAATTAATCCAGGGTCCATGGAGCTTAGAGTTACCGACATTCGTCTTGAAGGATAAGGGAAAACCCAGGAAAATCCTTATCTAGCCTCACTCAGGACCTCTCAGTTTCAAGGCGATTTTATAGAACTGAGAATGTTTGAAAAGAAAGATTAATATTAATGGTAAAGTATGCAGCTTTAAACTTGTTATAGATTGGACGTACCGTCGTGCATTTATATTTGGTAGCTAAATTTGCGTAGTAGGGTAAATGAAATGTGTATAGTTATTAACGCCCGCTTTTACTGCATACGGCACCGCAGGCGATGACACTGATGATACATGAGATGAAGATGGAGCACCGGTGGAATGAGATGGCAGGGGAAACCGGTGATCCCGGAGAAAACCCGCCCCAGCGCCGTGTTGTCCACCACAAATCTCAATTTGCGGTCGCCTGGGATCGAACCCGGGCCGCCTTGGTGAGAACCAAGCTGTGTAACCACTGAGCCTCGTCGCGGCCAATTAGTAGGGTAAAGGGAGGTATTTTCGTGAAATAGGCAATTTCGTGATAATTATTCGAAGGGATGTCACAGCGAAACTAATTGCTCTTTACTCGTCTTTCACTGTTGGTAGCTGACATATTTATTTGTTCCTAGAGTGAGTGAGAGAGCTCAGGAGCTTATTGGCCGGCGCGGTAACACCAACTGGCTTCTCTGTATCACGAAATTGCCTAAGTCATGAAAATACCTCCGTTTACCCTATGGCGGGATGCATGCATAAGCAGTTAGTTTGAGTTGTAAATGTTAGAGAGCCGTTTTTCAATTAAGTTTGTGAATTTTTTAAATCAAGCTCTTAAGTATATCGTTAAGATAAACCTTCAAAATGTATTACACTCATAATGAAATAAAATTGTGAAAGGCAGAAGACATTGCAGTTCATGAAATCTCTCTTACGTGTATGAAAACAGCCTCCTTCCTACTACCACAGCAAAATTAATGATAAATTAGACTCTATTTGAAGTGAGTTTCCAAATGTTAGGGGGACAGATTTGCTATAGGAATTACAGAGGCATTTTCTGGAAGTAGTTTCATACTTCAGTTACCAACTTTTTCCTACATTTTGAAGACTCGGAAGAAGAAAACGAAGATGCTTTTGAAATTTTTCACTGTGAATCGGGGAATGAGAAACAATCGAACGGAGAGGAGATGCATGTTTGGCTGGTGTGTCTTCTTTGCCTGCTACGTCTAAGAGTGAGATAGTGAGTATTCTTTTCTCTATCTAAAAGGTGCGCGACAAGTTAAACCTCACAGACTGTAGGTGTTCTATATACGCAACCTGGAAAGTAAAGTACGGGAGAGCCTTGATATGGCAGTGCTAGATGCTTTAAATGGTTTTATGTTTTTTATACTTTATTGGACTAATAAATAAGATGTCCATCCATTTACTTATTTAGACGGGACTTCAGGACTGACGTCACAACTTACAAAGCACCGCCATCCCTCGTTTGGACTATTGACGATAGTATTCAACAAGAAGTTTTTTTTTTTTTTTTTTAATTTTACGTCCTCCAAGGTTAAGTCATATCGGACGACGACTGGAATTGGTGAAATGATGCTCAAATGAGCCCAGGATTCATTTAGCTTAGAGCTACCCGACACACTCGTCTTTCAGGATAAGGGAAACCCCCCCCCCGGAGAAAAAAAAAACCTTATCCAGGTAGCTTACACTGACCGAGATTCGAACTCGGGACCTCTTGAACGTGAGGCAGACATACGCTACCGAGGTGGGCCAACAGCAAGTGTTTACCTGCCTATTGGTGACTCATGCCCACTGGTATATATATATATATATATATATATATATATATATTCGTTTCTGGACAGTTCAGTTACTTAGATGTTATTGTGTCTATTTGAAGGTCACGGGTACAAATATGGCCCAGCTTAAAAGTGACAGTTCGATGTCAGTAGACCTACTGGTACGTAAAAGAACTCGTAGCGGACGAAATTGTGGCACACAGCGCTTTGATATGCTCCTGGCAATCGACATCGTCGTTGAACATAACTCTTTTATTCTTTGAGTGTGACAACAGTTCCACTGTAGATAACTACATGAAGCTAACTACCTAAGAATTCCTATTTATGGTGCTAAGTAATCTAAAACATCGGACAAGCTCCATCGTCTCTGCAGTTGATGTATGATGTTCCTATACCATCATAAAACAAAGAACAGTATTTAAATTCATTATATCGTTAAGGTTATTACTCTAATAAAACATTCCACCTTCCTAATATATAAAATGTTTCACTTGAGGCAATTGTTTGCCTACATAGATTCTTGTTCGTCTACATTGAAGTTCCAGCAACCAAATTAATAAAGCGAAACTTCTCTCTTTAATATTCAGAAAGTTAGTGTGTTCTGGCGGGTTTCCAGACTCTTCATTCCCTTAGTTTTGTTATTATTAAGAAACTATGCCAATTTTTCAGCTCCTTCATGCGCTCTGTTTACAGAAATATTTTAAATGGAGGGTGTTAACACCAGGCTATGATTATGTGGGGATATGAGCGCTGCCTGGTTTTCTTTTGTTTTGCCAGATAGCGTTTCTGATTCTAAAGAGGCTATCTACTTAAGAGTATCTGCCTAGCTAGGGACTAGATGTTTTAGACCTTCATGCCTCGCTAAATAATCTTCATGAATTACTTCTACGTCTCTGAGTATTTTAAGTTTTAGGCCATTCTGTTACACTTTTCTTTGTCTCTCTAAATCGTTTAAGTATTCCATGGGACACAAATGGAGAACTTGATTTCGTATTGAACATTATTTGGCAGTACATTTAGAAAGTACGTTATGGACTTTTTAATCTATTTTGTTGTCATGGAACTTGCAGTAAGTTTCTTTACGTGATTCAATCAATGGCGTTGTGTGCTGTTGCTTAGAGTTAGTTATTTTATAATCTGTTTCAACCTAGTTTAATCCTGCTGTAAACAACTGGGCGGGAAGACAGACAGAGATATTGGGACAGAAAACGGTTAAGCTGTAGATTGCTTTAGCGAAGTTAATGGGTGTTTTCTCTTATTTGCATGCGTACCATAAACTCCTTCTTTAAGTACAGTCTGATCACCGCTCTATGCGAGCTGTTTTCGGAGAGAGACCAACATGCAAATGGTTCGATTCTTATAAACGTAATAGCCCCACATTTTATCTTTTTGCTTCACATACCACACAGATGTGTTCGGCAAACTGTATTCAGATTAGCCAGAAGAAAGATGAAATTATACACATTATTAATTTATTATGCTAAATTAAGCTGTATTTTATTTAACAATTACTAAAGGACACTGCTATGATATTTTTGAATTCCTATATCAGGCAGCTATCTCACAGCGAGGTCTGTATCGAGTTGCATGCTGATTAAGAAGTTATTGTACGAGGGCTGCTCAATAAAGCATGATCACAATTTTTTTTGACAACGTACCATTACTCATCCTCATAATTTTGTTGGTCCCTCTCAAAATAGTCTCCCCTGAATGCGATGCACTTGTCCCAGCGTTTCTGCCAGTCTTCAAAGACATGCTGGATACCATTTTTGAGAGATCCTTCAAAATCGCCTCTGCAGCCTTCACCACTGCTTATGATGATGGATAATGCCTCCCACGAAGGCGTTTGTTCAAGTTAGGGAATAGAAAATGTTACATGGGGCTAAATCCGGACAATAGTGAGGGTGAGGGATGCACTTCACGTGTATTTTTGCAAGATATTCAGCAACAACATTGGCAATATGCGACCGCGCATTATCGTGTTGCAGCATCCAGCCTGCTTCATGGAAATGTGGTCTTTTGCGCCCGATATGGACTTGCAACGTTTTCAGGACATCCCTGTAGTATTGTCAGTTACTGATGTGTGTGCAGGTACAACATGCAGATAAACCATTCCATGAATACCAAATAATAAGATGATCATAACTTTCTCAGCAGAAGCAACCACTTTAGCTGTTTTGGCGGTTGGTGATGAAGGAGATTTCCACACTGAGCTTTTTTGTTTGCTGTCAGGCTCAAAATGGTGTACCCAAGTTTCATCAGCAGTGATTACGTTTGATAGAAACTCCGGCTCTTCCTCTAACATCAACTTTAACTGCATGTTATCCCCATTGCAGCGGTAGGCGATACTGAACATGTCTGAACTTGTCTGGTTCTCACAGACGGGAACCAGGGGTACCAAAGTGAAACTGCTAAGGTATGTTTGTTTCACATTAAGCTAACAGAATATAATAAGAATAAATTTTAAAGCGCAAAATTGTGTCCGTAAAAATTATGATCAGTCTTTATTGAACAGCCCTCTACATAGTGCGGAGTTGCTTTTGATATTTAACACTATTTCCTGTACATCTCGCGTACCTTCCAAGCCCAAGAACACTTATGTATTGCTCTACAGAGCGTTGAGGCGTATTGACCTTTAGGTGATCAGCGCTGCGATCGTTCCTAATCGGGTCTTATCTGGTCAATTAGAAGAGTGAAATATTAGTAAGTTGAGGTACAATAGGTTACGAAACACAAACAGAGCGATTGGAAGCTGCGTGTCCCTATATGATATGATTTCTCGCGCCTGCCGATGTATCACAGACACATTGCTGTCCAGAAGACATGATTACATCTGAACAGAGTATACACACATGCATAGTATGTGCGATAAGCTCGGGTAAACATCTGTGTTGCGAATTTTTTCCGACACGCCTTCTCGCTTTGCTATGTAGTGTATGTAATTTAAAATCAGTAAGTTTTTCATCATGGAGCAGGCTAGTGCTTCAGCCGAAATGAAACACAATTGGCGAGAGGTGAATGATTCTGCATTGTTTTGTCATGCTTAAAGAAAGAAATCTGCAATCGTCTATAAAAAAACATTGAGAAAGAAACGGGTGATCTTGGTGTTTTTGCAAGTAGTATGGAACACCAAGCTTCCGGAACTAAGAGCACCGGGAAAATCACGTAAATGCAAACAGCGCGTGGAGAAATACGACGACTTTACGAAAATTGCTATACGTAGTAAATTTCATGATTATTTTTTTCAGAAATGAACCAACTCACAGATTAAATAAGTTAATACGTAACCCAACTCTATTTATTTATTGTCTATAAGTTAGCGCTGCTATATATACTGCTAGTGTATACTGCGGAACTTATGTGCGTACATGTAGCGTCTAGCTAGTGGCGAGTTGTGTCAGCTCCGCCTTACAGCAGGATTAAACTATCCTGAGATAGAGTATAGGCTACCTCTCATGGGGTGATACATGCACATATTAAGAAATTATATTGTAGCTATCAACTCACCCTTTTACCGTAGCCGTGTGTAAATTGCGTGGTAATATACATAGTTCGCACATTTCTGTATATTAGCATTATCGATTATCTGTTTTTAACTTATGCTATTCACACACACAAACACACACACACACACGTACACACACACCACACACGAACGTTTCTTTTACCATTCTTTTATTTATTTTATGTTTCTCCATTACTCAAAGGATTCAGAGCATGTGCTTACGTGAAAATGGGTATAAATCTTTTGCATTAAAAGCAAAGTTGCTTTTCTTTCCAGCGAAGTCACAAAAAAAGGTATAAACATTGATTCTAAAAAGTAAAGTTGATTCATAAGTTATTATATGTATTTACGATACAATAACATTCAAAGCTTTCAAATAATGCACTTATAAATTTCTCCATAAGTTTACTTTAAAGAATTTGTACACATCTGGACTCCTTCGTATATTCTAGATTATTTCAGTTGACATCTTTCGGTTACTTAAATCAAACAATCTGATTTGATAGCTGGCAGAGAAATTAAGATTTTCAAATCTGATACACATTTATAATTTGAGGAATAATATCAAAGTACTTTAAATCATTTTCAAAAGCCTTTCTTTTTTATAGACATGTTCTATATCTGTAGTGAAACTTCAGGATTGTATTTTAAAGGTTTTGTTCCCTTTCAAGCGGCCAAAATGGCCCGACCAGTTCACGATCACCACCCCCCCCCCCAAAGCTCGCACAGCCCCAATCCTGCCATTACATGCACAGTGGATAAACAAACAATGCATTCACTCTTTAACAAGCTTACGACTGTCTGGATAGGATTTCCACCAATCAATTTGTTTTTGTGGGTTTTTGTGCGGCCATCCGAGCGGCAGATTTTTTGTTTACGCAGTTCTTGTTTGTCGCTTTGTTCCACTTTCTATTCACGTAAAGGAGAATATTTACATTTTCTCTGGTTAACTATCTTATGGAAACTAGATTAAGTTACCTTTTTTACAAAAACCTCTATTCACTCAGATGTTTATAATCGCCAGCACAATCCAAAAGTATTTCCGAGCCATCTTGATGAATTACCAGTCATATTCTGCTTCCTCCTTTAATGTATCTGTTGACGTAATGTTTCCAGACTTATTAAGGTAAAATTAAAATCCCTAACCTACCTATATTAAATCCGCGAGATAATGAAGCTAAATAAAAGGTATATCACAAATAAAATTGCTCGTGTTTTACATCCTACGATATAATTCTCAAGAAATGTTAAACATTGAACATTTTCTATCCGAAATTTATACCGAAAAATCTCATGTAAATAAAAAGGTTTTAAAAGTTAAAATTTAGAGAACAAACTCTTATATTTATGAATAAAGAAACCATATGACTTGAATGCACTGAAGCTATTACACGTAAGCGTAGTACCAATTTATACAGCAGGTGTGCTTAAACTAAAGCCTCTACTCAAAATTGGGTAGCAGTTAATTCATTTTCCTTTCTGTTTTCATAAAGTATTAGATGATTCAAAGCACAAAATGACAGTTATAGTACAATTGTGCAGTGAACCCGGAACCTCTGAAATGCAAGTGTCACACGTCACTACGTGACCGTCTCTAGATGGCAATTATAACTCTCATTCAAAGTTTTAACAGGCAGATGTGTTTGCTTACATCTATATATGAGGGTAGGTCAAAAAGTAATGCCTCCTATTTTTTCTCTTTTAATTGCCAAGAAAATTGGATCCAATTCACATAGCTTGAAAAATACAACATTGACGATTAATTTGTCACTGTTCAATATAATCTCCATCCTTTTCCACAGTTTTGGTCCACCTTTTAACTAATGCATGTATTCCAGTGTGGTGAAACACACGGACTTGCTTCTTAAGCCATTGACGCACGGACGTTTTCACAGACTCCTCATCTTCAAAATGAATCCCACATGAGCTTCCTTTAGTGGCCCGAACAGATGGAAGTCTGATGGTGCCAGGTCAGGGCTGTATGGGGGGTGAGGTAAGACTTTCCATCTCAATTTCTCAATTTCTGCCGTGGTGAAACGGCTGCTGTGTGGTCTTGCATTGTCGTACAAAAGAAGAACATCCGCCATAGTTTTTGTTGGGCGAACTCGGCGAAGACGTGCTTTCAGCTTTTTGAGAGTCCTAACGTATTGGACAGAATTTTTTGTGAACCCCTGCTCCAAAAAATCAATTATAAGCACACCCTCTGCACCCCAAAATACTGTCGGCATAATTTTCCCTGCCGACCGCTGAGTTTTGAACTTTTTTTCTTCGGTGACGTTGTGTGATGCCATTCCATTGATTGCCTCTTTGATTCAGGTTCAAAAAATGAACCCACGTTTCGTCTCCAGTAACAATTTTTTCCAGAAACTCCTCTCCCTCCAAATTGAAGCGCTGCAAGTGTTCGGAGGCTATTGTTTTCTTTGTTTCTTTGCTTTGGGCGGTTAACATTCTTTGTAACCAAAGTGAACAAACGTTTGAGTAAACCAGTTGTTGAATAATCGTCATCACACTGCCTTTATTGAGGGAGGTAATGCGACACAATTCACCTGTTGTTACCCGGCGATCATCACGAATAATGTCATCGACTCGCTGAATGTTGCATGGAGTCACTGCAGTCACCGGCCTGCCGCTTCGCTTTTCATCTGCCAATGGTGTTTGCCCTTCATCTTCGTTACAGCGACGAACCCATCGTGTAACAGTGCTGACATCCACCGTTGCATCACCATACACATTTTTTAGCCTTTCGTGAATGTGAATTGGCGTTTCAAAAATTCAAAAATTCAATCACAGGACGCTAATACGAATGTCGATGCCAGCCATGTGCAAGACGATGCAGTGCTGCCACCTGTTGACTTAGGAAGCTACTACTGCAGGGGGTTGGAGAAGAAGGTTTGAGGAATTGCGCCAATTTCAATTTTTTCACATAACTTACTTATTTTAGGAAAACATAGGAGGAATTACTTTTTAAGTCATCCTCGTAATTTGCATTAGGAAACGCTAACGTAGAAGTTTGAAGAGTTCATATGAGAATTCCTAAATAGCCAAATAAATTTGATAAGTAACATTGTTGAAGGGTGGGTCCCTAATTTTCTTATTGAGCAATGGATATGCCACTGACAAATTGATAAAACAGGAGACATAACTACGTTTCCATTCGGAAATGACCTGTAAAGTACCATACATTCATGAGTAAGAAATAACAGGTTGTACATAAAATATTTATACAGTTCTTCAAATTATATTCAAAATTAGCACCTAATATTGATATAAATATATTTAACACAGAAATTACCTACAAAAATTCAGAAGTCAATTAGGAAGAGCCTTACTATATATCGAATTAACAAATATACTCCAGCAGTAACTAGTGTATAGTAGAAGAATGAACTAAAGCAGAAACTGGGGTTGGAGCAGCTATAGCTATAGGTAACCCTATTACGATTTACGCAAAGAAACAACAGCATGCTTATCGAAGCAAACCATACGTCCAATTAAAGCTTCATTTGAATGAAAGGCACGTTTAGGACCTAAATGATTAACGTGAATTAATTGTGTCGTTGTCTTTTTATTTTTATTTAATGTAAAATCCGTTACGCTATTGTGATAAACCTGCTCAGGGTGTTTAATGGCTGACACTTAAAACACAGAAAGCTACCGTGTATTTCCATGAGCCCGGGAGCGCATGTACAGCATGAATTATTTATGAGAACATATTTAATGCTCATTAAAATTCTTCTTATCAAACCTCTTCTTCAAGGCTGTGGCCATAGAACAAACTAAAAGGAATGTTGAAAATTTCACGAAACTAAGCAGATCGTGGGTAATGCTTTGTTCATTACTTAAAATCTCGAAGAAGAACTAAACTTAGACATTTGGAATTATTAATAGATGTTTTATTTGATATTATATGGAAAATGGACATAAAATATATTCATTTATACATATTCGGAGCTATAATGATGATTATTCTATTTACCAGAAATGATAAGGCTTATTGCTTCAGAAAATTATACAAATTTCACATTTTGAGTATTTCGGCGGAAATTTTGTAAAAAAAAAAAAAATAAACATATAAAATACAAACGTGTCATATTCTGTGACACAAAAATAAAAAGCATTCCAAAACTCATCGAGTCATCACTCATCACATAGTTAATGCAGAAATCCTATCTGGAGCAACACCAAGCCAATACGTAAACCTGCTAGTCAGTGGATAAGCCCGCTTAGAACCAGCCTCAATCAAATGAGAGATGTCATTCAGAACACACGGCTTACAAACTGTGCATTGTAAGGGTGCAAATATGCCTTGAAACTGTGAATTCTATGGCAGGTTACGAATAAGACTAATAACAAACTGGAAATTAATTGTTCTTTCACACTGGCCGTGTGTAGTCTAAAGTATGAAAAGGTAGCGTCAGACTAAAAAATTCAATGCCATAGCCCGGAATTGAACCACGGATCTTCTGGTATCTGTCCAGCCGCTCTAACCATTGAACTACTATGGACAATGTGCCGAAATGTCATTAAACTCTCCAACTGACTGGTGGTTGTCATAAATATTTGTTATTGCTGTAGCAAGTCATGGCGTGACAGCGGGCGGCTCCTTAGTTTTGGATGTCATCTTTTGAGAGTCACGGACATGGAAGCGCTCCATTTCAAATGACAGTCTTAGCATTGCATGTAGAAATCCAAGATAGAAATAAAAATTCTGGTTGTAAATCACTGCTGGTTTTATGCCCGTGTTCAGGTACTTTGCTCCAGAACGAGTCTCGTTCATCCTTCCTCTTCGCGTGTGCATTTCATTTCAACAGCCATCTATTATCTGCGTTTCTAACGTTCTCCCGATTCACACGTTCTTCCATGCCTTCTGCAAAAACTTTCTTCTATAATTTCCTATTTAGTTTCCTGTTCTAGTTCAATGTCATTATTCTTTATAATACCCTTTCATTATCTATTATAATAAAACCTCACTGAAACGGAACGCGATCGTTCCTGCATTTATTTTCCGTTTACCAGGTTTCCGTCTTACAGAGGGTTGTGTTTGAATACAAAGAAATTAGGAAATTGTCGCACAGGTTTTAAGTGAAAAAATAATATAGAAAAAATTGTAAATAATAGACTGACATGTATTATGTTCTGTATTTTCAAGTTACAATAATTGCAGTTTCCCTGTTTTCAATTTTCCCTTTCCAATCTGCTATTGTCTGCATATCAAATTCATTTACTTCACACACAGCATTCAAAACAATGTTGTGGCGATGTTTGAAACTTTCGTGCCATCCACAGGAAGCTCTAAAATGGTCTTCGCCTAATTTTCTTTTGTCTCAGTCTGAAGCAATGGTCCAGAAATGGGAATTGCTTTGGCGATTATATATATATATATATATATATATATATATATATAGCTAAAGGAATTCAAAATAATGTCACTCTCTGTTCGTAGAATACTTGAGGAATCAATTATTCCTTTATACATTTGTGAATGGTCTGATATCTAGCGAAGAATTACTTAGTCAAATCAATTTTAATGCCACCATTGCATATTTCAGAAACTGTCAATTGCTCCAATTTAGAACACCAAAAACGTCATCGCATAAAAATTTCCCTATTTTGAGGTTATGTGCCAAGTACAATGAACTTTCTTCTAAAATAGAACTGGATCACAGTTTCTACTACAAGCAATTTAAGGAACAATTATATATAGGAATTAACGGCATGGCATGTGATTTTAAATTGTGTTATTTATGTTTTATGTTTAATGATAACACAGTTACCAATGTCTTGTCTTTGATTATATATATATATATATATATATATATGGTTATAGTCTTAGTTTTTTGTATTATATTTTGCATTGTATTTGTCTTACTTTTATATTTTTATTTAAGCACGTTTATTAATTATTATGTATGTAGCTACCGTAATTGGAGCGTTGCTCTCTTGTAGCTCATATATAAATTTTTATGCGTTTCACATGCCCTACTGTTTCCTTTAACTACTCGTCCTTAAATTTTAATTTAACAAAATGTCACAAATCTGAGTTTTCCCCACTTTAAACAACATACTTAATTCTTTAGCTGGACGTTTGCTATTGTCGTGTTCTTCAATAACCTTAGTTGTTTTTTCTCCAGTGACAATGTTTTACATTTAGAGCTCATTCTACAGAAATTGTGCATACAAACTATGTTTTTAAAATCACCAAAGTTCGCAGTTTTCTTCCACTCGTACCTGATCACTTGTAACAATAAAGCTAAAGATGAACTTCCTGCAAAACTGTTGTACTTTTACTATATGTGGTGGAAGAGAGTTGAGAGAAATAATGGATTGTTTTCCCATGCCCATCCGTCTCAAACTCCAGCTGTATCGGGCGATCATACCGCCTATGATTCTGTACGGCTGTGAGATCTGGGGAACAGTGGCTAATACCACATTCGTCAGGCTCCAGACGCTGCAGAACAGGGCACTTCACATTATATACGATACAGACTGGAGATTTCCTGCTCATATCCTGCATGAGCACTCCCAGATCCCGTACATTGTCGGTGTCATCCGCAATAGGGCACGATCAATGTACGACGAACTAGAAACTCACAACAACCCTTTGGTGAACTCCCTGTGCAGGTATGACCAGAGGGAACAAAGACGCTTGCCATCCTTCAAACTACCAAGAGACGTCTTGGGGCCCCTTGGTTAACCCAATAAAAACCTCAGATGTCTCTAGGACCCATATTTACGCCTCTCGGCTCAAGCGATATGCAACCCGTAACCAAAACGGAGCAAAAATATTAAATCGTGTCCCCCTAAACGGGGGAACGCCAGAATGCAGCTGCTTTTTGAGATTAATCAAGGGCATCCCAAGCCAAATTTCCCCAAAAAATCAAACAAACACCCTAGCAGAACATACCACCACTTTGCTCATTTCGCAGGTAAAGCCGCAAAGCGGCTAGGTACTGCGGCACAAAGACACCCGAACGGGGACAAGCCCTGCCCGACTAGGACTACCTCTGGACCCCTCTGGTTTGTTTTCCCTTTGAAGCTGAATAATTTGGAGCAAAAGCCGCTAAGGTTGGAAGATGGTTAATTACTCTCACCTTCTCTGTCGATCTTGAAGTATGCCTCGGCGCTCTGAAGCAATAAGTATTCTTTCTCTGGTTGTAGTATCAGAGCGAGAATAATTTGCAGAAAACAATAACAAATGTTTTCTTCTTCAAAATATTGGGATTTATTCTACTAAAACCATTATTATATCCTATCATAATGTTAAGATCTGTAAATTATATCCTTTTATAAACTACTCAATACTGAATCCTTGCAGATTAAGATTCAGGGAACTTGCAGATCGGCATTACAAATAACACATCTTTACACTTCAATAATCTGACAAAGAGTGAAGCCAAAACTTTTTCTTTCTTCCACACGCATGATGTTTGTTTTTTGTTTTTGTTTTTTTTTTCGAGTGTAGGAAAAATCCGTTTATGGATTACCACTGTGTTGGAGGGCACAGTGGGGTATGTGGACTTCACCTCAAGGGTACTACTCCACTAAAAAACCTCCACCGGATTGGGAAGGAGAAATGTGCTGCGGTACCGCCTTAAGCACCCGCGCATTCCAGGAGATGATCATAGCTGTCTCGCAGTGCGATTCAGCAGAGGGTGGTTTCTGATGCAGGGATACAGACTTGACATGAAGCCCAGCCTGATCCACTGCCTATTGTGGGTGGTATTTGGTAGGATTCCTGGTGTTATTTGTTGTGAAGTTTAGGGTAATTTATCACGCCGTAACGCTACGTCTTAAGTTTAGGTGTTTCATTGGCGCTGCAAGTAATACTTGCAAGCTTGTCAGTTGTGGTCTAATATACTTATTTCTATCTTGCTAAACCTAAATATAACTCTAGTTTGCATTATCGGCATTTGCCTTTAATGGTCAGTTGTAGTTATCTGCTGCCAGCATCGTCAGTTGTGTGAACCTTCTCATATTCCATGTGTCTGCTTGGTCCATATTTTGGAGTGCACACTCGGCGGCTGTTTGTGCATCTTAAATGTACACTTAAAATAATTTTGTACAACCTCGGAGAGATACAAATGTACATCTTTCTCCTAAGACGTTCTTAAGCAGAAGAAAGATATTTAAAACTTTTAACAACCTCCTCTCATTTGAGGTTACACATAACCTACCTTACATTTTATCCATTTCATTAAAAACTACAATTCCTCCAACTATTCCTCTCAAACAGCATAAAATATATAAAATAACTGCTTCACCTTTTACTCGAAGAATTACATTTTATGACGTTATGCTTCATGGAAGTTCGGTACAAGCACAGTCACCCTCAAAATTATTGCAATTTTTAAAATACGTATGTTGTAACCTATTACACATAAGATAATCCGTTTTATAAGATTATTTACACAAGCGTCCCCAAAGTTTTTCCGTTCCCACGTTAGGCAGTTTCTGGCTTAGAGCATAATTTTACATGGGAAAAAGCTTCGTTCTAAAATTTAATTTCCGATTTTCCAGGTTTCCGACAAATAAGGAAGTTTTTAGTCAGGTTATCATGTATTTGCAAACTGTGTGCTTTATCTCTCATATGTTTCTGGTAATTTTTCTCGCTTAATCGCATTGTCAAAGTGCCCTCCGTATAACACTTTCTTTAAAACTTTACACCGGTTTATTATTGACGTGCTTCAGACATTTGTACGTAGTAGAATGTACCGAACTAAGCAATTTTCTAAATGAGAGGGAAGAAGGAAGGGTGTGGAAAAGACAAAACACTGGTGAAACAAACACGTAATTTATTCTTGTTGTGTTGGTTCACGCACTTCCGCTGCGAGGCGCTTGTTTCGCAAATCAGTGAATGTGTAATTAATGGCATTCAGAGAGAAAATGGTGTCCTACAGTCAGAAGCAGTACAACTTTGGAACACAGAGGGCGTGGATACCACAATCTCCTCGTGTAACGCTCCATTTTCCAAGATCAGCGCGTTTTCCTTCACCCAGTAGGTATATTAGGCACGTGTTGGAGTGGATAACTCGCGCACAATAACCACGGATAACGTTTGTCAGTTCTACAGAGGTACCCTTAAATTACATTACAGCTGGTAGATGTTCGCCGGATCTGAAGCAATTCAGACAAATGTATCGTAATTTAACATTTATATTTTATAGTAAAGTGTACGTTTAAATATCAACAAGAGTAGAAGTGGTCAATGAATTTGAATACTTAGGAGTAAGGTTGAATAACAATGGAAAGTGGGGAGCACACAGGAGAAAAACTTGAAGCAAAAGGAAGGGCGGAAATGAATGGGATAAGAATATTCAAATATAAGCTAGAAATGACAACCATGTGGTTAGAAGGAATGTATGAAGCACTAGTTGAATCCAAAATGTATGCAATGGAGATCTGGGGGGGGGGGGGCCACAGAGGTAAACAAAGCGCTGGACCAAAACTACGGAAGGTTTTGTAAAGAGCTACTGGGCTTACCAAGATTAGCACCTAGGGAAGTAGCTTTAGTAGAAATAGGAAAGACAAGAAATGGAATAATAATGGAAAGAATTATAAAATTTTGGTATAGGTGTTTGCCCAAAGAAGAAGGGGAAATTATTTAATTATGCATGAGACTGCAAAAAAAGATTAGTGAACTCAAATAGTTGGTGGGCAGAGATGGGAGGAATTATGGGAAAAAAATAGGAATTGGAGATATATGGAGATTAGAGGACAGGTAAATTGGTAAAATGCAGAATAGAAAATATAGAAAGGCAGGAAATATGGGGTAGTCTAGAAAATATAAAATCATTACAATTTTACAAGCAATAGAAAGAAATTGGGGACGGGAAGCATATGTAGATTAGTGCAACAGGTAAGAGAGAAAAGGGTTAGCTTGGATGAGAACTGGCACCATATTTCTAAGACAGATAAGAGATAGGGAAAAGGGAATTTGTGAATTGTATGGGGGGAAAGAAAGCATAGAACACAGAATGTGAGGAGGTTACAGTGTGGAGAAGAAAGCTTTTGGAGGAAACATGGGAGAAAGTAGAAAAGATGACAGTAGCTATAAAAATGTTAAGGGGCAGGGAGGAAAAGAAGGTAAGAAGTATTGGTGAGTTCTTGCAGAAAGTAAAAGAAAAAGGGACACGAAATGTAAATAATATAAGAAAGGAAGGTGAGGGGGAATAATGGGACTAATTAAGTAACAAGGAGGTATGGAGGTTAAGAGCTACCTGGCAGATCAGAAGACCAGGGTGTCATGTAAGCCAAGGTAGCAACAAGGTAAAGACAAATAAATGTAGCCAGATGTTGTAAATTGTAAAATTTTGGAATATGCACAGTAAAAATCTAAATTTATAAAAAATAATCGGCCGAATTTACTTTTTTGACTTTATTCTGTGACTGCGGTGGTTAACCGGAATATGACTATATTGTTCTCTTACCTCTATAAATAGTAAATATAATGACTTTTATTTTTTATTTATAGTACTTTATTACATGGAAAGCAGAAAAGATAAATTCTAAGGCTTGTAGAAAGTGTCTTGCGGTATCGGCCACTGTCTTTTCTGTTACAATATAGACTGTCAGTGACACATTGCACTGCCACATATAGACCAATAGTAGAATACAAAAGCAATGGAACATATTGTCACTATTTCTGCTCAGTTCACAAATGTTTAGCTCACTGGTTTACAGAGATCGCAAATATAGTGCTGATATGTACCTCAGAATATCTTCCGTGCGCTAAGACTACACTAACCACCATCAAGCACTCAGAGCAGACAAAGAACTGAAGAGAGGAAGATATCCGACTATAGCGCACGTGGATGCACAAGCTCGCTACTGCTTACTGGAAATTCTGCCACATGGAGGTGTAAAGGGCAATACAGTAGTGGCCGGTACTGCATGCCGGCCGATCGCTGCACCGCCCTCCCCTACTTCATGTCATAAAAGTGCTGCATCCTCCTCTTTTAAATTTGTGTTAAATAATGCTTCTAAATAATTAAAACTTTAGACAACTAAAATATTGCGAGAAAAGCCTATACTAATACTGATCGGATTACCTTTTAAGTGATTATCTATATGAAAGCACATTTGACTCCTTCACCTCCTTAGAAGTTGACTGTTGTGACAGTTACACAAGGTACTCTTTAATTTTCTGGATGCATGGCAACTCAATTAACTATGCACAAATCAGTCGCTTTTCTCTGTAGTAAAACAAGAAAGTATTGCATTGCACGCAAGAATTATGTACCAAAACTTCCTGAAAATACACGTTTTGAGGTTCCTAAATCCAAAAAGAGAGCATTTTAGAAAATTCCTGCACCAACAGATTTTTCATTTCTTATGTCCTTTAAAGTTAAGTCATATCGTAGGATGAACGAAAATGTGTGAAATTATGCTCAAATAAACCCGGGGTTGTCGTGTTCTTTCGAAGGTCCGTCGTTCCTTCGGGCTTCGACGTGACGATCTGTTGCCTTTCGCCGTACTCGTTGATGTTGTGGCTGAGGAGACGCTATGATCTGGGTATCCACCTCGACTATGTGTATCACTGCTAATTGTTATGGATTTGGTGCTGTACTTGGAGAGGGAATTGGGGTTTTCTGAAGATTCTTCGTAAAATAAAGTCCTCTTACTCCTTTTGTCGGCGCTCCATGTTATGGATGTCTGCAGGTTTTCAGTAAATTACGCGCCACTCACGGAACGTAAATATACCTGCTCGAAACTTTTAAAATATTTAACTTAAAGGGAAAATATTATTAATATCGTCGGGTGTACCTCTCACTTAACACTTCCCCCTGACCGAGACTTGGCCAGACTGACCCAAGATTTAACACAACACTTACTTTTTCTTCAACTCTGTGAAGCTTCAGAATTTTCCTAACCGAAGCCAATATTTCTAACATCCCAATGGCTACATTGCTCTGAATTAGGTGCACCTAAGTACCTTTACAACCATTGTAAATTAGGTAGCTTTAAAGGTTTCTTCTGTCTAAACATCGTGCGCGCCAAGAGACGCCACAACGAGAACATCATCACTACGAGTACATCTTCATCCACCCACCATCGAACCATTTGTGGTATTATTGCTACAAATAGAATTTCGAGAACACCATCCCATCATGTTCCCATCGTCGGCCATAATTGCTGTTGCAAGCAATAATTACAATATTTATTTTCTATATTATCCAGCCATAGATACTGATGGAAATAATCATTTCTTTTATACTAACCGTATATAGGCTAAGGTTTGGATGAGTATTCAGGCTGAAAAATCCAGTGCCATAGCCGGGATTTGAACTACGTATCTCCCACTCTCCGTGCGGTTGCTCTAAGCAACTGAGCTACCATGGCCAAAATGCCGATATGACACTAAATTTTCCAAGTGACTCATATGTTTCCCGGTAGACCACTAGTAGTTCTCAAACGCTATGAGACACGCACATTTTTGTGGCGACTTACTATGCTGTAAGTACTTAGTCTCAGGCTTCATAGTTAAACCACTATGTTTTTAGGTAAATTGATGGAAATAATTATTTCTTCCACACTAGCCGTATGTAGGCTAAGGTTTGGATGAGTAGAGCCAGACAGAAAAATTCAATGCCGTAGCCGAGATTTGTAAAACGCATCTCCCGCTGATACTGAATTTCGAAATATCAATGAAAATATATGGTAAATCCTTCATCCCGCGGAAGTATATTTATAAAATTGCATGTGGGTCTGCGTTTGTGATTTCCGTCAAACTGCTATTAAAATGGAGAGCAAAGCTCATTATTTTTAATTCCGCAACAATGGCTTTAACGATTTTGATTAATATAGCCAGTGAACTCTTCTTCATTCTGAACGAGAGTGAGTGAGAGAGAGAGACAGTGAGAGAGAAGGAGTAAAAATCTACGTACCGAAAATTATAGATTCGTTAAAGAATACAATTTACGTCAAATACAAGTTTTTCTGCAGTTAAACATTCCTAAAATTTTATCATATTCTTGAATTGTAAAGCACGCTATCTCCAAGAGTTAAAGGCCACGCCGTGGCTCAGTGGTTAGACCGCTTGGCTCTCACCAAGGCGGCCCGGGTTCGATCCCAGGCGACCGCAAAGTGAGATTTGTGGTGGACAGCACGGCGTTGGGGCGGGTTTTCTCCGGGACCTCCGGTTTCCACCACCACCTCATTCCACCGGTGCTCCATCATCATCTCATGCATCATCAGTGACATCGCCTGCAGTGCCGTATGTCGTAAAAGCGGGCGTTAAACACTACACATTTCATTTCCAAGCGTTAAATTACTATGGTGTTCACGTATGTTCATTCAAAGAACTGGAATTTCATAGACGGCGATCCACTTCTCAAACATAATGTTGTTCAACCTAGCTTGATCTTATATCTATAAAGATATTTGTAATTGCCAAAAAGTACATGAATGAATATTATTGTGGAATATTTTGTAGACAGCCCGCCTCGGTAGCGTGGTGGTAGCATGTCTGCCTCACGTTCAAGAGGTCCCGAGTTCGAATCTCGGTCAGGGTGAGTTACCTAGATAAGGTTTTTCCGGGGGTTTCCCTTATCCTGAAAGATGCATGTCGGGTAACTCTAAGCTCTATGGACCCCGGGCTCATTTGAACATCATTTCACCCATTCCATTCATCGTCCATTATGACTTAGCGTTAAATTTGTAGACAAATTAGTAAGAAATATCATGGGAATGTAGCTCTTCAGATTTTTATGTTTAGCATTTGGTACCACTTTTGCTTGTGCTACTTAAAATTCCCCTAGACAACGTAGATTTATTAACAAAAGAACGTTCCAGAACTGAGCGATTCGCCGCGAATGAAACGGATGGTGATATATCACTTTTCATTCTGCCTCGAATGTGTGTTGTTTGTGACAGCAGTTTTCTTTTGTTTCAGTGAGAGGAAACCATCTGGTGGCCAGTCACTCTCCTGGAAGCCAACTACAAATTCAACAGCAAGCTGGTCAAGGCTCCGACATAACCAAAGTAAGTTAATAAGTCAATTACACATATAACTAGTTCTTGTTTTCAATTCTGGTGCGTTCTGGCATTGATATGCAACATCTACACCTTTCACTTTGTACAAGGAAAACAACTGACCCGGCGTTACCCCTTTCGAAAACAACATTAAAACTGCCTTTAAATGTTAAGAGGCTGTCACAAATATGCCAAGTGCATTAATTTATGGATTTAATGTCAACTACAATTTAAATTAGTTAGCATACCTTTAACCTTGTGTATTTCCCTTACGAATATTATTGATATTTGTCCTTGCATATTATTAAAGTTCTAAACGCTTGTTATTTGAGGACTTTAAATCTTCTGAAGGAAAAAAAAAGCAATTACAGTGCAGCCACTTTTTAAATACAATAACAGCTTAAGTTGTTTCTCTAGTAAGCCTATGTGTTTATTGGACATTGAAGCGCTTATTTTAGATATTCCATTCAAGATTATGCATGGCTTTAGTGAACAGAATTTTGGTAACAATATTAGAAATTATAAAAACATTTTAGTTCAAGTGTTAAACGGTTTGTGAACTAATTAAAATGTAAAATATTATATTGTCACAGTGATTCTTTTACTTATGGCGAAACTATCGAACTCACAGGTGTTGCACTGGGGGCTCCAACTTTATAATCACTTATTGTTATTTTTTGACTAAAACTATGTCAACAGAACAATAAAGTTAAAAAAAAAAAACAAGAAGAAAAAAAGATTGGAAATTAATTGTTCTATCACACTAGCTGTGTGTAGGCCGCACTATGAAAGGGTAGAGCCAGACTGAAAAATTCAATGTCATAGCCGGGATTTGAACCACGGATCTTCTGGTTTCCGTCCAGCCGCTCTAACCATTTGAGCTACTATAGCCAACCTGCCAACATGGCATTAAATTCTCCAACTGACTCGCGTTTCTCCCGGTAAACCACTAGGAGTTCTCATAAACACATGAGACAACTACCTTAAGTACAGATGTATTTTTTATCTTGAAAAGTGCGGAGCGATGCGCAGTGGTATCTGAACGAGTCCACCTTAGAACGGTTGCAACTGGAGGGAAGCGCAGGTCAGTTGCGTAACAGTTGCGAGCAACTAAACACGTGCAGAGCTACTCGGTAACACTACAGCTTGTTTCAAAATGTGCTTGTCTCCTAGTTCCCTGAGAGCATTTAGAAATGACGCCTCCTAGCAGCACAGTAGGAAATAAAGTGATACATTTAAAAACACGAGAAGTAATAACAAATATCCATAGATTTATAAAAATGGAACAATGGTCTAGGTCTGCTATAAAAATCTGGGGAAGGGTACCTGAGACAACAGTTGTGTCTGAAAGCAGTTTAAGAGAGTTATTAAGGAAAGAAAAGCCATTGGTGCTAATGCAACAACGTCCTTCTCTATGCCCAGTAAACAAAGATTAAGAACATACACAGAATCTAATTTGGATGCTTTAGTTCAGAAGTAGTTAGGCGAACTATGAATAATTTTAAAGCACAGAAAAACAAAGACAAACTTTGAAGAAAGTGCTTATGAAGCTAAAAATTCTACTGACTTCCAAGGCAGTACCTGAACATTAAGGCTAGGATTACTTGAAAAAAAATCCACTAAGCGTGACAGACAAATTTTAATCGAACATCGCACCATACGTGCAAAAAGGCTTAAGTATTTACGAAATATTCTGAGATATCGGAATGAACTTTATATAGTTTATATGGATGAAATTTATATAAATACAGCACATACTGGACCATATGCCTGGAGTGAAATAGGTTACAGGAACTCTGCAGCGATGTCGGAAGGCCGACAGATGGTTATCATGCCTGCTGGAGGAGAACAGGGTTTTGTTCCAAATGCCTATGTACTGTTTAAGATACAACAAAAGCGTGGATATTACTACCATAGTAAGAATTATAACTTGGTTTATAAGAGCTGGCTTCGAGAATGAAATTTGTTTTTAAACACCTTATGCACCGCCCTCCCCTATCGTAATCTTACGCGTGTGACGCCTTGTGGCGATAGGTGCACTATCCCCACCACAGTTGCTACTCATCCCTACCACGCAGGATTCCTGCCAAGATAAACTAATACTTTTGTACTTTAAGTACTTACAGTATAGTAAGTCGCCATTAAGGTAGTTGTCTCATGTGTTTGAGTACTCCTAGTGGTTTACTGGGAAAAACACGAGTCAGTTGGAGAATTTAATGTCATGTTGGACGTTGGCCATAGTAGCTCAAATGGTTAGAGCAGCTGGACGGAAACCAGTAGATCCGTGGTTCAAATCCCGGCTAAGGCATTGAATTTTTCAGTCTGGCTCTACCCTTCCATAAAAAAAGATTGTTTTTGTGAAAAATACAACGTAAATTTGTTTTAAGATCAATGTATCCATTGATCTTTGAGGTAGCGAGGGAGAGATGACACAAGTGACTGTTTTGAGTCACAAATAGTAGTTCAGTTGAGTTCTGTAGTACGGGTGACGTCACTTCCCCGCTTCATCACTCGTTGAATAATAAGTTTGTGTAAGCCGGTTTCTCGCTCTTTCTTATAGCATCATTCGGCCTGAACAGATGGATTTGTGCGCAGCCTCTTGGGGCAGGTAATCGGCTGCTGTGTCCACTTACGTCCCTTGAGTTATTGTAGTAGATATTCTTATTAAGTGAATTGTAGTTTCAGTTAGTGTTACCCATACCCTTTGAAGAAATGAACCAAACATAAAACCCCAACCTCTCACAAAGCATGCATTCCCTACTTTGAGAAGCTCCCCCGTGTACGATCTGGCCATGTACTCCTTATCCATTCCCATCCATTCTTAGGTCGCCACAATATATGGCCATGAACTTCACGCAAAAGAAATATAATATGGGCCAGTAGAAAGATGTTGATTTTCCATAGCAACAACAGCACTATTAGCAAAAAATTGACTGCATCTAACATCTCTCTTCTGCATTGAGATTTCGAACAGTACGGACGTGTGTAATAAAATCTGCAAGTTTGCAGAAACATTGCTGCGCAATATATTTTGTAAAAACATCTTTGGAAGTTTCATGAACAAATAATGTTAACATTGAAGAATGTATTTATTTATTCAGGGTTGTAACAGTACTATTGGGTTATGTTTGAAGTGTGACAAGTTTATAAATTTATAAAAAATGATTATGTAAATATATTTAATAATTTAAATATGTAAAAATGTACATGCTTGTGTGATTGACCGAACTAATAATTGTATGACGTAATATGACGTAATGTGGTGACGTGCCATTAAATCGGCCAAACAAAAAATTAAGATAAGAGTAACGATAGTTACGATAAATCAATAATCTTGGCAGAGAGAGATTTATGTTGTGATGGCGAGTGTGATGAAGTGGTGGAAGATCAAGAACATTTAAGTAATAGTTTGAATCTGTATAAATATAACAAAGTAAGAATTTATCGATATGTTGGAAGTGAATGGGAAAGGAAGTTCAAGCAAAATGTAATCTAATACAATTAAATAGTTACAGAATTTGACTTCTCCGAAACTTTATTCCGAAGCACGCCTTGAAACACAGATGTCTCATGACTCTTATTTTGAATAAGATGATATAATTGGTGACCAGAGGAAATAGATAGCCGCCAAAACTCACACGAGAAGACAAAGAATTGTGCGTCCAACATAGAAATCCTGTCCCAAATTACGCCCGAACGTGTGGCTGATGAAGATGGAGACAAATTAACGACGAATTGTCCCAAATTCCTGTCACAGAGTTAAAAAAGCAATATTTTAAAAATTATTTATCAAGAAATTAAATAACAATTGTAATGATTTGTTTTAGTTAGAACTTTTTATATGTATATCCAGTTGGAAATTCTTGTTTTTTGATATGACTATTAGTGGGCCATGTAATGACAATATAAAGAAATGATGAATGATTGCTAAGCAGAAGAAAATCAATAATCTTGCTTGATGTGGGAACACGAAAAGTTTTTAGTTTGAATGTGTAAAAATATGTGTAATTTTGTGATTGGTCGTAGTAATAATTGTATTACGTAATGTGATAACGTAGCAGTAAATCGGCCAATCATAAAATTAATAAAGGAGTAATAGTAACGGAAAATCAATAATCTTCAGAAAGAGATATTTGGTACTCTTGATAGTGATGAGTGGGCGTGCAGAAGTGAGGAATTTTAAGTAATTAACAGAAATGATTTATTAGGAAAATAAGGATTTATCGATGTGTTGGAGAAACCACACCTGAATACAAGAGATCTCATGACTCTTTTTTAATCAAATTAAATCATCAAGAAATAATTAAAACTACAGCGAAGTAACCCTGTTACATCTGGCTTCCCGACCTGGGTCTTCGAAACAGTCAACGTGCATCCCATCTGCTGCGAATGGAGAATCGACACACAACAATTTTAAGAAGAAAAGAGAATTGTCATGATTTTTATTTGCATATCATCGTGAATTCTCTCTTCTCTGCGACTACGCCCTGAATATAGAAATCTTAATCCCTGAACAGCCGAAGCATTTCTAATAAATCTACCAGAATTCTTCAAGATCATCATCAAAGGTGAGTTTAATTGACCGTCTTCCATCCCTCGTACCTTTTGCACCGAATTATTCAGCCATAAAACGATCGCCACAACGCGCGGCTTTTAGAACACCACCGTCTTCTAACATCAATAGCGCATTTTAGACAAACATTATGCTACAACATTCATCGACAAAGCTATTCTATTTAAAATATTTGCTGGATAAAATATCATGATGGGATTTTAGTATTTCTCAAAAGTTGCAAAATAAACGCTATACTAATATTGCAATGAATTATTGTCATAATCTATTCTTTATATAAAAAGATTCTACAACTCATAAGTTAGAGGCAAGTCTACGACACACTACTCCGGCCAGTAGTACGAAGTACCAGTGGCGCCACTTAGTTTATTTACTTGAACTATGTACACTAATGGCGCGCGTCTCCAACACATTGGTATTTGCATTGCCATTGCCGTGATGAACTTACTTGCTAATTTATGGAGGTGTACTGATACATGATAGTTCAAGATATTTACGTAAATAAAATAACATTTTGTATTTTCTGGGAATGCACCTTGAAGACTTCTTCATTTGGAAGTAAGTTCGTGTATCAGGCAAGCCTTAAGTGAGATAGAAACAAGTATTACATCAAAATTATATATCTAAAGCAACCATTTATGTAAAATAACCTTTTTGTAGCATCAGTCATTTTTGCTACATCTGTTATTACTGGTTTGAGTTTCTAAATATAGGGTGTATATAAATGAATATCGGGGTTTTATCTGTTTATAATATTTATTATATTCAACTTAAAGTTATAAATGACATGTCAAATGAACAAGCAACTCGAAAAGTTTTACCAAGAACCTTATAAATGTTCAATGTGACTACCCTTTGTCACACGGCACACATCAAGTCTATAGCCGAGTTTTTCCCAAACGTTGATAAGTGTGTGTTCAGTAATTGTAGGAACAGCTGCTTCAATCTGGTTTCTTAATTCAGGGAGGTCAGCTGGTAGCGGAGACACGTACACACGATCCTTGATGAAGCCCCAAAGGTAAAAATCGCATGGCGTTAGGTCAGGAGAACGTGGAGGCCATGCATAGCAAGCCCTGTCATTGGGGCCCTTGCGGCCTATCCAGGAGATCCGTGGACGGAAACCAGGAGATCCGTGGTTCATATCCCGGGCATGGCATTGAACTTTTTATGCTTACTCTATCAGAAGGGAGGAACATATAGAGGATGTCGACCAATGTGGACTTAAGACATGAACCGAAGACTAATCCCTCGTCAGAGAAATTCGCTGCACTACAATTCCAGTCGAGTGGAATTGGACATCGGATCATGCTAACAATCGATAGCCGGATAGAATGTTAGACTTAGACTTTAGTAGGAATTATAGTGAAATATCTATTGCGATAGAAAATTTGTAAAGCTACTGGTTTCCAGTAGCTATAAGTTAGAGTAGGGATAGGATAGGTTAGGATATGTCTGCACAAACTATGTAATCTAAATGATGGAATAGATAAAGAAGGTTAGAAAATATATAAAATTTTCGGACAGTTGTGCTCTGGTATAGCCTCTCGATGTCAGGACAAAAGATGAGCAGATTTATTTTTTAATTTTTTATTGACTATCTATTTAATTTACTCATAACAGAGTTCTTTATACGTAAAGACCGGAGAGATGTGCGCTCGCATGCGAAACATCTTAGCTGCAAAGTATATATGACGTCAGATATACAGCACGGCCAGCAAATGTGCAAACTTCGAAAACAACGTAACGCAGTACTCTGCGAACCAGTGAAGCATTGACTTGCAAGTGTATGCAGACGCAAGATCAAGGTGTAGTACAACCCCACAGTTTTGTTTCTTCTGGCAGTGTGGCGGTTGTCATGGTCAGCAATATGCATTGTCAGTCATGATTGAGAATACAGTCCCGTGCAATATACCTCTAGAAAGATTTGAAAATATTAAAAAAGATCTCCGGCCTTTATTTATATGTATAAGGAACAATTTTTAAAAACGGAGTACATACTTCTTCTTAGTCCATAGACTTATTGGTCGCTTTGGAATGAAGTATCTATTTCTCTGAGTACATTTTCCGTACCTTCATCCAGGTTTCAATACACCCTTATACCTTTACGGGCTCGCTCGCGCTACCTCAAGACAATTGACACACTGCTATCCAACACTCTCTACTGTCTAGTAGCTTTGGTTCCCTCATCTATTACTAACTCTGGAAAGACGATAGTTCGATAGTTCCAAGAGAGGGGAAGATGTGGAAGAGTTTTTCCACAAACCTCCTGATGCCCTCCACAGCGACACGAGCAGGATGTGCTTTATTCCGTTAAAAGATTATTTTTTCCAGGGAGTTTATCGGGCAGGCTCGACGGAATTTAAAACGTGTGTGGGATGTAGCGTGCAGCATTGTCCAGGTGCACCAGAATCAACCAAAATGCAACCTTATCTATACCAGAAGAACTGCTCATAGCTTTCCTAGCATATTGCACTCTCTAGGCGTCCTTTTTGGATGGCGAATCAGAGCTGTGCCGTTCCTTACGTGTTTTGTTTCAGTATTGTAAAGGATGGAACTACATTTCATCGACTGTTACAGTACTGAACTCTATGAAGAAGCTTTGATTGATAGTTCCACTCGGAATAATGGAATTATGAGGTTCATCTTTAGACAATGGTTTCCCGATCTCGAATTCCTTACACTGCCGGGATCCATAGAGATTTCTCCATCAGCAACAGGTGTTACCTGTTTAATAACGCATTGAATAAAGCATGCAGTCGAAACGATGTATTGATATCCGCCATATCGGAAATGCTGTCTGTGATCACACAGTAAAGCTAATATCCCTACAGCATGCTTTCTGTATTTTTGGAATGTTGAATTTCCAATGGATTAACTTCAACATCTACTATGCCCCAGTCAGTGACCAGGATCATATCAGTGCCATTGTTCCGAAATTTTGTTCTTCAGAAGTTGTTTTAAATCTAGTATGTCTAATGACATGAACACGTAAAACCATCGGATTTGAACCCGCGACTTTGGGATCAGTAGGGCAGCATTTAAACAACTGAACCACCCACACCGGCACACGGATCGATATGCGAGAGCTTTCAATGATCACGATTTTTGCATAAGGCAAGCTCGGTCTATTTTGTGGCTCGGAAAATTTCGTGGCATTTTTATTCGATTATGACATTAGACTGACACACATGGAAGTTGTGAAAGTGTCCAACAAATGGAGGCATGTCCTGACCTACGCATTTCGTCCTGGAGGCGGTTCTCGCATCTTCAATGGAACTATTGGATACTTATATGAGTATAAGAAAATCAACATTCCAAAGGTTTGTTGGTGAGAGAATCGCTGTACGTGAATTGATGTGTATTATTTGCTGTTTTCTGCCAGCGTTTACTATGAGTTGTTTCACGAAAACTTTCAAGTATTCTCTACTAAGAAGTAAACGCCGGAGAGATTTACGCTCGCATGCGATACAAGAAACATGGACTCAGGGTATGAATTACGTCAGTGGTACAGCACGACCATCAAATATGCAAAGGTCGAAAACAACGTAACGTAGTGAGTACTATGCGAACGACAGTATGATTTTTATAAGAAGATACGTGAAGGTCATCTGTTTCTCCACGTTTGTGCTTGCAATTTTGCCCACTAGATCTCCTTTCTTTACCCTCTCAAAACTCGAAACATAAACAAGGGTTCGAGTTACCTCACCTCAGCAAAAACATGCACAGTTAATCTGTATTAGCCTACTTTAAGAACAGAAATAGGTTGTTCACACATTCACTGCGTTGTATCGTCTTCTAATGTCAGTTCTTTTAAATAAATTCTGCACTATGTAACTGATATTTCATACTTACCGTTTTTGTTGCTATGCATATGAGTCAGTTGGAGAATTTAATGTCATATCGGCACGTTGGCCATAGTAGCACAATGGTAGTGCGGCTGGAAGGAAACCAGAAGATCCGTGGTTCAAATCCCGGCTATGGCATTGAATTTTTCAGTCTGACTCAACGTTTCCACAATTTAGCCTACACACAGCCAGTGTGAAAGAATAATTAATTTCTATGCATTTTAAGTTGACATTCCCGCACAATGCGGTATTTCTCCATAGAAACACATGTAGGCGATGCACGTTCTAAAACCTAACTATTCTCATCAATTATATTTATTAATATTTCAGCTATCTTAACTACTAAAATTCATATTGATATAAATAAATACACATAGTGCAAAAATAATGTGCAACACGCATGTGGCAAGCACATAATGAAATCTCAAGAACTGAAAGAAAAAAAAAAACTCGGTGCAAGCGCCTCGTTTTTTCACACATATCGTCGTTCCCTATTAAGTGTTTGCCACATTAGTATCGCTATATTCTATTATTAACGGCTTTAATTGATATGGTCTTATCAACGCCACCGATATGCCGAAATTTTGACCCACAGGAATTCTTTTACATGCAAGCATATTGGATAAAAGGAATATGCTGTTCATTGATAAGGAGGAAACTCTCGTCTTCCTGTTGGTAGAATTCCCTAAGAGAACAAATAAGTTCTCCAGCTTGGCTGTGCAATGTAGCACCCCAATCGTAAGCTGATCTTTGCCATGGGCCATGATTCGTCTTTTAGGATAAGGGAAAACCCCGGAAAAAGCCTTATCCAGGTAACTCACCCTGACCGAGATTCGAACTCGGGACCTCTTGAACGTGAGGCAGCCATGCTACCATCTACGCTACCGAGGCGGGCTCAGTGAATGTGAATCAGTGTGTTAACACTACTACACTTTTTCTGGGATCACCTGAAATATCTGGCGTATATAATACCTATTGTCTCAGAGAGGACCTAACTGCCCGAATAATGGCAGGATGCGAAATTATTCAACACGCACAAGGAATTTTAGATAAAGTACGACAGTTGTTCCTCCGCCGCGGGTCGGCTTTGCATTAAAAACGCAGGTCGCCCTTCCGAGGAGTTCCTATAAATCGGACTTAAAGCATTGTATTTTCTTTCTTTTTATGCAAGGTCTTTCACCCTTTAAAACACCTCGGATTTAGACGTAAAGCATGTGGAAGTATTAAGCAGGATTCAACCTTTGTTAGGAAGAATTGTGAATAATTGCGCTGACAAGGTGAAATTACTCCGTAAAATGCATACATTTATATAAGAATTAATAGCTTAGATAAAATATTAAAAAATAAGGAAACCAAAAAAGTGAAGGAGACTCTTAACTCGCTTACCTTTCACTTGAAAACGAAGGTCATAACCAGATATCGGAGCTCGTACACCTTTAGAGGGATATGAGGTTTACGAGTCTCGTAGTATATAACTGCTGACGTCAGTCCCAGGGAAAACACTAAGGGATAGTCCGGTTCGCTACGCGCAGCTTTAGTTTCATTACTACTGCTCGCCACGCAGGTAGATCTGTCTTCCAGGGAGTGCAAGGTGTTTGACATATTGTGTTAATAGCACTACTTTCCCAACAATTATTGGACAGTCTCCATTTTATAAATCGAAAGTTTTGGGTATTATGAACATCCATTAGACAACTTGAAGAATGTACTTTCGAGCTGTCTAAAGGCAGTCGAGGGGGTGTCTGCAAAAATTAACAATATACAGAATGCACCACCTACCAAAATTAAATTGTCCAGTATTCTACACAGAAATACTGCATTGTTACCCAATCGGCGTACTTGCCGTCGGCTGTGGGAGAGGGTGGTTGGAGGGGACGTGTGGCATCGGAACCGCACCCTCGCCGGTCAGCTGGCGCCTGCGGAGGCGTGACAGATGGAGAGAGGGGAAACCATGGGGGTGGCTGAATCTTTGTTTCCCCCTCCTCCTGGCGCCTGAAAGAACGCGAAATCTCTGGAATAGCTTTCCACTCCATGGTAAGGAATTCTCTAGAACCATTTAGCCACCTATAAATAGAAGCACGACGCGACCAAGTGTCAGTCAGTTCTTGGCGAGCAGCCGGAGGAGCCCCGTGCTAGTGAACGAACTGGAAGGCTGTGTACGTGCATCGGAGGAGTTGTACGTAATTGCGAGTGTGGAGTGGACCTCTGACAGACGAACTGGTGAATTGTGAGCGCTACGTAATTCTATGTAATCGGCAAGTGTTCCAACTGTAATTCGGTGGAAATAAAGAACATTTTGAGTTTTTGCAATTGGACTTTTAGTTTCACGAACCCACAAAGTCACAGTATGTTTAGTGCTGCGTAATATAAGAAATAAACTAAGTCTCGGTAAAACATATGCACCGATAACGTCGTGTGACATTGAATGAACTTTCTCCCAGTACTTTTATATTGTCTTAGTGAGTGGCGTTGAAAATTCACATTCGACAATTTATGGATGTGCATGGTTGTTCACTGTAATTCCTGCATCGAAAGCAATGAGGGGGATGACATATTCTTTAACGTTGCTTATATTTTGTATTCGTACCGGAGTGTACACACACAGCGTTTCGGTATATTTATTGACACAGACGCTTGTTGATGTCGCGTCTGACATTGTGCGTATACATTGATTGCTAAGGTGTACGGGATCCAATGTCTCGTCATAACCATTAGGCCAAAGGGAGTGCTCCGACACGTCCCTTCATTTTCGTGTGTTGTGCATTCAAGTGCTGTCATCATTAGAAGTGGCATATTGGCACTTTATTTACTTATAACCGTAAATTACATATTTGAGCCAACAGGCCATAAGTCTGCTATGTCAGATTACTTAAGATATGTCCACATGCTCTGAACATATTTCGGTGCAATTCATTAACATTCTGTATAAGTTTACGTTTTAACCAGATCGCATTTTCGCTTATTTCTGAGAATTTTCCTGTTCTTTGTGGTGTATCACATGTCTGCAAAAGAATAAAGAGAAATTTACAGGCCATTCGGAGAATGAGAGATGTGTTTGATTTGCATGTACGTCATTTTGCTAAAAATATATTTGTTAAGTAGTTATGGAGGGCAAAAGGTGTATTTCAGAGAAATCTCGGCATGATATTTTGAGTAGAATATACTTTGATCTGCTTATGTCCGTAGGTAAATATCAGAGAAAGAAAAAATGAACGCCAGAGAAGATTTTAACCCACCAGTTCTCTTTCATCTTCTACAGATAAAGAAACTTCCTGTATGTTTCTTGGAACTGCAATTTTAGAGCCGCCTGTTATTATAAACAGAAAAAGAAACCACAAATCACTTTTATATTTGCGGCTACAAAAAAGGAACAAGTCCTGCGTTTTGTTTCCTTTCGTTTATATATTGCTTGGAAACGTCGAAGAAAATTGGACTGCTCGTTTAGTTTTAAGGCCAAGGTGGGGAACAGAGGAAATATTTTCATGAAATGACATAAAGGCGGTCTTCTGCGGCAGAAGCAAAAACATCCAGCTTGTCATATGCACACATATAAATTATAACGAACCCGTGGCGTTGAGAGCACATATGCATTTTATTTATGTATTTATTTATAACGATTCCAACTCGCCATCTCGCTTCTGTAATGCACGTGCTAAATAATTAAAGGTAACCTCGCGTTAGGAGTACAGATGTAACTTCCATTATCTGTCGGACCACGCCTGCATGACGTGCGTCAACGAGATTTTATTTTAAACCTTTTAGTATTCCCTGCCGAACCATAGTGGTACTCGGCAGTATACATAAATGATTACGTTAATGAGTTCGGACTGTACCGGCGGCTAAAATTATCTGGTGTTTGCTTCACTAGGTCAATTTAAATCTAATTATAAGTAAATTCAAATGCTTAAAGGGCATTCCATAATGACTAACACCACATTTAGTGAACATGTACTAAAAATACTAAATGATTTTACTATAGTCTTGTACTCGGTGGCTCGGATTGAGATTTAGCGGTAGGTTAGTTGGTCTACTCTCCGGCACTGCAGAGGTTTTGCTGTGAAACTTAGCGATGTTTCAAATAAGATCCTTCCTGCTGGCCTCACTAGCCCTTCCCGCGCCCTGCGTATCATTGCCGGTGCGTTAGTTGCATTTCTGTTTATGACGAGTGTTCTTTCAAGAGGTCAATCTTGTGAAACAGATTTCCCATGAAATGTCACCTAAATGGTTACAGAAATGTGGGTATGACACAGCGACCTGTGGGGCCACTAATACAATGACCTATGCAATCTGAAATAGCGACTTTTTTGTTGTAATTTACGTCCTCCAGCGTTAAGTCATGTGGGACGATGAATGAAATGGTGAAATGATGCTCAAATGTATCCGGGGTCCATGGAGCTTAGAGTTACCTGACATTCGTCTTTTAGGATAAGAGAAAACACCAGAAAAACCTTATCTAGGTAACTCACCCTGACCGAGATTCGAACTCGGGACCTCTTGAACATGAGGCAGATACGAAATACCATCTACGCTACCGAGGCGGGCATCCCTAGTTTTGTCAACTACAACTTAAGATGAATGAACTGGTGCATTGTCGGTCAGAAGACGAACATCTTTGGAGAGCATACTGCGTCGTTCTTAATGAGAGCTGCTCATAACTTGTCCAGAAGATTGAAGTAGTAACTGTCAGTGATGGTTTGACCCTTAGCAAGATAATCTGTAAGTATGTCTCCACGACAGGCCCAGAAAACTAAAAGCATGGCCCTCCAAGCTGACTTTTGCACCTTTGCCTTTTTGGGAGGGGGGAATTGCTATGTTTCCATTCAATGCCCATGGGTTTTGTCTCTGGATCATACTGATAGATCCAGGATTCATCCATCGTTTCCAGACGATCAAAAAAATAATTCTCATTCTATTCCAGCAGCATCAACATCTGTCTTAAAGGTCACGCCGTGTTTGCTATTGGAAAGGGGTTAGCACACGTACGACCCACCGTGCAGATACCTTAGACATATGCAGTTCGTCATGAATAATTTTCCACACACTGTCATAGCTAAGATGTGACTCATTCATGATCATTTGGATGGTTGCTCGCCTGTCTTCCAGAATTAGACACTCCACTTTCTTCACTGTGACAGCATCGTCTGTCATTGATGGTCTACCAGCTCTTGGCTTATCTGTCAGGGACATGTGACCAGTTTGAAAATTCCTTTTCCACCTCACAGTAGTGTCATGCGATGGGCAGTTATTTTCATGTGCAGCCGTCATCTTGTCATGTATTCCCCGGGCAGTTTTGCCCTTCAAATGCAGGAACTTGATCACACTACGAGCCTCAATTTTCTCCATCTTACACCTCACTCATTTCTGCTACTCATTGTAAAAAAAGGACTCAGATCACTAAAACTACCAAACTTATGTCCCGAAGGATCAATGATGAAACTGAAAAATTTTCATCACTCTAGGATAAAACTTTACGACACCTGCTCGTTTTTTGTGGTAATTTTACGTCCTCCAACGTTAAGTCCTATCGGACGGTGAATGAAATGGGTGAAATAATGCTCAAATGTGTCCCAAGTTCTATGGAGCTTACAGCTACCCGGCATTCGTCTTTAAGGATAAGGGAAAACCCCGGAAAAAACCTTATCCAGGTAACTCACTCTAACCGAGATTCGAACTCGAGACCTCTTGAACGTGAGGCAGACATATTACCATCTACGCTACGGAGGCGGGCACCCTTCTCCTCGTATGAGACCTATTACTACAGTGATGCAGACGATCAAGACTTTGCAGTTCTTTCCGGTTATGGAAAAGATTATGAGTTAAGTGTCGTTTGTCAGAAAACATGAATTGCTCGTCCCAGTCTGTCATCATATTGACACTTTGCAAACATTAACAACAAACGAAATAATCAGTTCTTTCCACTGATTGCTCTATCGTACCACGAGCTAAGAAATAATCTCAATAACTAAACACGGATCACATTTTATTTATTTGGGATAGAGCTATACAAGGGCTCCAAGTAAGTAAGGAACTTACGTGTTGTATCACGATGACTTTATGACCCTGCACAATTCAAACTTACCCATAGTGTCTCTCCGAACCATACGCTACATACACTGGGGAAACAATAATGACATATTGTCCTGCATTATAGAGACTCTTGCTCTATTTAAACTCGTAAGAGCATGAACGGTTCCCTTTTAGCATACACGTGCATTCTTGCGTGTCCTAAATCTCTGTGAAACAAAACCACCTAAAAGAGTTGATGATAAACGTTACAGTCATTTGATTTTCTCTGCCCACTATGTTTTACGTTTGTATAATTTCTACAAAATATGTATTACAAGCTTGTTTTCGTCTCTAGTTCAAAGTTTGCTGAAATTATAGTTGTAATTTATTTCCCTTGTTGGCCCAAGAGAAAAACATGAGATTGAAGCGACTTTGAGATCGCCAGATATCAGTAAATATTATTTCCATATATAACATACTTAAATTAAATGTCAATTATTTTTACGCTCGGCTTGTGTTTATTTCTGCCTGTCTCTCATTAGTCGGCGAAATTGGCACGCGCATGCATTGTAATATTCACATTTACTTTGGCGGCTTAGTTCGTCTGCGCCACTATGGGCTACACTGAAACCTGGATAACGAATTTATAAAAAGTAAGCCAGGCCTAATTCAAGGGTTTTTGCGGTACTCTCCATACTTAATTGCTATCCAGAGTGTCAGACCTATATGACTATTTTAAATAAATCTTTACGAAGTAATATATGTATATCGTCACATTGTGTTCGAATAGCCAAACATCCATAGGCATACATTTAAATCAAGTTGTAATAACGTAGAACAATAGCTAAAGGCCTGAAAACTTGTACGTTTTAAATTATTAAAACTTAGGAAAACTTGTATTAAGGTTTAAATATTAAAAATACACCTCAATTTGTAAAGCTCTAGTTTCGGTATACTTTTAAAACATCGATAAAGGTTCCTTAATGAAATGGCTGAAGGCATTCCTTTTGTAAACTTTTAGAATAGTTCTAAAGTGATGAGTTTAATTATTTACTTAGCAGTTTGGATCATACAATTATGGAAAAGTGATTTACGGACATGGATCTTAATGCTTACTGGTAGTAACAGTCAAGGTATGAGAAACAATTCCTCTCTCCAGGTATAGGACCCACTGGGAATTTCTTTTATTTGACCTGCCCAGCAATGAGGAAAATTGTCTACATATGCACAATAAAATTTCCTCTTCCGATTTATACCGAAATTAAGGGATATAAAAAATAAAGAATCGCAATGTATTTCAAAGGAACATTGTATATTTGTTAAAACGCGAGCAGGTGCATTTGGCGTAAGTGGTTTAACAAAGTGCTGAGAGAAGGCGGATTCTTAGCAGGTATTCTAAGTGAATAACACTTGAATCCATTTGAAAAGGCATTGTTCCAATCCTTAGTAATGGCATGGCCGAGACTAATAATCAAAATGGACAAAATAGTCACAAAAGGAATTTTGGTGTGACTAAAGACAGGCTTCCAGTGGTGAAAGTCGAATGCAACTGCAGTGAGGAACACACTTCTGGGCTGGCGGCCCATTAAGAAAGACATCTGGTTCTATCTTCGCGGAAGGCAGACGAGAACCTAAGAGAAAAGGTATCTACCGGTTTCTACGTAAATAACGAATTAAGTGTTATCGCATAATACGCATTTGACTTACGGTAACTCTGAACGGTGTTATATTGCTAACCCTTGGTCTGCAACTTCGCGATTGATGTGATGATAAAAAACAAAGCAGTCATTAAACCAGTCTGAAGCTTGTATTCCAGTGTCATTAGAACCATCGTTACTCCCATACATATCCACGCATACCCTTTGACGGAACTCTTACTCTAACCTGAGGATAGGCTACACTGCTTCCAAATTTAGAACGTAACAATAAGCGGCATCAAACTAGCGACCAGTGCGTGCAGCAACCTTTTCCCGTGTATAAACATTTGATGTGAAAAGAACCTGCATCACGGTTAGCTTAAGGGCTCTCAACTTGAAATTTTCAGTTTTCGGTTTAATTTTCAGTTTCCTTCGTGATAGTGACGTTAAAAAATATTAAAGATTGGATAACCGAAAAAAAGTATTTTATGTGACATTTATAAGGCACGTTAAAATTATTTACTTGGTTTTTATTGCAGCACTAGCGATGGCTAATTGTGACATTCAACTTTTTTTTTAATTGTTACATGGGGTGTTCGGTATCAAATTAGAGCACTCTGTTGTAAATATGTGTGCTAACAGACATTTAATTAAGCGATAGTTTAAAGTATTGTAACGGGAGCGCTGGAACACCCTGTGAAAGCAGCTGGCAGCGGAAGGCAGGGGAGGTTCGGTTAGCCACACCTCCTCCTCGTTTGTCTTGTGGTGGTGACAGACTGTGGTCAGGAAAAAAACATGACTGTGTCGCCTGTTTTCTCTACACCTGTTTCTCGAAATTGCGTAATCTGGAACATTCTCCTGGTCACTAGAAACCGGCGATATTCCTATATAAAGAGAGTTACAGACAGACAGGGAGAGTCAGTCAGTCAGTCAGTTGGTTAGTGTGTGAATGAGGACAGTTCTTGGTGTAAGAAGTCAGTGTTAGTGTGTACGTGCATCGGAACGGTAACGGACGAACTGGTGAATCGTAATTGTGTGCACTACGTAATTTTGTGTAATTGGCAAGTATTTAACTGTAAGTCGGTGGAAATAAAGAACATTTTTGAGTGGTGAAATTGGACTTTTCATTTCACGAACCCACAAAGTCACACTGGTGTCAGAAGCGGGAAGATAACATCACCGAACATTACAACCATGGACGCGGCATTGGAGAAAATTTTGGAGAAGATGATGGAAATGAAGGCGGAACTGACAGAAATGAAGACGGCAAATGAAAACCTCGCTGCAAAAACAGAAGCGGCAAACGACAACATCACCGCCGAGTTGAAACAAATGAAGACGGCCAACGACAACATCACCGGGAAGATGGAAGAAATGAAGGCCGAATTAACAGCGAAAATGGAAACGGCAAGCAACAACTTGGCCACGACAATGACCTCAAAGATGGCAGAACTGACAACGGAAATGAGGGCGGCGAACGAGGCTCTCGCCGCAAAGTTTGAGGAACGTTTGGCCGGCGTGAGGGATGACGTCGCGAACCTGGGCAAGCGGAAGGGTCAAGTAGACGACCGCCTTAATGATTTAGAGGAAAAGGCCGACAACATCGCAAAACCCCTCACCCGCCTGACGGAGGAAGACCGGCCTTATGTGTGGACGGAGGACGCCGAAGACGCTTTCCAGCACCCGAAGGGGACCCTGTGCAGTGCTTCAATTTTGGGTTTCCCACAACCGGGTGGCGCCTTCATTGTGGACACCGACGCCAGCGACCATTGCATTGGAGGTGTCCTATCGCAGATCCAGGACGGCCACGAGCGCACAAGAGTGGAAGAGAAGGAGCGTGCCGCAGCAGTCCGAGTAGTTGTGGCAGTGCCTGCTGAAGGCTGGGATAGCGCAGGCCTGAGGAGGGAGCAGCTGGCGGACGCAGACTTGGGGCCACTCTTGAGGGAAGTGGACGCAGGGACGAGACCAACCTGGGAGGACATCGCACCGAGGAGCGCCACCTACAAGTCGCACTGGGCCCAATGGGACTCGTTGAAGACCAGAGAGGGCGTGCTGTTCCGGGTATGGGAGTCACCCGATGGGAAGGCGCAGAGAGGACAGTTGGTACTTCCCCGGAGCAAGGTCCCGGAAGTCCTGGAAGAAGTGCACGCCGGTACTTCAGGAGGACACCTGGGAGCGAACCGAATGATTCACAAACTACGGCAGCGCTACTTCTGGCTCAGACTCCGGGCAGATGCTGGTGGTACACCTGGACCGCCTCGCACGCTACGATGGGGCTGTTCGAGGCGAACAGCTTTGAGGAGGGAGCAGTGTAACGGGAGCGCTGGAACACCCTGTGAAAGCAGCTGGCAGCGGAAGGCAGGGGAGGTTCGGTTAGCCACAACTCCTCCTCGTTTGTCTTGTGGTGGTGACAGACTGTGGTCAGGAAAAAAACATGACTGTGTCGCCTGTTTTCTCTACACCTGTTTCTCGAAATTACGTAATCTGGAACATTCTCCTGGTCACTAGAAACCGGCGATATTCCTATATAAAGAGAGTTACAGACAGACAGGGAGAGTCAGTCAGTCAGTCAGTTGGTTAGTGTGTGAATGAGGACAGTTCTTGGTGTAAGAAGTCAGTGTTAGTGTGTACGTGCATCGGAACGGTAACGGACGAACTGGTGAATCGTAATTGTGTGCACTACGTAATTTTGTGTAATTGGCAAGTATTTAACTGTAAGTCGGTGGAAATAAAGAACATTTTTGAGTGGTGAAATTGGACTTTTCATTTCACGAACCCACAAAGTCACAGTATTTTTCAATTAGAGGCCTTGAAAATTAATTTTCTTTAGGCACTCGTCACTGTCCCAACTCTCCTCTTGTTTGAAGTGGTGGAGATATTACACAGAGTTTCTGATCGACATTACATAACTTTTTAAAAACACACTGATCTCTTTAAATGCTGTATTCTCCACTAGGTATAATTACTATCAATGTTGTGGTCCTTATGAAGGTTCGGCATGCTAATATTTGGATAAATTGTGCCATTGAGCGTTGGAGAGATATGCATGCAGTCATTAACTTTCTAGCTTGCGTTTCCCTCATTCTCCCCTCTCCCCCTTTTTATCAGCCTACACATTGCTGCTACCTAATCAGGGTGGGACCATATCCGAATGCAATTCCAACCTTTCAGAATGGCTCCTATACACCGATATTAATGATGATGGTTTGCATGAATTGGCTCTAATGAAGCACGAATCTAGAGTGGAATCCTATAGGGTAAAAATGCTATCCTACTCCCTCAGGATCGCTGTACAAACTGCAAAATAATTATTTGCTTATAACATTTGTTCTCATAAGTAATCCCATCAGAGCCTAGGAATTCATCTGAACAAACCTACAAAACTGTATGGAATTTACCACGCTCATTTCGTGAATAAAATATAATATTACATAAATTATAATTATTGTTTTACTTTTTGCTAAAATTAAATCACTACTCTGCGCTGTGATATGGCATATTGTCATGGTTATATAACTGAAAGGGACACCTCGCTTGTGAAAATCGCTTCTCGGGGCTAAGGACTGAAATAAAGGAACCATAGTACGCTACAGACCACAGGCAGACACAGAGAAGCGCGGAGGTCCCTAACATTTCCAGCTTGGAGAACCCTTCTGTTTAGAGAGCGGTTACACCACCCATTATACCGCTCGCAAAAGTTAAAGACATGAACACTGGTCAGTGCTCTAGCGGAGCCCGTTGCCATGCATATTACTTGCACCTGCAGAGGTTCATTAGAACAGTTTTACCCGCCAGCAAAGGTTTTGGCTATTTTCCCGTTATTAAACAACACATTAAATATTCCTTAAACATTAAGATCTTGCCTTGAGACATGTCACAGCAATGGAACAGAAAGCAGGTTTCCAAACCAGTAACTCGCTTTCCGACGTCATGGATCTTTCCTGGAGATTGAAACACAGGTACGCTCCCTTTTTCTAAGGATGAAGCTGCTTCACTACAAATTCGTGACACTGTGTGCATACTACCAACACTACAAGGTTACAAAGTTATTTGCTGGGATTTTGAGAAATCTACAACTGCCCTATTACCTGTATTGGAAAGCTTTCTTAAAAACTTCTTCATATTAAATATAATTTTTCTGCCCTGAGAATGAATCACTTCACGTTTGTTGATCGAAAAATCATTTGTCCCAGCTTCGAGGGGCATGCTCACACACTCGGATTACAAACACTGGAAGAAAGATATGTTTATAATAATAATTTAATGTAATATTAACAATATTTCAACTCGAGATCAACACATGACTTAACGATGTCATTTACTTTAACAAAACGACACCTCTACTCTGAAAACGCACTGAAGGTTAACTCTGTTTCAAACTACGTGACTTCTGTTTTACTAATAGTAGATGTATTATTTATTTATGCCTAAGATAAATGTTATGAGGAAAGAATGGTGTTTTTCAGGCTTATTTTGTGTTGAATGGCTGGATGTTGGGTGTAGCCATAATCATGTGACGGTAAAAAGTGCATCATTCGCGTTATAAGTATCGTAGAGACAGGGTTTTTGTACGGTCATGATCAGAAAGTAAAATTCTTTCTTGTTATAAGATTGGCATCTGTAATTTTGATATATTTATCCGTAACATTTAACCATAACATGTGAAAGGTTAAACGTGCATCGCTCCTGTTCTAAGTATCGTAGAGACAGGATTTTTGTATGGTCATGATCAGAAAATAAAATTCTTTCTTGTTATAAGATTGCCATCTGTCATTTTCAAACATATATCCGAGCGTAATTAATTAATATAATGAAAGGGTAGAGCAAGACTGAAAAATGCAATGCCATAGCCGGAATTTTAACCACGGATCTTCGCGGCTATGGTATTGAATTTTTCAGTCTGGCTCTATATTTCATAGTGCGTCCTACACACGGCTAGTGTGAAAGAAAAATTAATTTTTTCCATTAATTTTACCTAATAGTGGTCCGAACTATAAAGCCCGGGCGTTAAATAACTTACAGCATAGTAAGTCGCCATTAAGGTAGTTGTCTCATGTGTTTATGAGAACTCCTAGTGGTATACCGGGAGAAACACGAGTCAGTTGGAAAATTTAATGTCATGTTGGCACGTTGGCCATAGTAACTCAAATGGTTAGAGCGGCTGGACGGAAACCAGAAGTCCGTGGTTCAAATGCCGGCTATGGCATTGAATTTTTCAGTCTGGCTCTACCTTTTCATAGTGCGTCCTACACACGTCTAGTGTGAAAGAACAATTAATTTTTTAAATTAATATAATGTTCTCAGTTCAGGCGCGTGAGATGTATGTACCACATTCGGCAGCGCTGCTAGGCGGGGCAAGCTTCGGATTGGCTGGAGTATGCAGTACGGCCCGCCTCCATATGTCTTTAACTTTAGCGAAGATTATCAAGCAGTCCTCTAATGTCCTTAATGAGCATTATTTCCATTGAGTTAGCCTCTGCAACCACAAAACCTAGAAACACACGTGCAAATTAAAGATGTAAAGGAAATGAAAGGAAATTTTGGTAGACGGCTACCAACCAATGAAAAAGATGAAAGAGCGGGGCTGAGGGTATCAAACGTGATATTTAGAGTACATTGCTCACGTCATCTGAGAAGGTTATTCAAGCAGTGATTAAAAATGAAAATTTAATTGTGAATAATTATGATGTGCTTGAATACATGACAGAGCACCTTCATGATAATGCATTAGACTACAACTATACAAAAGCAGCTGGGTTGAAGCAAATCAGTATTCAAGATAATTACTAACTATAGCAAATCTCCCACACGACATACACACTTCACCACAACAAACATGTCTGATCCCTATTGCCCGCATCCTTTGACGGAATAAACTAATGCTCCGATCATGAGCTTAGTATAAGCTTAGCTTCGTCATGCACAATATCAGAAATAGGAAATCTGGATCATTCAGGTGGAATTAGATTATTACACTAGTAATCTAAATTTGGTTCAACTATAACGTTATCCTACTTAATGACCCACGCTGTATTTTAGATAAATTAAATACCACGTGTTTTTCCAAACTCATTCTTTACGACAATGTTTCCTAATCTTTCTCTCCTCAGGAAACGCTAGAAGTGCTTAATCAAATCTCGAGGAAGCCCAGCAGCTTATGCGAAAGTTTAACCAAGGTTGAAGTACACATCTCGATTACCTTCGGTATCTCAGTGATACTGTAAAAGAGTAATACTACCTACAGGTTAAATCTTAAGATTCGCCGATTCCTATTTGTTTTCAATGTTAGTGAAATGTGTAAATTTTGCTGCATTTCGGAAACGCAATAGATTCACTGGAAGTTCAACCTTTATCAATGAATAAAATCATTTTTAAATGTTTGTCAAACAATAAAACACCTATTATTTAAGTTAATTGATTAAAATTAATCGTTTCTTCACACTAGCCCAATATAGGCTAAGGTTTTTGATAGATTTACCGGGAAAATATAAAAGTCAATTGCAGAATTCAACGTCGCCATGGCACATCGGCCAAGGCACCGAATAGGCAAGAGCGACGAAGGAAACCAGGAGATCCGTGGTCCAAATCCCGGCCATGGCACCACACTTTTCAGTTTGACTTTCCAAAATATATCTAAATATTTTATCAATAGAACCAAAAGAATACAGAAGTAGAAACAAGTCCAGTATCTTCGTATCAGTCAAGCACACACTTTTTTCAGGACTTACACTCATATTCAGTTGCATGACTAATAGATTGAACAGTCTCTTTCTCTCACACAAGACTGAAAATTTCGAAAAGAAAGATTCAGGTAAATACATTCTTCTTCTTCTTCTTCTTCTTCTTCTTCTTCGTCTTCTTCTTCTTCGTCTTCTTCTTCTTCTTCTTCTTCTTCTTCTTCTTCACTCCATGGTTTGGGCATATCGCCTTTTCCGGCTTCATAGATCTCTCCAGCGTTTCCTGGTTCGTCCTCTGTCTCTTCTTCCTTTTGGATTATAGTTTAATACTGCATTTGGATATCTTCCATCCTCCATTCTTAATATATGTTCATGACATTGTTGCCTTCGTTATGATATTTTGTCATGGGCTGGTTCGATTTCTAATTCCTTTCTAATATCCTCGTTTTTTGTCTAATATTGTACAACCTTCAACACTTCTTAGAAATTTCATTTCTGCAGTCTGTATTTTATTTAAATCCTTTTGTGTTGGCACCCAGGTTTCGCTTCCATATAGTAAAGTTGGAATAGCTATTACCTTATACATTTTCATTTTTGTATCCTTTCTCACTCTGTTTTTAAAAGTTATTTGGATTGTCCCACATATGGCTCGGAATTTGTCTACGTTTCCTTCTACAGCAGCATTGTTTCTAAAACTTAGGTTACATCCTAAATATTTAAAACTCGATATTTGTTCTAAAATCTTATTTCCTAAAACAATTTTGATCTTACATTATAATTTCCTTTAAAAGCAATAACTTTTGTTTTCTCTTCTGATATTTCAAAATCATACTTTTGTACTATATTATTTAGAATATACATTGATTTTTGCAGTTCATTTTCATTCTGATGAATCCATATTTGGTCATCCGCAAACAGCATGGTATTGGAAATTAATTGTTCTATCACACTAGCCGTGTGTAGGACGCACTGTGAAATGGTAGAGCCAGACTGAAAAATTCAATGCCATAGCCCGGATTTGAACCACGGATCTTCTGAGTTTGGTCCAGCCGCTCTAACAATTTGAGCTACTATGGCCAACGTGCCAACATGACATTAAATTTTCCAACTGACTCGTGTTTCTCCCGGTAAAGCACTAGGAGTTCTCATAAACATGAGACAACTATCTTAATGGCGACTTACTATGCTGTAAGTTCTTTAAGGCCCGGGCTTTATAGTTCGGACCACTATTAGGTACAATGAATGGAAAGTAATTATTCTTTCACACTAGCCGTGTGTAGGACGCACTATGAAAGGGTAGAGCCAGACTGAAGAATTCAATGCCATGGCCGGGATTTGGACCACGGATCTTCTGGTTTCCTTCGTCGCTTTTGCCTATTGGGCTGCGATGGCCGGCGTGCCGTCGCGACGTTTGATTCTGCAATTGACTCATATATATTCCCGGTAAATCTAAACAAAACACCTGTTAACACGAACAATATCTAGAGAATTACAGTAATTATTTTAACGGTATTTACTGAAGAACCATTATGTTATTTTATTTATAAAAAGTCCACTAACTGATTGATTAGAAAATATTACTTGGTTGTCACGGAAAGCTTATAAAGCTGATAAAGCCAATCATTGCCAGTAAAAAGCACCGTACAAACTGACAGCAACCAGATATGTGACAGTAAGACGAAGAAAACATTTAAATAGTTAAACTGACGTTCAACTGACTTCAGGACCCCTTATCCCTTTGGATTTATTTTTATGAGAACATTTTTATCTTAATTATGCAGTGTAAGTTTACTTACTATGATATCGACAGAAAAAATGCATTGTACTATAATTAAAGTCGTGCTGCTCGAACGGTTACTATGGATTTATATTTGGTAAAAGATACCTCCCAAATAACGCACTGATTACTCCACTTGGAGTAAACATATATTTGTCATTTGTGGTTCCGGCGAATTCAATTGGCTGAAGTGATGCGTTTATTGGTGCTTAGCACACAAATGAGGGCCACGTCAGTTCCCGTCTCACTCTTACAAGAATAATCAGTGCGTTATCTGAGAGGTTTCTATTAACAAAGATAAATCCATGGTAACGGTTCTAGCAGCGCGACTATACTAACTACACTGGGCAACAAAAAATAATTTTTGAATGTTTGGAGCACTTCTTGAGGCAATTCCTACTAATTTTGGGTTGAGAAAAAGAAATCGGACAAAGAAAGTTTTATTAGTTCTAGTTTCTATGATATACACAAGGCGGAAGTATTACATATTAACGGATTGAGAGAAAGGATGCATTTTAATTACATACATGCTAACAACAATGAAAGTGCATTTGATGTTTTAATTCGCAATTACATGCTAAGAGTTCTAAATTGCTGGAAAAATACTTCGCAGATAGTCGTGTCTGAAGAGAATCATGTGGTGGCCTATTGATTTCGTCGTCTTTTAGCTGGCCTCTTGTGACGGAGTTCCGCAGAATCCCTAGCAGTAATCCGCAAGCATTACCTCATTCCAACGGCCCTGATATCTTTGTTCCATAACGGAAATGTTCTGATGGAATCTCTCCCCATGTTCATCACTAACAGCTCCACAACTAGGAGGGAAAAAGTCTAGGTGGGAGTGGAGAAAATGGATCCTAAGGGACATGTTGCATCCAAAGTTACGGTATTTTTGGAGGAGCACTGTCACCAAATGCTTGTAGTTGTCATTTCTTTTGTTGCCTAAAAATCCATAAACAACATCCTTGAAGGCTTCCCAAGCTTCCTTTTCTTTCCCCTCCAAAATTTGGTCAAATGCAGGATTCTTTACAAGTTCTCTTATTTGTGGTCCGACAAAAATGCCTTCCTTAACTTTTGCATCACTTAATTTCCAAAATTTCTCTCTGATTGTGTTTTGTTATTTGACAGGTGTGCCAAATCCCAAAAAGGTCCCCCAAATTTAAAATCTTCATTCTAAAAAATGAAATGTCACTTTATCTTCGAAATAAGAGCCAATCTATCATTTTTACGGCGATTCTTTTTTTTTAATTCAGCAGGAAATACATGTAAATTCACTATTATTATGCCCGAAACATTTTCGTTGTTGCCCACTGTTATTATTGACAAATCTTGCGGAGTGACCTTGATCAGGCTCTCAGATTATGTAGCAGCGGAAAAGTACTGGTTGTTTGGTGAAACTGCTCTCTATCGTATTAGGTAAATATGTTGGTGGAATGTGGTTGGACCCGCTCGCCTGTGGCTGCGGTTGCGGTACACTTTGGGGCAGTTAACTAATATTGAACTATAAACGTAAACACCTGAAGGTTTTGGAAAATTTTAGCGTATCTTTGGTGAAACAAGGAAGAATTCAACGCCAGATTTGTCTCGTAAACTCTGCCAGCAGAAAAGGAAGAAATAAAGAAAGGGTTCAGAGGAGAGGTGTAAAATCTTAGGCTGAAACCCACCAACCTCTGGATTCCCAATGGGAGTTACGTCTTAAAATAATCAATCGCTGTTTTTTCATTACTCATAATTTCAGCATTTTTGCTCATGTAAAATGCTTCTAGCAGAACGTTTATAGTAATCGAACAATGCAATTTTGCACATAGGCTTTTACAGAGGCAATGAATAGGAGTTGCTCTTTGAGTTTTACTGTGAGATGCATGTAGGTATAATTTTTCAATATTCAAACCTATACTTTACAAAGTTTTAAGCTTAAAATATTTAAAAGAATGTGCCTGTAAGGGTGTTTAAAAATCTAATATGGCACATTTGCATTGCCTTTCCTAATGTTTCTTCATCAAAGCTATTCTTTTTTATCTGATAAAGATTTTTCTGAATAATTTTACTACCTATTTTCGTGCATGTAAACTGGTAATAGAGGGTGCTTTTATGTACTGGTGCTATGTAATGTTCTTTGAAATTCCATTCCCTTTGCCACTCCAAGAGATTAGTCATTTCACTAAGAAGTTGGTAATTCGCTTGAATGATTTTACATCTGAGAACAGTGTAAGTATTGTAACATTCAAACAAGTAATTATGAAAATAACTGAACCCAAAATTGACATCATTTATGTGATTAACCATATCTAACTTTGTATAACAACATTTTGTCTATCTCTTACGATTTATCAGTTATGTAAAAGTAACTCAAAATGAAGATTATTTTGAGGGTTCTCTCTATAAAATTCAAGACATACCCTTACTTAAAATAAATATTTTAAATATATTGTATTTTAAGAAAAATTGCTAGTAACATTTTTGAGAAAATGATATTCGTAAAAGTCATTTAAACGGTAGACCTAGGTTGGGAGAGCCTTGAAAATGTTTTGTGATGCAATCTTGGAAGAATCTGAACTTATATTGTGCTGAATCAAAGTTTCTTTTCTGAGTTATGCTGCTCACACATAGAACTTTTCATAAGAATGTTTATTTATTTGTTTATGTATTTACTTATTTTTAATCAGATTGAAATTTCGGCTTGGTATTTTTCAGTGCCATCCTCGGCTTACTATAAGAAAGTAAACCTTAAAGCCCAAACCAAATTAGACGCAAAAAAAAACCTATTGCAGTTTTATAAATGCTATAATAAACCTGCTCTTAATATATCATGCGAAAATGTTTATTCCATTCCGCAAGAGACGATACCTGGTATAAAAAGTAGCAAACAAATTTACCCATTATACCACTTTACTAGCATGGATGAGATTTGGGCTGTAACATATTGCATTTTAATATGTCTGTGATATAAATTTGATAAAGATAGCATTAGCAGTTTTGAATTTCAAAGCAGAAAGAAATGCTGCTGCTACTCATGAAATATTTTATACTTTGCGTGTAACTTTTGATTTGTAGTTTGTGTTAATACTCCCAGAAACCTGACCCTGACTTAAATCTCTCTCTCTCTCTCTCTCTCTCTCTCTCTCTCTCTCTCTCCTCTCTCTCTCTCTCTCTCTCTCTCTCTCTCTCTCTCTCTCTCTCTCTCTCTCTCTCTCTCTCTCTCTCTCTCTCTCTCTCTCTCTCTCTCTCTCTCTCTCTCTCTCTCTCTCTCTCTCTCTCTCTCTCTCTCTCTCTCTCTCTCTCTCTCTCTCTCTCTCTCTCTCTCTCTCTCTCTCTCTCTCTCATCTTCATCTTCCTGTTCTTCCTTGCCTACAGGGACTTTCCGCAATTCAGAGTTTAAATTTATTCAAAGTGTATCAGTAAACGAGGGATCCCAAAGTGTACATTCTTACCCAAGGGAATTAAACTATCATAGAATGTATTACACTTTATTAATACTTTAGATATTAAGATAATAATATAACTCAGGTAACCAGCGATTATAACAAATATCTATACATACGTATTGTATATATGTTGACAGCAATGCCTTTATGGATTTGGAGCGTGGCTGAATTTGCCAGGAATAAAAATAAGGGCAAGAGAGTGTTGTGACTGTTTGTTCGTAGAATTAAAAGTCTTGTGTACAGAAATTTAAACAGCTCTTTATTGCAGTTCATAGTAACTTTGTACACCCCTTGCAGCAGTAAAAAGGTGACTACACAACAGCAGTCTTCAAAGTCGTCTCGTTCCACTGCCACACGTAAACAAACGAAAGAAATCACTGCGGTGCACTTCAGATGCCAACAGGAGAACGGCCGCCGATATGACCATAGCAGTTAAAGGACGGGTATATATGGAACAAGGAAAAAAATGTCCACACACTCACAATTATTGCACAACTGCAACTCAAATAACAACTGGCCACCGCTCTAACACTTGGCGGGGTTTTTACACCTCCAGTCACCGTTCCAGAGTGTAGTTGAGCCCCCGAGAAAGTTGGTGGTGGCGAGAGAAAGACAGAACTATCCAGTCATCACTGTCTTTTTCTCTCTTTATTTCTTTCCCTCTCCCGGTAAGCGCCCACTATCTGTCTCTTTCTTTCCTGCCCACGCTTTTCGGCGGCTGCAATCCAACAATGCGATGGCGGCTTTATGGTATACAAATATTCATTGGAACAAGAACCGGCACCTGTACAGCACAGTGGACCAAATATATATTGATGTTTTGGCACATGTCAATAATAAATGCTTGTGCCAAACTTGAGTGTTGTTTTTGAAAAAAATTATTTCGAAAACAAGTATTATCAAAAAGCAAGAGGCAAAACTTTTATCGAGAATGAACCGCTATTAAGATCACTGCAAATTAGTGTGGAGTATAAGCAGAACAACTGAAACAATGAATTACCTAAAAATAACATTAAAACTATTAAAACTATTTCACACTAGTCAATGCCATGTCCGGGATTTTTCAGTCTGGCTCTACTCATGCAAATCTTAAGCCTACACACGGCTAGTGTGAAAGAAGTGATTATTTCCATTAATTTGCCTAAAATAACAGCCTGGGACTTAAGTACTTACAGTCTCGTAGTAAGTACTTAAAGTGTCTCATAGCATATGAGAACCCCTAGTTGTTTACCGGGAAACATACGAGTCAGGTAGAGAATTTAATGTCATATCGGCAAGTTGGCCATAGTAGCTCAGTGGTTTTAATCTTGCCATTGAATTTTTCAGTCTGGCTCTAATCATTCATTAAAACTATTGTTACGTAAGCATAATAGTCCTGTTGAAACCTTCCCTTTAGTTTAATAAATGGCGACGGATATTCACAAGCATAAAGTTGCGCTAAAAAATTATTCCTTGAAAATATTTTTTTTTTCAATTCCACAAAATAAAATCAGTAATTCCCTTGTATGAGTTTGTTAATATAAAATGTTTCTTGTTCCACAAAATTTCCTATTTAAGAATATTTTATTTCAAAACAAATCTCAACTTATTTTACTAGTTGCACATTTTAAAAGTTAACTTAATTTATTAGTCCCGTACTTTTAATTTTCAATTTTTCTTTCACTTAAATTTTCCAATATTGTTTGGAACCCGAATTCTTAGCGGAATATCTACTCTCAGGTACTCCTTCGACGTAATGATATCATCTCCATGCTCTCTTGCGGAGTTATTTATCTTATTCCCCTTGGAGATTTCTCATTCAACTGCTAATTGAACCACGGTATGCTGCTATACTGCTAATAATACGAAATCCCTGTTGCTATTTCTTGTGCAGCCATTTATCTTCTGTACTATTACCCGTCTGGTACTCATCTCTTTATAGCGTATCTCTAACGTTTTACTTGGCTTCATCTGTGATAACACGCTATTTATTGTTAAATCATCCGCTCTTCACTTATTCGATTTCTTTGTCTTACATATATTAATTAATTTACATAATAAGTTACTATTTTCTAACGTTTCCCTTCCATTGTTTTCAAGTGCTTCACATTGCCTTTCTTTTCTACATTAATAATTTATAAATGTAATATAAACGTTCACATGCTTTTTCAAAGTTTCCTTTTCTTGATGCTTATTTCATATAGCATTCAATGCTTTTTTAACATTATTTTAAATTTTTCAATTTAATGCCTTTATTTCACATAATTCGATACTTATGTTAAATTCCTCTTCAAACCTTATGAAATCATAATTTCGTGTAATCAAGCTGAAATTAATTGACATCCAAACATTTTTAAGTGCTATTCATCTATATCGTACATAAGATGTATGAGTGAAGTGGATATGGTATCCTTATTGGTGTCAAATGATTAAAATCATTAATAAAATTACTCCAACCGTACATGCGTGTGTAAACTACAGGCTTGATGTGAAGAAAATGAACAGATAAATTCTTTCGGAATAATTCAACAACTTTAATCTGGCGTCGTCCAGTTCATCAAGGTATGTCTTACATATTAGCAATATATCTCATAATACAGGTACAAGGAACCACAAAATATCAATCTCTCTTTGTGGTTTTTAGATTTTCTATGTGAATATAATTTTTACTTGTTCATTTGCGATGCATGTTTCGGCGAAACATGTATATAATCTTCCTTCTACCCACAAAATGGATGCTTGCTTTTTAGTTTACATAGGGTATACTAGTACAACCTGTTTGCAAATTCGCTGTAGAGTCACAACATACCAATGTTGGAAATATCCACGTGTGGATATACAAGTCTGAACACAGTTGTATTGGAATAGCTTTTCCTGCAAATATTTTTTTTTTCATTTTAATGTTTCTATCATGTGCGTAATTATTTTATTTAAGTCCCAAATCTAGATTGGGTAACTACAATACAATATAGAGTTTTCTGCTCTACAATGAAACATGTCCGGTGCTTTAAGTTCCGCTGAGCGAGCGGACTATAGAGATGGGACGTTCCTTAAAAGATTCTTCGAGAAATCACATAGCATTGCCTTCTGTTTGTGCAGTGTGATCATATAATTAGTCTTCCTGTAGCTAACCAATGAAAGCCTTGGATCATTAAACAACAGCATTCACTGTTCAATGTGTCTTCTAGCAATACGTAAAGGGCGTTTAGTTAAAGTGATCTTACAGAGCAAACGCCATCTGGCTCGGAGCCTATCCCTTGGAATATTAAATAAGTTTACGCACTGCTTCATGATGAAGTACAACTGCTGCTACATAGCTTTCAGTAAAAACCTGAATTTGTGTTGCATGTTCAGAAAGAGTACCATAATTTAATACTAAATTAAATACGAGTGCTGTTCAATAAATAATGATCATAATTTTTGTACGGTCATAATTTTTCGCACTAAAATTCAATCTTATTATATTCTGTTAGGCTAATGTGGAACAAATACCCCATAGTAGTTTCATTGTTAGTATTTCTGGTTTCCGCCTGTGAGTACCAGGCAAGTTCAGACAGGTTCAGTATCGCCTATCGCTGCAATGGAGGTAACACGCGAGGAACAATGTGCGGCTTTGAAATTCTGCTTTCGTCTCAACAAATCTTCAGTTGAAGCCTATACAATGTTACAGGAGGCCTATGGAGAGTCTGTTCTTCCCTACAGCACAGCTCGAAGGTGGTTTAAAATGTTTCAAGACGGGAGACAATCAATTTAAAAGGAAAGTGGACCAGGTGCTCCAGTTACTGCTCTTACGGAAGAAAACAGCACTACTTCTGCCATTGTGAGAGAGGATCAGCGAATGATCTTAAGATCACTTTCTAAAATACTGAACATTTCATTGGGTGCCACCCACACGTTGGTGACAGAAACATTACACATGAGAGGTGTTTGTGCGCGATGGTTTCCATGACTGTTGATTCCGGAACAAAACGACATTTGCATGCAGTTAAAGTTGATGTTAGAGGAAGATCCGGAGTTTCTTTCAAACGTAATCACTGCTGATGAAGCTTGATTACATCATTTTGATCCTGAGAGCAAACAGCAAAGCTCAGTGAGGAAATTTCCTTCATCACCAACCCCCCAAAAATGCAAATGTGGTTGCTTCTGCTGGGAAAGTTATGGTCATCTCATTCTTTGATATTCATGGAATGGTTTATCCGCGTGTTGTACATGCGCACACATCAGTAACTGGACAATACTACAGGGATGTTCTGAAATCATTGCAAGTTTATATCAGGTGCAAAAGACCACATTTCCGTGAAGCAGGCTGGATGCTGCACCACAATAATGCGCGGCGGCATATTGCCAATGTTGTTGCTGAATATCTTGCAAAAATCAACGTGAAGTGCATCCCTCATCCTCCCTGTAGTCCTGTTTCAGCCCCATGTGACGTTTTTCTATTCCCTAACTTGAAGAAACGCCTTCGTGGGAGGCATTATCCATCATCAGAGGCAGTGGTGAAGGCTGCGGAGGCGATTTTGAGGGATCTCTTTAAAAGATGGTTTCCAGCATGTCTTTGAAGACTGGCAGAAACACTGGGACAATTGCATCGCATTCAGGGAAGACTTTTGAGAAGGACCATCAAAATTATGAGGATGAGTAAAGGTACATTGTCAAAAAGAAATTGTGGTCATTCTTTATTGAACAGCCCTCGTATGTAGCCATCGCCATCAATAAGTTTTAGCAACTAATGCCTTAACGACACAATTAAATTTTACGCAATAATAATACGAAGTAAAAACACAACAAATAATCACACATATGGGTATAAAAATCAATTAAGAAATCTTGTTTGAAAATTCTTTGTAGAAAAACACTTAACTTACTGTTGTTCGAGCTTCCAAACTAGTCTAAGCCTACGGCAAAACTCTGAAAGTCTGTATATAACGTACGTAAACGATTGGTTGCTGACGAATATTTCCATTTTAACGTATCGCCTTTTCTAATATTCTGTATGAAAAGTTAATAGTTATTTAAACGTCTAGTCAAAAAGTGGGGGTGTAGTGAATCGGTGTTTTTGCACTCGTTCACCGAGAGTTTTGACTTTAATTAGAAACTTTAAAATAGTTTGCCAGAAAAGTGATAGCTTCCCACCACAGAGTATAGTTAATAAAGCACCTACTAAAGTTACTTTTATCATGATGGTTTTGCACAGCGGGTAAATTCAATAAACTCATATTTTGCTATGAACCATTAGAGACACCTGCTGGTTACCTAGGAGATATTTAATGGGAGTTTTCCAATAAAGGTGAGGCAATATAATCCTAGGTTCTGCCTTAGTTTCTTCCATGTTTTATTTGCTTTTTATACTCGAGAGCAGTGATTGGAGTTTCAGACACTTTTGTAATTTACGTCCTCCAACGTCAAGTCATATCGGACGATGAATGGAATGGATGAACAGATGCTCAAATGAGCCCGAGGCCCATAGAGCTTAGAGCTACCGACATTCGCCCCTCAGGATAAGGGAAAACCTCGGAAAAAACCTTATCCAGGTAACTCACCCTGACCGAGATTCGAACTCGGGACCTCTTGAACGTGAGGCAGACATGCTACCACCACGCTACCGAGGCGGGCTCAGACATTCTCGTGCAGTTATCGATTGACTAGATATAGTTTTATAAAGTTTCGTTATCTCTTATGAAAAAAAAAAAAATACGGACGTGTCACATTTACATAAGTGTCTATGGATTCTTCAAGAAATTATCCTTAAAATTATCCTTATATATAGACAATATTTATAGAAGTAGTTTTACACACATTCCATTTTAGGTATAATAGGAATAGATATATGTAGTAGGTTTAAGCAATAATCAAATCTTGGAACAGCTGGTCGCTGTGGAACGGCGTTATTCTTCACTTCCCTCTATATGACCAGCAAGGAAAAAATAAAATGTATGACTTCCCATATGAGAAAAGCATAAGTATTTTAAAATAAACACGATTAATAATATATAATTTATTGTAAATCCTTAATCTAAATAGTATTTCTGAAGTTCTGCGTACCAACTCTGCAGGCAAAAATAAGAGGGGGAACCTATGAACTAATAATAAGTTTCTTCGTGTGCTTTCGGCAATTTACAGCTAAAGCTGCGATGGATCACAAGTTGCTTTTCGTTGTGTGTACGTTTGTACATCGGTTTTAATATATGTAACTAAAATATAAAGCTGGAGTGTATATTTTACAGGCATTGCTGGTGCGTCATGTCGGCAGAGACCGCTACTGGGCAGTTTCCGGAAACAATAAGAGTGTGACAGCTGTGAAATGAAATACCCAGCTTCATGTTTACGGAAACGCTCTGTTAAATGCAAGTCAGTCCTGCGTGAAATCAATCGCTACGTTACAAGCTGGGCTTGCCTCCGACCCTCATATCCGCAGTCTGTCGATGTGGGTAAGGTGAAATTACTACTCCTATAGGAGGGGAGATCACGTGTTACACTCGCAAACCGGAGGCACCGGTTCGATTCCTTACCATGACCTTGGGCTTATGGGTTTTCCTTGGTCGATAGGCAACTATTGGGATGAATTATTATTTTAACATGATTTCTTTTCATTTCTCTTCCATTCGGTTTTCTTAGTAATTTTAAGGTGCTATTTTTATAGGCTCTGTTTATCTGCTACATTTCTTGCGTCCCTTTTTATCTGGAGCATGAAATATAGTTTAAGTTTGCTCAGAGGCCTCTATTAATGCCGTACTATTGATTTTTATCCCCAAAAACAGCCACCGGGATTGAATCGCAACGTAAAAAGCCAGAAACTAGTCATATTATCCCTAGGCCACGGAGGCCGGCAGGTGGTGCAGGACAGATGGCGGAGATGCTCGATTGACAGGTTGTTCACCGCTCTCTCTAGCCAACTTCAGTAGCAGGATGGGTCTTCCGCGCGTTTGTGTGGCTTGTGTGCCTACGACCTCTATCCTGTGGTTCCTTCACTGTAATCTGTTTCAAATGGGATGACGTTTGTCCTGAGCGCTGCTAGATGAGCAACCAATCGGAATACTGCGGTGTTGCCGTATTGCATTCCCGCTAAGTGGTGTGCGACGAGCGCCAAGCTAATCAATCTCTAATAAATACTATCCGCGCTAAGACAAAAATGCAGATTTTGCAAAAACTTATCCATGTGGAAAGTAGAGAGTAATGTATTTAACATAACCGTAAATACCCCATATTTTTAGCTCATACAGTTTTCCTAAAACAAACAATTAAAGAACTATTATATCAATTCATCGCGTCGTAAGCTATGTGATGAATATCATTATTGGTTGGCATACATTTGTAATTAATCAGAACTGAAACGTAAAAGTTTTACATGACGTGATGAAAGAATTACTTTGAATAATAAATTCGAACCAGAGGAAACAATACACTTTCTACTGGCCTAGCGGAACGTGTCTAGTCACATTATAATTTTGTTTATGAATGGTTTCTTAAATCCCTATTTACTCTAGAGAGATCAAAGCAGCATGATTCAGTTGTTCTTCCGTTCAAAAACAAGGGAAAGTGTATCAGCTGGATCGGTTTGCAATTGCAATGAGACACGAGGTATTTATTATAAACCTCCTTCCCCCTTACCATTGCCAGAATAATCCAATTGAGTTAATGTGGGCTCAAATTATGTTGCAAACAGAAATAATACTTTTAAACTGACTGAAGTTGAATGAATTAGTCACGAAGAAATTGACAAGGAACACAACAAGGCTAGGAAAACTGCGTAAGACATGAGATAAATTACAAGATGACGACTTTTGGAAAGAAATAACACGTGACGGGATTTTGGAATCTATCATCATAAATTTGCAATACTCACACGATGAAGATAATGAGAATGACGAATTATCTCTTAACGTAACTAACATTCACAGCTATATGGATGCACCGCTGGCATATTCGGTTGATTAGAAAAATAAGTAAATCATAAACTATAATTATGTTTAAACTATATACTTAAAACATGTGCGCAATACATGAATATCCATCTTGTAATTCTGATTTCATCATCTGCATTATTATAAAACTTTGGAAAACTGAGTTTACGTTTCCTTACGTTTAGATCCAAAGACTCGCAAGTGTGTGTGTGTGTGTGCGCGCGCGCGCGCGCGTGCGTGTGTGTGTGTGAGAGAGAGAAAGAGAGAGAGAGAGAGAGAAAGAGAAATATAAAGAGTGGGGGTAATGAGGTGGCAACGCTGAAGGCTCTAACGCATCTGATTCGCTACAGGGGAAAGCTTTTCCCATTTGTAACACGTAGTAGATGCGTACTCCCGGAGGTTAATAGTCACAATATATTTTTGTAGCTGGCATATTGGAAGGTACCCTCTCTATTTTATAACGTAATGCGAAGGAAATAAATATTCTCACCCAATCATCGGAAGGCACGACCAACTGATGGCTGAGTGGGGGACAGGAGGCATTAAGCCCACGCCTACCCATTTATCTCGTGTTGATAACTGAGGGGATGGTTAGGAAAATGTCACTGGTCGCTGGCCGCCTCTTTCCCCTCCCCCTTACGTCTGGAACAGTCGGGATATTTCATCTAACCCAGAATTTTCTATATAGGTCAGTTGGTCTTATATAAGCGACGCGCCGGGCTGGAAGAGAGTTCAGTTCCTGGCGAGCAGCCGTGGGAGCGCCGTGTTAGCGAACGGACTGGAAGACTGTGTACGTGTATCAGAGGAGTTGCACGTAATTGTGAGTGTGGAGTGACCTATGACACACGAACTGCTGAATTGTAATTGTGTGCGCTACGTAATTCTATGTAATCGGCAAGTGTTCCAACTGTAATTCGGTGGAAATAAATAACATTTTGAGTTTGTGCATTTGAACTTTTAATTTCACGAACCCACAAAGTCACAATATTCTGTTTGCCAACGATGTCGCCAATTGACATGATCATATCAGTTCCAGCAGCAGTTCCTTTACATGCCACTAAAACTACTGACAAAGCACTGTCATCCTCTTTGAGGGCGGTCCACAAAATCGTTGGATACTTTTACATTAAGTGTTAACAAAATAATTAATCATCATAATAATCTACCTTCCTGCATTCTCTCTCAAATAAACACACTTTGAGAATTGTATTCTACTTGAACGTCCAATAGAGATATTACTCTGGAAACATGTTTGAGAACAACTTATTTTTTAAACGTCTGTACTGTGTATATGTGGGTATTAAAAGGTAACTAGAAAGCTAAAACATGAACTGCAAATGTCAAAGCTGTATTCAGTTTCTTAACTCTCAAAGATTCAATAGCGAGATTTTAAAGAATATCTCGCTATTTCAGATTATTATTTTCAACAACATTTTTCCTAATGTTTGATCAGTAAAACACGGCTCTAATGATTTTGATTAACAAAACAAAAATATAAAGTACTTGCATTTTATGTAAGTTGCATAACTAAAATAATCTGTGAAGAGCTTGCGAGATGAAGGAACTGTTGTTTAATTTAGTTTATCCCATAAAATAGTTGTGAAATTAGCATTTGAATGACATCGTAGTTATTTCTTCGAAATTTTATATCGACTTCATGCTGTTTAAAGAAAATCTAAATAATAGAGATACAATAGTCAAACCATAAAAATAGAATATCCACATACATTCTGGCCCTAACATTCTTCATTTTATTGCAGTGCGAAAAGCAACTGACAAATTAATCTTTTAAAACTGTGAAAATATCCAGAAACAAAAATTATATCTAAAAAATGACGAACTGCTCAAAACAATTTTCAGCAGCTTGTACGTATTTTTATTAACTAAGCTTTGTTTATCTGCATAGTCTATGAGTGATGCAAAGTATACAAAATTCCTTCAGAATGAAGAGGTCTTCACAGATCGTTTACAGAAAGTGGAATACAATGTACAAACTTTAGGAACACATTTGGACTTTTCAAATTAAAATTATATTAAATATATGCACTGTCCATATAATGTGTACTTCACGAAACAAACGAATGCAGACAATTTTTTCGGATTACCTGAACATGTTTGATATGCCTTTGGCACTTTACCCAAGAAATTGCTTATGTTTTACAGTTGTTTTCGTCAGGCAGTTGACTCCAACATGTCAGTTTACTTTTAGTAGGACAAAATGACTTAAATTTTTGTTGGTACTCTCACTGTGCATATTCCGCCAAAGTAATGATTGTTTCCATTCATGCCCACAGAGAAATAGATTTTCCTACCAGGATTGTCGGTCATTTCGTGTCACTTCCAGCATCCCAGTCTAAACCAACTGATCTTTATTTTCCTCCTAAAGCAGATGTATAGAACTCTTGACCCCAATTCAGTTTTATTTCATTTGTTAGGTTTAGAGAAGGATCACGTTTATAGTCTGATTCAATTTCCTGTCGGCTGTCTAGGGTACACGTTCGGTATTGTTGTCTTAGAACACGCAGGTTCCTATCCACAGGGGCTAGGTGTATCGGATGCACAAGATTTATACTGTATCCTGGAGTCTGATTGGTGTTTTCCTTGGGCAAACCTGTGACGTATTGACAGCCATCTCTCATAAATAACACGTGACGGGATTTTGGAATCTATCATCATAAATTTGCAATACTCACACGATGAAGATAATGAGAATGACGAATTATCTCTTAACGTAACTAACATTCACAGCTATATGGATGCACCGCTGGCATATTCGGTTGATTAGAAAAATAAGTAAATCATAAACTATAATTATGTTTAAACTATATACTTAAAACATGTGCGCAATACATGAATATCCATCTTGTAATTCTGATTTCATCATCTGCATTATTATAAAACTTTGGAAAACTGAGTTTACGTTTCCTTACGTTTAGATCCAAAGACTCGCAAGTGTGTGTGTGTGTGTGCGCGCGCGCGCGCGCGTGCGTGTGTGTGTGTGAGAGAGAGAAAGAGAGAGAGAGAGAGAGAAAGAGAAATATAAAGAGTGGGGGTAATGAGGTGGCAACGCTGAAGGCTCTAACGCATCTGATTCGCTACAGGGGAAAGCTTTTCCCATTTGTAACACGTAGTAGATGCGTACTCCCGGAGGTTAATAGTCACAATATATTTTTGTAGCTGGCATATTGGAAGGTACCCTCTCTATTTTATAACGTAATGCGAAGGAAATAAATATTCTCACCCAATCATCGGAAGGCACGACCAACTGATGGCTGAGTGGGGGACAGGAGGCATTAAGCCCACGCCTACCCATTTATCTCGTGTTGATAACTGAGGGGATGGTTAGGAAAATGTCACTGGTCGCTGGCCGCCTCTTTCCCCTCCCCCTTACGTCTGGAACAGTCGGGATATTTCATCTAACCCAGAATTTTCTATATAGGTCAGTTGGTCTTATATAAGCGACGCGCCGGGCTGGAAGAGAGTTCAGTTCCTGGCGAGCAGCCGTGGGAGCGCCGTGTTAGCGAACGGACTGGAAGACTGTGTACGTGTATCAGAGGAGTTGCACGTAATTGTGAGTGTGGAGTGACCTATGACACACGAACTGCTGAATTGTAATTGTGTGCGCTACGTAATTCTATGTAATCGGCAAGTGTTCCAACTGTAATTCGGTGGAAATAAATAACATTTTGAGTTTGTGCATTTGAACTTTTAATTTCACGAACCCACAAAGTCACAATATTCTGTTTGCCAACGATGTCGCCAATTGACATGATCATATCAGTTCCAGCAGCAGTTCCTTTACATGCCACTAAAACTACTGACAAAGCACTGTCATCCTCTTTGAGGGCGGTCCACAAAATCGTTGGATACTTTTACATTAAGTGTTAACAAAATAATTAATCATCATAATAATCTACCTTCCTGCATTCTCTCTCAAATAAACACACTTTGAGAATTGTATTCTACTTGAACGTCCAATAGAGATATTACTCTGGAAACATGTTTGAGAACAACTTATTTTTTAAACGTCTGTACTGTGTATATGTGGGTATTAAAAGGTAACTAGAAAGCTAAAACATGAACTGCAAATGTCAAAGCTGTATTCAGTTTCTTAACTCTCAAAGATTCAATAGCGAGATTTTAAAGAATATCTCGCTATTTCAGATTATTATTTTCAACAACATTTTTCCTAATGTTTGATCAGTAAAACACGGCTCTAATGATTTTGATTAACAAAACAAAAATATAAAGTACTTGCATTTTATGTAAGTTGCATAACTAAAATAATCTGTGAAGAGCTTGCGAGATGAAGGAACTGTTGTTTAATTTAGTTTATCCCATAAAATAGTTGTGAAATTAGCATTTGAATGACATCGTAGTTATTTCTTCGAAATTTTATATCGACTTCATGCTGTTTAAAGAAAATCTAAATAATAGAGATACAATAGTCAAACCATAAAAATAGAATATCCACATACATTCTGGCCCTAACATTCTTCATTTTATTGCAGTGCGAAAAGCAACTGACAAATTAATCTTTTAAAACTGTGAAAATATCCAGAAACAAAAATTATATCTAAAAAATGACGAACTGCTCAAAACAATTTTCAGCAGCTTGTACGTATTTTTATTAACTAAGCTTTGTTTATCTGCATAGTCTATGAGTGATGCAAAGTATACAAAATTCCTTCAGAATGAAGAGGTCTTCACAGATCGTTTACAGAAAGTGGAATACAATGTACAAACTTTAGGAACACATTTGGACTTTTCAAATTAAAATTATATTAAATATATGCACTGTCCATATAATGTGTACTTCACGAAACAAACGAATGCAGACAATTTTTTCGGATTACCTGAACATGTTTGATATGCCTTTGGCACTTTACCCAAGAAATTGCTTATGTTTTACAGTTGTTTTCGTCAGGCAGTTGACTCCAACATGTCAGTTTACTTTTAGTAGGACAAAATGACTTAAATTTTTGTTGGTACTCTCACTGTGCATATTCCGCCAAAGTAATGATTGTTTCCATTCATGCCCACAGAGAAATAGATTTTCCTACCAGGATTGTCGGTCATTTCGTGTCACTTCCAGCATCCCAGTCTAAACCAACTGATCTTTATTTTCCTCCTAAAGCAGATGTATAGAACTCTTGACCCCAATTCAGTTTTATTTCATTTGTTAGGTTTAGAGAAGGATCACGTTTATAGTCTGATTCAATTTCCTGTCGGCTGTCTAGGGTACACGTTCGGTATTGTTGTCTTAGAACACGCAGGTTCCTATCCACAGGGGCTAGGTGTATCGGATGCACAAGATTTATACTGTATCCTGGAGTCTGATTGGTGTTTTCCTTGGGCAAACCTGTGACGTATTGACAGCCATCTCTCATGGTCATCTGCAATGCAGAGTCCGGTGAAGTAATAAACTGCCCAGCCGGGGTTTCAATCTCCGTGTTTGCAGTCGCCAAGGTAACGCACAGCTGTTCCCTCTACTTTATTTACTCTGTCAGCCGCAGCCGATCATCCCTGGCTCAATGCGGGTGTCGATCCACAGCAATTAGTTCTCGAGAAGGATCTACGATGGCGAAGGACATTCTGCAATTTTATTCGGCACATGTCTGCTGTTCCTTATACTCTCTTATTGATGTAAAGCACCACTGAACCTAGAAGATATTTCAAGAGATTTGTTTGAGAGTCTATCAGTAAAACATAAAAATTATACTCTTTTGCAATTTTCAATTTTAGTACTTATAAATTATCTTTAAAAAGTAGATTAAATGACGTAAATTTCCAAAACTAGCATTTAAAGTTGTTTGTGTGGATCTATAAATTAGAATTTCATCTTTAATTTTATGTCGTTTATCTTATCAGAATAGCAGTATACTTATGACTTTAATACACTTTTAAAAACGATATTTCATGTACCATTTTGTATCGTAAATTCTGCTACATTTCAGAAATAGTAATTAATTTTACTTTTTTGTATTAGAAAAATAAAGAAAGGAAATTTTGCTCTAAATAGTAAAACTCCTATTAAGTATGACACATTCTGTGTGCTCACGTCATTTCTTTATTTATTTTTGTACTTTACGTATACACGCGTGCCTTTTCCTTCCATGTCTGATTTTAGTAGCCTTTTTTGAATGCTATTTTCTTGTGCAAATAATTATTTTTCTCAGAAGGTATTGAAAATAGGTAAATTGTGTTTTGGGATCAGAGAAACTATCTTAAGGTGGTGTCCTGAATTTACTATGGTGTAAACAAGATGTCTCCTTATTCTCCAAAAATAATTACCAATATATTTAAGTCAAACTATTTTATAATGAACAAATATAATTAATTTAACCCGCGTCTTAACAATTCAGCAATTTTTCAATTATAATGATGATAATGATGATGATGATAATAATAATGATGATGATGATGATGATGATGACGATGAAGATGACGACGAGCATGATAATGATAATGATGATAATAAGAATAAGAATAAAATGCTTTCTGTGTGTAGTTTGGGATAACGAGATCTTGAAAATCTTGGTATTACATTTTTGAAAAATACTTAATTTAAATTTTTATATTTGTGTTTTAGTTATACTGTACGTACATAGATATAGCAATTTCTCTCTCTCTCTCTCTCTCTCTCTCTCTCTCTCTCTCTCTCTCTCTCTCTCTCTCTCTCTCTCTCTCTCTCTCTCTCTCTCTCTCTCTCTCTCTCTCTCTCTCTGTCTGTCTGTCTGTCTGTCTCTCTCTCTCTCTCTCTCTCTCTCTCTCTCTCTCTCTCTCTCTCTCTCTCGAACACATTTTTTCTGAATCTGTTGTCTTTTATGTAGCAGCTATCAAAAAGTATTTGGCTGAAATCTTTTTACATTGATATTTTGAGTCGAATTCAAAACTTTCCCTATTGCTATATATAGGAGGTAGGGGAACATACGGGAAACTGGCGTCACAAGTTTTGGTACTGTGACTGAAGTTGTACCTACTTGAATCGTATTAGCTTTCTTACTCTTGTAGGTGGATGTATGTTAGGTTGCCTATATACACAAAGAAAGACATTTGAGTGAAAGAACTTAAGAGGATTGGAGGGAGGAGAAGATTGTAGCAAAATGTTACGTAATACCGCGGCGCCCCTTTAAAGAATATGGAGCAAAAGCAGCGTGAGATAAGAGCTTTACTGAAGTCACAAATAAGGTCGCAATATCTTCAAGCAGTAAATTACCTTTAACAGCATGATTTTGTCATTTCCGTTGTTCTTCCGTACCTTCCTTCACTTTATTAATTTTATCTAGTGCAAATGTTTATGTCAATCCACAGTTTTTCGCGACATATCGGCGTAATGAAGTACACACGACATCTCTTCAGGAGTGCTCATCCAAGAGACCACACAAGCGCTCCCTAATTTATTGCGGTAGTAGCACTCAATATTCGTTATAACAGTTGTCACAAACTAGTTTGTTGCTCTTTTGTTGCACCGGAAACTCACTCACTAGCTCACTAACTGAAAATTCGCGCACTCGCTGACATATATTACTTCTGGAATTTTCCACAGAACACTCTAAAATGTTATGGAGGCGCAGTGAAGGGAAACTGGTTATCTGTCAAAAGCGTTTCTGGTATTTAGTTTTGCCGTAAGTGCTACTGCACCTACCCTCAAACCAATAATTATAAATATTCTCTATAATACTAATGCCCAACACCGAACTATACTGCATTCGTCTTAATAAACACCGTTTTTGTATTACTCCGCGCCCACATGCAAAAGCGTGAGAGAGGACAGTGACACTTTCGCCATATTACATTCCAACAATTTGTATGCACAAGAGTAGCTTACCAGTAGGTTTTGTTTTGCAGGTTTTGTTCGTGGAATTGATGAGAGGAAGGTGTGCTTCTTAGGACGGCAGGAGTATAGAAATAGGTCCAGCACATTCGTTTTCCGCGTTTTCAGTTTCTCTCTTAGTAAGTAGAAGAAACATTGCTCCTCAACCAAACCACGATACTGTTTTACACGTTCTAAGACAACTATCCATGAAAACATTTTCACAAACCGCTAAGTGTTTAATAGATAAAAAAGCGAAAGAAAAGATGGTTTTGTTTAAATAAGATATTAGTACTGAAAATTAGTGATGTTCTCCTTCCTTTAAATCTTTAAAAGTAGAAGCAGTGTTTTATTTTAATCTACTTCTGCATTGTTTATCAGATATTGATTTACTTATTTCCAGAGTTGCACATACCTTTTAGATGTAAGTTATGGATGAGAATTATGAATTTTCCTGCGATATTTAGCATCCTCCAAGGATGATACTACGGGGGCTGTTCAATAAAGAATGACCACAGTTTTTTATTCTGACAACGTACCTTTACTCATTCTCATAATTTTGATGGTCCTTCTCAAAATAGTCTCCCCTGAATGCGATGCACTTGTACCAGCGTCTCTGCCAGTCTTCAAAGATATGCTGGATACCATTTTTTTAGAGATCCTTCAAAATCGCCTCCGCAGCCTCCACCACTGCTTCTGATGATGGATAATGCCTCTCACGAAGGCGTTTCTTCAAGCTAGGGAATAGAAAAAAGTCACATGGGGTTAAAGCCGGACTATAGGGAGGGTGATGGAAGCACTTCACGTTGATTTTGCAAGATATTCAGCAACAACATTGGCAATATTCGGCCGCGCATTATCGTTGTGCAGCATCCCGCCTGCTTCAATTAAATGTTGCACCCAGTGAAATGTTAAGTATTTCAGAAAGTGATCTTAAGGTAATTCGTCGATCCTCTCTCAAAATGGCAGCAGCAGTGTTGATGTTTTCTTCCGTAAGAGTAGTAATTGGAGCACCGGGTCCACATTCCTTTGCAATTGATTGTCTCCCCTCTTTAAACATTTTAAACCGCCTTAGAGCTGTGCTGTAGAGAAGAAGAGACACTCCATAGGCCCCCTGTACGTTGTATAGGCCTCAACTGAAGTTTAGTTCAGACGAAAGCAGAATTTAAAGCCCGCATATTGTTCCTCGTGTGTTACCTCCATTGCAGCGGTAGGCGATACTGAACATGTCTGAACTTGCTTACTTCTCACAGGTGGTAACCAGGAGTACCAACAATGAAGCTACCACAGCGTGTTTGTTTCACATTAAGCTAACAGTATATAAAAAGTTTGAATTTTAGTGTCAAAAGTATGACCGTAAAAAAAAATATGATCAATCTTTATTGAAGTCCTCGTACAAGATTTTAAATAAAATTCATTCACCCCAAAATAAATTTTATATAGAAATTTTCGCTGCTTTTTATTTTCTGAAAAGTGAATTCCAAAAGTTTGCAGTAAAATTCAGGAATTTAAAATATTTACATCACAAATAAAATGTACGTTTTTAATTTTTTGGAACAGCCTGTAAATTCCTCCTTATTCTAGATTACGTGTATTACGAGGTAGACAGAAAGACACTATGAAATAGAAGATAACTTTTTAAAATGCACAACTTGTGTCAAACATTGTATCAAAACATTTTAAAGATATTAGTTTTTATTTGTTTTAAATTCAAATTCAAATGCTTATACGAATTTCAGTGATAATTTGCAATTCGTTTCTTACCCGTGATATGCATTGATCGTGAGATTTGGAACTGTAAATAAGAAATCGTTGCTTAAAACTTATCCGTTTAGTCTAATATATTCTTACATATATAAAAATGTGTGAAAGTGTGTAATGAAACTTTATATGGATTAGCATGAAGTAAACATAAGGATAAACACTTTAAGAATAGTTTGCAGAAGGGAGGGAAGAGATAGATCTAAGAATGCAGTATATCTAAAGTTTCTTCTTTATTTGGTTTACTTTTTATTATTTTATTTATTTATAATATTTTCTTATTCTGTGTGGCCAAAGCCAACTAGAATCTGAGGAACACTAAATGTTAGATCAAAGCAAAACGTAATCTGGTATATGGAAGGCAGAATTGATTAGGTAGGTACAAGGAGGTACTACGTAAGTGTGAAGCTACGTGCTTGTGTATTCATAGGAGAGAAGGTCATGCGATGTAATCTGTTCTAATTGCGTATGCCTAGCACCATACGTATGTGATATAAACAATTTGATTTGTGTCTACTTCATGTTAATCGAGATAAACGTTTGCAGAGATGTTCATGTATTGTAAGTGCATAAAGGATACAAGTGACTGAACTGATAATAATAGATCCTGCGAGATAAACATATCTCTAAAAAGCGGTTTGCTAAATCCTACCATTGAAATCACATACTCGTTGCACGACAAAAACAAAAGTGACGACTTAGCATTTCCCAAACTAAATACTGGAATATTAAAATCAATGACAAGGAAACTCTCGGAGGAAGCGAATGTCATGAATAAAACACCAAATATTTATGTCTGTATATAAATACTTCTGCGTGTGGAAAGTTTTGTCTGTAATAATTAGGGGTAGTGATATTTAGCAGTCAGAAATTTGGCATTTTGATTTTTACATTTAGCATTTTATAGCATTTTAAAAAAGTTTAATTTGTGTTAATTTTTTAAATGATTAAAATTAGCATTATTTATATGAGAGCTAAAACATATTTATGGAGTGTTATTAATGAAAGTGAGCTAAAGCGCATAAAGTGTCAATTAATTTTAAATTAATATAGGTTAAAGCAATACTCAGAAGTATAGAACGAGTTGATACAGACTAAAGCATATTGCATAACACACAAAAACGCATTCTGATGTAAAACTAACACAATAAAAAGAAAATGCACAAAATTAGCCTCGCACCTACTGGTGTGACCTACACATAGAATGAATGAAAGTTGCGCGTAAAACTGAACATAACAATGAAAATCGGAACTTTGGAAAATGAGAATTCCAACTGGAATTAACATGTGTTTATCACTTCCTAAAAGTTAGAAATTGCTATTGGTTTTCAGAGACAAGGATTGAAATTTTCCGTTTACTGGGTTGTGCAGATGGTTTTATATCAGACATTAGGCGTCGAAAGCGGGGTCTCTTTTGTAAAACAACTGAATTCGCTTCGGTACCAAATATACTCATATGGGCAATGGTGAAACAATAGGCTAATTTAGTGGGAAGAGTTGTCTTCCACATTCCAGAAGAGTGGCCACTTACTTTATAGCTTTCTAAACATGTAAAGGTTCTACCGACTCTTCAGTTAAAGTTTCCAAAAGAAAATGCATTGGGAAAAAATAATTACTTGGGAAAATATTCGATTTCGCATTTATATAGCATTTTAAGTCAATTTCGCACTTTATCACGCTATATCGCATTTGCAAAAAATCATAACCCCTACTTCTAACATACCATTAATATATATTTATAAGAAATTCATTCATTTTGAGGAGAATTTTCACACACTGTTCACATAATTTGAAAGTATAATTTTATAGGTCATTTACATACCCTGACGTATGTTATTTTGATACCAAGTGTTGGATATTTATTAGAAAATAAAAGGTACGAAATATTTTCCATACAAATATTGATTTAGGTTTTAAAATTTTTATTTTAAGAAGAGGCATGTATGATATTTTTCTTTATTCATCATCTTCTTCCCCTTCTTCATCTTCTTATCCTCCTCCTCCTTCTCCTTCAACCGCTAAACCTACAAAGGTTTGTTGCGTGCTCCAAATGCACAAAAATAAAACACGCATTTTCTTCTAAAACCGAGGTTCGGTTCAGTCATCTGAAAACATGCATTTCAATGAATATCGGTATCGAATTTTAAGATAAAATGTCTGGGCTGACAAATCTATATATTACTTTTCTTATCAAGTCGCAAAGCAGCAATTGCTTTCTTTAACACGTAACGCAATAGATAAAAAGGTAATTCATTCCCCAAAAAATTCTCTATGGAGACTCCTCTAGAAATACACTTTAGAGAATCTGTGAACATCACCCCTCCCAAAGCACTTTATAAAAAAGTTTGTTATTGTCTCTGTGCTTTCTAGCAAGAATTGTCGGTTAAATATCAAACTTGACATTTAAGTTTACCCTCTTTCAGGGAAGAACAAAGAAACGAATTCAAAGGCAAGAGTTCTTCCAAAATTCTTTCAAAATTGCTGTAGCTATTTTTATATTAAGTTTAACATACTTTTATGACAAATGAAAAATATGTGTATACCTTGAATTTTCTGGGGATAGCGTTGTAAGTCTCATTTATTCTGAATTACGGGTATACTATAAGAATGACAAAATCTTATTGGCAAAAATGTTTACCCGCCTCGGTAGCGTAGATGTTAATATGTCTGCCTCACGTTCAAGAGGTCCCGAGTTCGAATCTCGGTCAGGGTGAGTTACCTGTATAAGGTTTTTTCCGGGGTTTTCCCTTATCCTTCAAGACGAATGTCAGGTAACTCTAAGCTCCATGGACCCTGGGCTCATTTGAGCACCCAATTCATTCACCGTCCGATATGGCTTAACGTTGGAGGACGTAAATTAAAAAAAAATATTTCTTGTTACAATATTGTGGCCGAGGCATTGTTGTGCGGCGGGCCGCGGCGGACGCGTGTGTGCTGAGCTGGACGCTTGCCGAGAGAGGGGGGAAACTGAGAGAGAACGAGACAGTTAATTCTATCTTTCTCTCGCTGCGCCGGGAAAGGCTTGAAACGTCAGCGTCTTTCTAAAACAATGTTTGGAGGTATAAAAGCCCGCAATGTGACAGTTGCGGGTGGGCTGCTAATTGTGTGTGTGTGTGTGTGCAGCTCTGTGGACATTTTAATTGTATTGCAAGTAATTTGTTTCGTTTGTTTACGTGTGTTGAAGCAACGAGAGATCTTGAAGGCTGCGTTTGTGTATGTTACGTCATTCTGCTGCTGTCAGAGTTGTATAAAGCGTCTTTTTACTTGTATTAAAGAGCATTTCAATTTCTGCAAACAAGACTTTTAATTTTACGAATCCACCAAGTCACAATATAGATTTTATTATAAATATTTTCTTATGGAGCAAACACTCCGAGATATCCACATTTTTTGTTTCAGTTTCAGCGAGCACTGTTGCGACCGGGTGCACAAAGGGACAGATAGTGCAGTGCGGAGATAAGGGACAGATAGTGCAGTGCGGAGATAAAAGCTTGCTGAAACAGATCCAGTTAGATGAATGAAAAGTTCGAGTTTCCTCTGCTAATTTCTGGAACAGCGAAAGAGAACATTCCACAAACGTCTAGAAATACAAGGGAGCTATAAAAAGGAGCTGCGATCGCCAGTTAGTGTCTGAGTGATAATCCGAAGCGATTCCTGTGCTTGCAACTCTGTTTTGAAAGTGAAGTCTTTGTTTGTGGTCAACCACTTTGTCGATTGTAATTGTGTATGCTACGTAATTCTGCTACTATAAGGGTTGACCAATGTGTGTTTCTGCGGAAATAAAAATCAGTTTGAATTTCTGTAAATTAGACTTCTAATTCTACAAATCCACAATGTCACAGTATCAAAACCTTAGCCTATATACGGCTAGTGTGAGGAAATGATTAATTTTCATCAATTAACTAAAATAATTAGAGGTAAATGCTGAAGCCTAATACTCAAGTACTTACGAAAGTAAGTCGCCACAAATGGTGTATGTCGGATGCGAGAGGCCTTAGTGGTTTACCGGGGAAATATACGAGTCAAATGAAGAATTTAATGACATGTCGTGACGGCAAGTTGACCTTGGTGGCCCAATGAGTAAGAGCGACTGGACTGAAACCAGGAGATCCGTGGTTCAAATCCTGGTAATGGCATTGAATTCTTTATGTTGACTCTATCAAAAACCTTAGCCTATATACGGCTAGTGTGAAGAAATGAATGATTACTCTCACAATGTTCGTCCCATAATGGGAGGAAGATGTGTTATTCCTCCCCCCCCCCCAATGAAAAAATAGGATAAAGGAGGTAGATTTTGTCATATGATAGCTAGCTACCATGAGCGCTAGTATACAATTTATTCATAAAGAGCATTGTGCCTGCACATATTGCGAACCTCTCTTGAAGGCTTTTTGAAAACCTTGGAGAATTATGTTATGATGCTTGTCAGGACGTCTGTTGACTTTCCAGAATAAACCATCTAAGGAAGCCGTGAATACGAAGGGCATGTGAAGGTTTATACCGAACTTTCCATGACAGGCGATTTGGGTTAAACGCAGTAGTGTGTACATAGATATATTTTAAAATAATTAAGCAAACCTCACAGGAAACAGTGGAGCATCTGCACGTGTCAGTAAACACTAATTCCCTAATCTCACTGACGTATTAGGATGGAGTTATATTTTGTCATAAGCTGTACCGAGATGTTGCAAGAGATTGAGCTGTGGATTTTCCAAGACAGCGTTATCTGGAAAGATTAAGATCCTGACATCTGTAGCTGTTTGCTGCATGGACCAATTACTGTCTGGCGTTTCTCCCCATCCTTACAGACATCTGGTGGTGGTGTACTAATTATTGCTGCCGGAAGTCGTGCCGCTCTTGCTTTTCTTAATTCATCTTGCTATACAAATTACTTTCAGTGTTTAACTGACACGAGAAATGTTGATTATCATCTGTAGCAGAGAGAGGAACAAACAGACACAAAACAGCGCCTCGACTAGCAATTCCGTCTCCTTGTTTACTCCGGTTTTGTTTCTAGTAGATTCAACAATATGCATACGTACTGAATTTAGAAAAACAATCTAGTTTTCAGTTTTATTTCCTTAGTCTTTAGGAGTACAGGATACTAAAGGACTGGTTTTGTGTTTGGAATATAGACTACTGCCTCTTAATTATTGCACATAACTGCATGAAAATTTCCAAAAATCAAGATAATCAGTTATTTTAAAAAAAAGTAATAGAAAATATTTCTTGATATGTTTACTTTATTTGCTATGTACGTATCAGTATAGAACGTATTGCATGAAATTGCAATATAAATTGCAAAAATCTGATATCAATAGTTTGTAGGAAATGAGTCTTTTGAACCTAAGTGGAATCAAGAGAAAGAATGAAAAATAAGTTTTGGAACAGATATCTATCTGTGTGTGCATGTTATGTGTGTGTTTGAGAAAGCATAACTTTTAAACTTAGATAAATACAGAATTTGATATATTACAGTGATACGACATAAGCTTTTCATTACCCCAATCAGCCCGCCTCGGTAGCGTGGTGGTAGCATGTCTGCCTCACGTTCAAGAGGTCCCGAGTTCGAATCTCGGTCAGGGTGAGTTACCTGGATAAGGTTTTTCCGGGGTTTTCCTTATCCTGTAAGACGAATGTCGGTACCTCTAAGCTCCATGGACCCGGACTCATTTGAGAATCATTTCATTCCATTCCATTCATCGTCCGATATGATTTAACGTTGGAGGACGTAAAATTACAACCAAAAAGTTACCCCAATCACATTATCCTGCATATTGACGATTTTTCTAACAAAAATTAAAAAGCTGTGACATTTTAATTAAACTAACCATTACTGTTTACTTTAGAGCAGTGGCTTTGAACTTATATATTTAAATATTTAAATAACAAATAAAATGAGCATCTTGAAAAGCCTGGAAAGTAAGGGGAATTTATATAACCTTACTTGACTGTTAAACATTAGTAGACAGAGAAAAAAAAAGTATTGCTTTGCTTAGATCACACAACTAAATTCAAGTAGTTTTGGTGGCATAAACGTTCTACAAAATACTGGATATTCCAATTTTAACACTTTCCAGAGTTTTTAAAGCTCTTTCGTTTAAGATTATTAAAGTCAGTTTCCGATTTTCTCTTGACTGTATGCAAGGGGTGTGGAATTTGAAGACCAGCGTTTCGCATATAGCTCTTAAGCATTTAGCTAGTGTTATTGCCTTTGTAATTACAATGAAGTACGTAACATAGTTATCTCTGCAAATGTTTATATCCATTGAAACGAATGTGCCGGAAAATGAACTTTCTTAAGATAGCTTTTACACTGCTTTATAAATAGAGCACGACGGGAAAGATTGTTTGAACCTAACGCTTCCGACTTTGTCTTCTTTCGTTGTAGACTATTATTTATCAAGTTTCAGTTTCTAAGAAATATTTTGTTCTGTGACAATCAGTTTCTTATGGATCACTGTAAACAAAGATTCTAACAATTTATGAGTAAGACAAATTTGATCAGTATGCTAAATATTGAAAATAGAATGTTATTTTAGGCCTAGAAAATGTGAAATTTTCGCAATAAAATAATTTCAATTGAAAAACCCGAAGATACTGATTCATAATCTAATCTCAAATTTGCATATTTACCGTTAGTGTTAGCAGAACAAATTTTGCGTGCATCTGAATGAGTTATTACTAATAAAACATTTATTGCTTAACCAATAAATGGCTCTATATACATGGCCCCTTAATGAATTAAGATTATTAATATTATATTATGCACTCAATTAAAATTAACGTCCACTATTACTTCATGAAAAATTTTTTGAAGTCGGGACCGGAGCAAGTAAGTTTGACCTGTCACCTGACTACAGGAGTGTCGCAGATAACGACCATCCCCATTTCTCGTACAATTTTTTGCGTTAGCAGATATTATTCAGACCGGTTTTTATCTGTCACTTATCCTTGGTCTCTCTAGTTTTGCATTCTTGTGCATAAGACAGGATGACATTGGTGACACAAGGACAATTCGGAAAGATAAGTCTCGGCGAATCTTGTAACGCAGACCTCTTGTTTATGAATCCGTGCGGTAGCAACTTCAGTGTTAGTTGCATTAAGAATTAAACAATCAGTATGGATTATATATTATAGGTGGACTTATTAAACATAAAAATTTCAAGAAAACCTGTAGTGCTAACATAGAAAATCCATATTTCTTTTAAAAAATTTACTTTTGGCTCGATCTTCTTGTAGACAGTAGGTGATTTAGGGAGTATTTTATTATAAATAGTCATCATTAGGACGAGGTAAAAAAATATACTGTGTGAATAATTTGTTCTTCAAAAAAGTGGGCAATATGAATGATATATGTCAGTTTAACTTTACTCTCCTCTATTATGCATTTTGTCCAAATCGGGAGTATATAGGCACTTGGATATATGGATAGAAAAAATGACACGATAGGATTTAAAACTCAATACTGTGTTTCTTACTTCTGTTTTGATATTTACATGCCTCTTTGCTTTTCTGAACTTCCAGTTCTCTCGTTCGTTCTTTAATTAAATCTCTTATTAAAACGTTTCTTTTCATTAAATTTATTTTTCTGCAGTGTGTTTACATAAATACAAGTTCCTTTAATGTTTGAGTTTAGAACTTTTACTTCTGCTTCGTTATAGAAAAGGAACTACATGAAAAAAATAAACTGTATTTTGAGATTTCTTGTCGTAGAAATGTTGCAGGTTAACAGGATGTTACATAAATTAGGTATTCTTTCCCACAACGAGTCCTTTTTTACATTTTAAAGTAACTACCCACAAATTAACACTAGCAGTAGCAATTATTTTGTTTTTGTATATGTCAATTACGTCTTTATTTTTGGTTACTAATAATTAATAACGTTTGATTACTAAAACAGTTATAAATGGCTCAGTAATACATACTTTAAATATCTAGATTTTCACCAAATCATAGTTGACTACCCTAAAACACCACACTCACTCACTCACTCACTCTAATACTCCTAAAGCTATTAATATCTCAGCAAGTCAAATTTAGGTTCTAGTATTACTTCGTCAGGTTTGAAAATTTTATCAATAATGCTCATTCTGGTTTCTATGGAGCCTATAAAATTATCCTAATTAAGTTAAATCATTAATATCAGTTGAGAAACGAGCCTGGATCATCTGTGTCTAAATACTAACATTCTGAGCTTATAATTCGCTTGATTTAGCTGCCAAAAGTGTTTTATGGATTATGAGTTAAGTTTATGTCTTTGAAGTCAGGCACTTGTGTTAAAGGGGAAACGTTTCAAGAATGTTGCAATCAAACCTCCGAGGCTCAATATGGCATTGATGTAAAGTCATTACACTGTTGTAGGTTAACCTTTTAGACATGTTTATCTTATGTCAGAGGGGTAATTCACTTTCATAATAAGTGGAACGCCCTTAATCGAATCTCGTTGGAAACAACTGTACTGGTTAAAGATTAATTCCATAGGTTTCTAATTGTATATCTCTTTGGGCCCTGAACACTCAATCATTTGCACTTTATTTTGTCTCTATAGATACCTACATTACAGAATATTCCTCGTTAGTCTTATTTTCTAAAGTAAAACTACACAACGATTTAAATTGAAATAAAAATGCTTATAATGCCTGCACTATAGATGCAACTTATATCTTTGAAATAGGTGGCGATGTCCTCATCGATTTGACTTTTGTAGAATATTGACTCCTTCGCTGTCATGTAATAAGAGTGACTTCCAATTCAACACTTTGAGACCCACTTTTTAAAGTTTCACTGTCGCTTTGGCTTTCTGTATACATAGTAAATTGTTTAATAAGGCATTTCTGTAAAAGTTAGAAAATACGATTCTGCAGAAAAATAGGTAAGGAAAGCCTTGTGAACATAAGGTGAGATGCCTTTATTTAACTTTAATTAATAATACACGTTTGAATCCCATAGAACTGTGGAGCTAATCTATAAATTCAGTGCCATTGCCGGGATTTGAACCACGGGTCTCCCGGTCTTCGTCCGGCTGCTCTTAGCCATTGAGCTACTATGGCCAACATGCCGACAAGACATTAAATCCTCTAACTGACTCTATGTTCAAAGGTAAACCACATACAATGAGATACGCAATGTTTTGTGGCGACTTATTATACTGTAAGTACTTAAGTCCCAGGCTTTATATCTAACCACTATTTTTAGGTAAATTGATGGAAATTAATCAATTCTTCCACACTAGCCGCGTGTAGACTCAGTGGTCATTATGATGTGGAATGTATTATCATTGAGTGAATGTGCAATATGTGTGCAGAGAATTTCTTTAAGACTACTCAGGTGGTTTCTCTGTGGCCTGCATTTGGAGGCCCGGGCACGATTCCCGTGGCCGACCTATCTGGCCCATGGGCTTTTCAGGCGGCTTCCCGGGTCGCCAGGCGAATTTTGGATAGGTTTACAACCACCGAATTTTGTCCCTGCATTTCATTTCTATTATCATTTAACATCATCTCTCGTCTGGTGCTCTATTCCAGAGTAGAAATTTTTGCGGATTTCGGAGTTGTGCAGGCGTGCCGGGGAGTTTCCAACTACTAAATAGTAGGGTCCCTGCCCTTTGCACTGTCATGACAATTTGGGGCGGCCTCCCTTTGTTTCCCAGGGATGCTCCATTGAGGCAAAATTATTAGCCACAGTTTCGGTGCCGAATCCGCTCCGTAGTAATCCTAATCCTAATAAAATTAAGTAAATTTAAATTCATCATAATAAATTAAAAATGTATGAAAAACTGAACTGAAAAAGAACTTCATCCGGTCAGGAATTACCTCTCTATGCACCCATGAATTTCATTTAAGCATTCAGAATTGTAAAAGCGTTCTATTAGATACATATGCATCTCTCTTTATCTCCTACCATATGCTTGCAGCAGGATCGTTCCATTTTGAAATAAATTTTAACATATTGAAAATCCTAAATGTTTGATGATTTGTCGTATAACTTGATGGTATAAAAGCTACTACATGTATTTGCAGGTGCATTAATGCGAAGCTTTGATTGACATTTAAGCTGCGAACGCCCCCAAAGTTTTCGCAGCAAGCACATTTTGCTGGTTGAGCCCTTTGGAATTGCGGTAGTTGTCATAGAAACTACGCCATTACTCCCTCCAAGAGGCGGCCACTCTTAACGCTGCACACAAGAAATAACAGCAAAAGTTGAGGCAAGCAACTAACCGTTGCGACGGCATTCTCTGCTTGATAACGACGCCCTAGCCACTCGTTGATGGCTCTCGGCTTTCCTCAAGAGTCCGCTTAACCATCGCTTCTTTTTAATTGAGACCGTTGCCAAACTTAAAGAGAATGCTCCTCTTGGATTGCAAAACATTAGCCCAAATGGAGGCCCATTTATTATTCACTGCCCTGTCTCGTTTAATATTTTATGCGCGTAAAGTGCAGCAGCGAAAAATTTAATGACGCCTTTCTTGAAGCGAAATTAACAAACATGTCCAATGTCAGTATTATTAATGTTGGGCATTTAATATCAGGCAGTGAAAATGAGCGCGATCATGCATCAAGTTGATTAGCCACACATTTTTGTTTCAGCATTCCTCTGCCTTAAGTCTCCCATTATAAACAAATAATCATTATCAGAAAAGCCGAACTGTAAATGAAGACGTGCTCAACTATTGTGTGCTTGGAGATTAATTATTCGTTCGCACTAGCCTATTGAGGACAAGTTTAGAAAGGTTGAGTTAGACTGAAAAATTCAATGTCATAGCCGGGATTCGACATTAAATTCAACATCCTTTAATGTTATGGTGGAACGTTGCCATGGCAGCCCAGGGGTTGGAGCAACCGGATGGAGTTCCGGAGATCTGTGGTTCGAATTGAACTTTTCAGTCTGACTCTACTTACCTTATCCATTGCTTATCCATTGGGCAGCACACTTCTATAAGGATGCAGTTTTTAATTTACCAACAATTATAAGAAATCTCATGTTTATTATAATTGTATATAAATTATCCTTCACTTAGTTTAACTGTTGCCGCAGAACAAATTTTCTGTAAAACTACATTAGCTGCATGGAAAGATAGACTGAAAAATTAAATACCATAGCCGGGATTTGAATTACGGATCTTCGGGTTGCCGTTCAGCCGCTCTAACCCTTGGGCTACTATGGCCAACGTGCCGACATGACATTAAACTCTCCAACTCACTCATGTTTTTCCCGGTAAACCACTTAGGAGTTCTCATAATCACATGAGACAACTACCTTAATGGCGACTTACATCGTGTAAGAACTTTAAGGCCCGGGCTTTATAGTTAACCATTATTAGGTCAATTAATGGAATTTAATTGTTCTTTCACACTGTCCGCGCGTAGGCTAAAGTATGGAAAGATAGAGTCAGACTGAAAAATTCAAGGCCATAGCCGGGATTTGAACCATGGATCTTCTGGTCTCCGTCCAGCCGCTCTAAACCATTGAGCTACTGTGACCAACGTGCCGACATGACATTAAATTCTCCAGCTGACTCGTGTTTTTCCCGGTAAACCTCTAGAAGCTCTTATAAACACATGAGACATCTACCTTAATGGCGACTTACATCCTGTAAGTACTTTAAGGCCGGGGCTTTATAGTTAACCACTGTTAGGTCAATTAATGGTTTAAACTCCGGCTATGGCATTTAATTTTCAGTCTGACTCTATCTTTCCATACTTTAGCCTACACACGGCCGGTGTGAAAGAACAATTAATTTCCATACATTAACTGCAGTTCACAAATTTGTAGACATAACTTAAAATAATATACAGCACTACAATGAAGATTAAGGCCCTGAAATTTTTAAAATACGTGAGATACATTAAAGTTGGGAATAATGGACTTTGATTTTGAGGTAGTTTGGGAAGAAAAAGAGGACGCTTATGACTGGCTTTGGTAATGCACATAAACGGTTTCTGGGAAATGAGGACTCTTTTCTCAGGATGTGTGGACAGGAGATAAATGAACACTAATAAATCACTCCTTAACTGCCCCTTTATTAATTCAACGTTTTCCTTGTTTATTAAATACCATCCTCAAGCCATAAGAAATCCGTTGTCTTAAATCTCTTTTTAGTGTTATCCCCCCCATTTCCCCACATCTACCTAACCTGACGGTGAAACTCGTGTATCTCTCATTATCGCAGGCCCAAGTAGCCCAAGCACAAAGGGACGATATTAACCCAATCCTAAACTTAATTCCAAGTCAGAGTACGTTCTATAGTTCATTTAGACAATGTTGTAGCTCCTCTAAATTTATTTTCTATTGGTTTAGTACTTCCCATTTTTAGGATGCTCGGACGTCTTACATCGGCCATTATTTTATTTTTGCATTATTACATGTGCTATCATTTAACTGATCTTTTGAATGGCTTTCCCAATCTACTGTTTAGGCTATTCTCTCTAAAACTATTTGTATCTGCCCACCAATCATTCTCTATACAAAAGTATTAAAAGTTCACAATTTATCTCACTTTAGAGGAGGGGAGATTTGACCACTTCCGAGGTGCTCCTTTTATTGATTTGCATCTTATAAAGCTTTTATGATTTTCTTAAATGAGTAAACGTAATTGCCCCTTTCACAAATGGGAAGAGATTATTTAGCTTTCAGTCTCTCTCGATCAATAAAGACGGGATTTCGAAGTCCGGTCTGTCATGGCTATGCGCTTATAAAATATTTGACTACCCGTTGCCTAAATCCATTGTTCCCAACAAGAAAATACTCACTACTTTTTTTAATGTTTATCTCGATTAACATGAAAGGAATATATACTGTCGCTAGCCTTAGTTTATATGGGGATGTAAAGAAAGCCGGAAAATATATTACTCTGCTGATTGGAGGGAATATTGGCGACATTTTATCCAATACGTGGCAAACGTTATCGCTGTCGACGAGCTTTTTCGATGGTTGAGTAACTTGTGCGGTAGCACTTTTACGATAAGATTAAATGCAATGTTTAGGTCATATATTTTTTCTCTTTGAGGATAAAAATTGAATGAATGCATACAACAAATAGTTAAATATTTTATTTCTTCACACAACCCTCATTTATAAATTACAGGTTAAGGCATGGGTCCTTCTGAGAAATAATATTGCTAAATAACTGAGTGTAGCCACTTTGACAATGGCTTGAAAGTTCTACTGGTATACAACTGAAAAAAATTACTTTACGTACCTAATTGGAACCTGACAACGAACGAATTCCTTAAACAACTTCCAGTTCCGAATTTTCCTTTGCTAATTCCTGTGCCACAACAATATATCTTCACGCTTAATTATATTTGTTCTTTTTCTGTTCACAAATTCAAAATCTATGTCGCAAAGAATGGAGTGGAAATTAATTGTTCTTTCACACTGGCCGTGTGTAGGCTAAATTGTGGAAACAGAGTCAGACTGAAAAATGCAATGGCAAAGCCGGGATTTGAACCACGGATCTTCTGGTTTCAGTCCAGCCGCACTACCATTGTGCTACTATGGCCAACGTGCCGATATGACATTAAGTTCTCCAACTGACTCGTGTTTTTCCCGGTAAACCACTTAGGAGTTCTCATAAACACATGAGACAACTACCTTAATGGCGACTTACTACATTTAAGTACTCTAAGGCCCGGGCTTTATAGTTCGGACCACTATTAGGTACAATTAATGGAAATTAATTGTTCTTTCACACTGGCCGTGTGTAGGCTAAATTGTGGAAACGTAGATTCAGACTGAAAAATTCAATGCAGTCGGGACCTCTTGAGCAGGAGGCAGACTTGCTACCATCTACGCTACCGAGGTGGGCACTAATCGGATCAAATCGAATAAACTTTCCTATTAATTCATGTCTAAACAACCCTTAGAGATACGTATTCTATTATCAACTTAACGTTAATCGAAGCAACGTCCGACTTCAAGCTAGCTGAATATTTTTCCTATCCTTAACAAACACACACACACACACACACACACACACACACACACACACACACACACACACACACACACACACACACAATAATACGATTACGTGTTTTTATTTAATTTGTCACTGCATCCATTTGGTGGATCATTTGCTTATATTATTTGGATATTTTAAAGGTCGGGGCAACGACGATTAAGGGAAGGATTTTAATTCAGAGAAATTTGATTCCTTAACTTGTTTTCACTATTCAAATATGTATCCTGCCTGTGCTTTACCCCATAACTTGTGGAGTTAGATCATACATTCCTTCTTTTATTTTTTTAATTAAAAATAACCAAATTTCACCATATTGAAGATATAGACCCACCACCAATAAGAGTAATAATAATAATAATAATCCATGGAGGGCCAAGGCCTACCAATTCGACTGCCGGCCTCACGTCCACATACTCAAAGTAGACACCAACCATCAATACCGTACAGCAAAATTGATAAGAGTAGGCTATTTTCATCCTTAGTCGAGACAAAGAAGATATTACAGCACGCATGTTCTTAATCCAGACACAGAAGAGATTACAACAATCATGCCAATTTGTGAACCTTGGTGTCTGTCATTCTCCTAATTTTCTCCTCCGAGATCTTGTTTTGCGGGTAGTCGGACCTCACGGCGATAAGATGTAAACATAATATTGTCGCGGGGATGCGCCCAAAGTTTCGGCACGGAGATAAAGGGCTTGCCTAAGCAGATAAACATAGCGCGGAGTTAAAAATGCCTGCGGAAACAAAGAGATAAATGGAACATTCTAGTGACATCTTGATTGATAGAGGACATTCCGTTTCTTATTTGTTTGAGGACAGTCTAGAATTATCAATGCAGATATATTTAAGATATCATGACACGCTAGCGAGCAGTCGTGAAACTGGTGTGTGAACTCTTTGTTGTGGTCAATGACCTTGGTAGGTTGTAACTGTGTATGTGATGTAATTCCTCTACTGTAAGGATCGACCAGACTGTACTTCTACGGAAATAAAGAACATTTGAATTACTGAAAATTGGACTTTTAATTCTATGAACCCACAAAGTCACAATACGTAAAAGACCTTTGGACGTTAGGAACACAAAATAACCAAACATAGAAATGGATTGAGCCACGTGTCTTTCCATTATACTTCTGCTCTATATTAACAAATAGGAGAAGTTATCAATTTTTTAGAACCATTAGGTTTGGTGTGATCGGTGAATAAGATCGCATGAGATGTTCTTCGGTTAGGAGGTCTCGCGTTTAATTTAGTCGACTGGAACAATGCCACGTTTTATGTCTGGACTGCAATGCAGCAGGTAAAAAAGCAGCTGTAAGCCGTAAAAAAGCGGTATTTAAAAAGGATTCGTATTTAACTATGGGAGCCATTGAACTCAACGGGGAATAGTAAAAATGAAAATGGCTAAGCACACGCGGACACAAAGACTTTAGTCAGAATCGTCATTTGGTTTAGCCTCCCATTGTCTAACATTGAGCAGCGCACACAAAGAGCATTACAGGTACTGAGTAAACACGGAAAGGCGTTAACATTTTCATTCGCAGCACGGAAACACGGATAAGAACACAAAAGCCACAACTTATGCTTCGTCAGCTGTTAATGAAAAGCTTAATTTGTTGTTACACACAGTCATTATTCGCTTCTCTTTTGCTGAGTTTCTCCCCTTCCTTCATGCGTGACATGAAAGAGCAGTAAGAACCCAAAATGAGTTGTAATCTCGACATATTCCTCCAGTGGGAATTAATGTTTTGTTCTAACTCTGGAATAAAGTAAAATACGCTATCAGGTAAACGTATTAAAAGGCTACTTTCCTCCACACTTCTCCATAGACTTAAAACTAATCCGAAGAGAATCACGCGGAAAAAATGGAAGCATGACAAGAATCAAATTTAGAACTCTCTGTAGCAACATTTCGAAATAATTCTACTATAAGCTATACACGGTTGGAGTTCTATATCTCATAAAGAACTTTTTTACAATTTAACCACTAAATAAGTCGACCGTAACTTGTGCTTCATTGCGAAAAATTATTCTTGCAATCATTACTTATGAGTATGGTCTGAAAAATTCTCGTCCTGATAGCGAAAACGACAATCCATGCTTTTAAAGTAGGTTTATATTTCAACGTAATTTCCTCTAATATAAATATATTTTGTCCAGCGGTGCTCCAATGCCATTATCCGCTCTCTGTAGTCTACTTCTTGAAGTGCTGCGAAGGAGCCATTTACAGCGGCAATTGCTTCTTCATTGGACGAAAAGCGCCTACCAGCGAGGAATTTCATCAGTTTTGGAAACAGATGAAAGTCCAAGGGAGCCAAATCTGGGGAATAGGGTGCATGTTCCAGCACATCATAGAGCAGATATCTCAGTTCCCCATTACCAAAACACTTTTGTGGGCTGGTACATCGTCCAGATGTCGAACATTTTTGTTCTTTTTTAACTCGGGTCTCTTTACACGAATGCTTGCATTCAGTTTGGTTAGATTGGGATTGATATTTCATTACGGAGGGCATTCGGTACGTAGGCGACCATACTGGGCCCACTGTTCCTATGCCCCAAGTGGGGGCACCCCCTGTAAGAAGGATGAGGTGAAGGAGAGAGAGGGCGGCCGACCCAACGAGCCACGACGGTACTGAGGGCAGGGTCCCTACAGTTTACTTGGATAGACACCTCCCCCGACAAGCTAGGACAACGGACACGCTCCCCTACTGCGGGACGGCAACGAGCCAAGCAGCCGAGCCCTAATGGTCCCAGACAGACAATCCAAGCCCAAAAGGTCCCTGGCTGGTCTTGAAATGGTCCCAGCAGAGGAGGTAAGACCGCCAACCGACCTACCGTATGAGGAAGTAGTTTCCCTCAAAGCATATCATCCTGCCATGCACCGCCGAGACACCCTCCGACACTTCTGAAACCACCAGATGAGAGATGATATGAAATGATAATGGAGATGAAATGAACGGACAGAAAATTCGGGGAATTTAATTAAACTACCCAGCAGTCACCGAGCGACCCTGGGAAAACCCCCGAAAAAACCCACGAGTCAGGTAGGTCGGCCAAGGGAATCGAAACCGGGCCTCCCAAATGCGTGCGACAGCCTTTTTTCGAGATAGTCAATAAAACTCCTTTGACGTCACAAATACTGACACCATGATCTTTCCCGCCTATGGCACCGTCCTCTTCTTCTTTGGAGGTGAAGAACCAGCTTCTTCGACTGCTTCTTGGATTCGGGTATGTATGTAGTAGTGAACCCATTATTCAACTGGCGCAAAAAGTCACTTCTGTTTTTCTGTAAATGCGCGAAGCACTTTTCAGGAAGTGTCGTGCGAAGACGTTTGTTATCCGCACTGAAGATATGCAGCACCCATCATGCACAAAGCTTTTGGGTGTTTAATTCCTGATGCAAGATGTGACAATACATTTGAGTCTCAAATTAATGGATTTCTTCCTTTTCTAGATCTAAAGATAATAAGAAATAATAATAAATTAAACTTTGGTATTTATAGGAAGTCTCCTCATATTGATAATTACATAAAGAATAAAAGTTTTAACCCTTTTTCTCATCAATTTGCTGTTTTCAATAGTTTGATTTATAGATTAATGAACATACCCCTGAATAAAGATGAATTTAATAAATAATATAAACATATTATTAATACTGCTTTAATTAATGGTTTTAATAAACACTTTATAAATAAAAATTGAAAAATTTGAATATCAATAAACTGTTAATGATATTTCTACCCTTAGAAAAATAATAGACGATTATAATTTAAAGTAAAAATTACTTACCCTCCTTGGGTTAATAAACATTTTCAAAAAAATTTGGAAGAGTTTGGTATAACTTTAGTTCCTCAAAATAAATATAGTATTAAAAATTTATTGCATTTCTCTAAAAAAGATAAAATTCCTAATAATAAAAAATCTTGTATTTATCAGTTTAATTGTTTCATTTGTGATAAAGTTTATATTGTAAAGACAGAGTAATTTAGAAACCATAAAGAAAGAGCATGTTCGTAACATTAAGTATAAACAGACTGATAAATCATCTGTAGGAGATTTTTTTTTTTTTTTTTTTTTTTTGTCATTTAACCATGTAATAAGTCCAGAAGTTAAATTATTAAAACAATTAAATGATCCGACAGATTTAATGGTTTGGGAAAATATATTTATATTTAAAAAACACCACGTAATGAATTTTGAAATACCGGCAGTCGATTCTATTTTTGAATTTGTTTTATTTTAGGATTTTGATATTACTTACAAGAACATATTAACATGCAGTGTTCGTAACGATGGCAACAGCTTTGTTTCCGGCTGAGTATGTGTAAAATGTTTACACGAAATCGCGATTCCAGACAATTTATAAGAAAAGTATCATCATTTCTTATAAGATAAATGAAGGTTTAATTTACAAATAGTAATATTTGTATATATTAGTTATTTCATTGCGAAACATTAGAGTTTCAAAATTGATTGCTGCTAATGACACACGGTTCAACTGTACTGCAAGCAACAAAATGGTTTGATTGTATAGTAAATGGGTGTACGGTTCAATTGGATATTAGATTTGAATATGCTTCGTTATGTGAACTACCTAATTGTTACCAGCAGATGCCAGTTTTTAAATTGTCCTGCACGACTCTTATCCGGCATTGAACTGAAATTCTAGGCAACTTGTATGCGGCAAGGGAATAATTTGAAGGTAGGAATGTTTGCACATGTAAGCGTTACATACATGTGGGGCTTAAACCGGCATACAGGAAAATATCCAGTGTAACAAGCCTTGCTTCATGTGACATTAGGGAAAAAATTGCAAAAAATATGTAGTGTATTGCACTCTAGTATTTCGTTTTCACTCTAGTATTTCGTTTTCACTCTATGTGGTTACTGAAAGCGTATCCTTTTTTCTGAGAGTTTTAGCATTTTGTTGGCTCCATGGGATATATAAAATCGGAATCTGAGGCACAACTACCTGGGTGAACTCTCGCATAGAATGTTATTGATCAATACATAAAGTTTCCCTTAAGGGAACGCGATTGCAGGTATATGTATTTCCGGAGATGTGATCTTCCAATGTAGTGCTTCGCAGAAAGGCATTTTATATAAGGAAGTATCACGGATATTCTTTTGCTTATACGCCTTGAGTGCATCTTAAAGCTTTTCCCACATGGTAGAGAATTTTTAGAACTACTATTTGCAGCATGCGTTAAACTATTTTCTTATCCATACTCCGGACATTATTAATACTCCTCGATCAGAGATATTCAGTGTAGTCAATGGAAAACCGAACTTAGATATAGAATTTATTTACGGCATTCTTCCATTGTTCTATACAACCTTGCAATGTAGCACAAACTTGTGGTGAATTTTCAAATCTGTATAATTATTAAATCTACACCTCGAAATTATAAGTTCTTGTTAACTTTGCAAACTGTATGTTATGACTATGATAATATAATAATAATGATAATAATGTGTCCCAATATTTTCAATAATGGATATCAAAGGCATATTGGATCTTTGTTACAACACACACACAGGCAGGTGGTTGAATCGTGTAATAAAAAGACACGGGAGAAACAATGTTCCTAGCAGGGATTCTCACTGAATTACACTTGACTCTGTTTGAAAAGGCATTGTTCGGACCCTTAACAATGGCATGGCCGAAGCTAATAATCACAATGGATAAAATAGTCACAAAGGAATTTTTGTGTGAATGAAGACAGGGCTTCCAGAGGTGAAAGTCGCACACACGCAACTATGTGGGAGACACAGACCGTGGCTTTCGGCCCAGTAAGACGGTCATCTCCTTCTTTCTTGGGCGAAGACAGACCAGAAGCGATGAGAGAAGGGATCTGTCGGTTCATACGTGAATAAAGAAATAAGTGTTATCGATTAATAAGAATTCTACATACGGTAACTCTAAACAATGATATATCAGTAACCCTTGGTCGGCAACTTCGAGTTTGATGTGATGATAAACAGAAGCAGCCAGTAAACCAGTCTGAAACTTGCATTCCAGTGTCATTAGTACCATCCTTACTCTCATTCATATCCACACATACCTTGAAGATAAAATTGCTCAACTCGGTTCTTCCCATTATTTTGTTTCAAGAGTAACAGCTTTTATACTTAGATATAAAGTTTAAATGAAATAGATGAAAAATTAGTTCTTCTGCCACATTTTATATATTGAAAACTTCGAAAAACGTTGTTCCTTAAACCATCAGTTGTAAAGGCAAGAGCTATTATTTTGTGTTACTGATTTTATATAAGGCCCTACACTATAATCTTACAATATTGAGATAAACGAGGTAACATACGATAATACAACGCATAATTAATCATAAAATTTTCCAAATGTTCAACATTCTACCAAAAATCTTAGTATAGGTACTTATTCATTTTCAAAATAACTTAAATTGCTCCTGCCATTAGTTACCCTAGTGCGAAATTCTGGAAAATACTACACACACAGGTAAATAAATGTCCTTTCTTTTAATATTAACATATCTAGCGCGGCTGCAAATGTTTGTTATTAAAGCTGAATATAAGTTTTGTTACTCTAAACATATTTATGTTAGAGTATTAGAGAATTTTAGTTAATTAATGGTAATTAATCATTTGTTCACACAAGCTTTATATAGGCTAAGATGTTTGATAGAGTCAACATGACAAATTCAGTGCTATGGCTATCAAAAACCTTAGCCTATATACGGCTAGTATGAAGAAATGATTAATTTTCATAAAATTAACTAAAATAATAAGAGTTAAATGATGAAGCCTGGGACTCAAGTACTTACGATAGTAAGTCGCCACAAACGGTGTATCTCGATTGCGAGAACTCCTAGTGGTTTACTGGGGAAATGTGAATCAATTGGAGAATTTAATGTCAGGACGGCACGTTGGCCATCGTAGCTCAATGGGTTAGATCGGCTGGACGGAAACCAAGAGTACCGTGGTTCAAATCCCGGCCATGACATTGAATTTTTCATGTTGACTATATCTATATTAGAGAAGATTTTTGTCTCTGACCAGAGTAATACAGGAACACAGGTCTGTGACATGCAATATTCCTTACTTAAATTAAATATCGTTAAAAAAAGGTCCAGGCTAAATTTTCAAAAAACAAGCCTTAAACCAGATGACCCTAAACCCTGTAAAGGAGAATAAGTGTTCCGTTTCCTGTCCTCTCTCTCTCTCTCTCTCTCTCTCTCTCTCTCTCTCTCTCTCTCTCTCTCTCGAATTATTCTTAAAATTTTTACTGAAACCTCAGCGAATCTCTCGAATGATTGTTAAATTTTTTACTAAAACCTCAGCGAGAGAAAGAAAGAGAGAGTGAAAGAGAGAAGCTATAAACGTACTGCGAAAAGCATTTTAAGGGCAGTCAGCTGACTACCTTTTTCCTTCAGGACTATATAGTGGATGTGTCTTGATATTAACGTTAACTTGGGCTGGGTGGTCACGCGTGTAACGCGCCCCGAGAGCTGAAAAATTTTAAATATGTGGTTTAAAAATCGATAAGGACAGGTTGAAATGAATAAGAAAGGAAATTGTTAAAATTCAGTAGGTCATGAGATGACGCAACATGTAAGTGATATGATGTGTATGTTTTATGATGCAACATGTAAGTGATATGATGTGTATGTTTTATGATTGATAGTTTAAAAATAAGATTATGTAATGTGTGACGTGGACCAGTAATAATTAAGTTTGATTAGTAATGATGGCAACGAGAGAATGAAATATCAATTGTGGTAAAACATTTGGGAATGAAAGCGTCTTTTGATGGAAGAACGTTATGGTGAACGCACGTAAATTGACTGCCGCGACGAAACCTTTTGAAAGAGTTCTCTGTTAATTGTAATCAAAGCGTACAATTATTGTCAAGTTTTATACGGAATATTGTATATATAATACAAAATAAATTGAACATCTTGATCCTTTCAAAATAAAAAAAAAATATTTGTATCGAAATTTAATTACAAAATCTATCCTTTTCACTCGCAACCACATCTGAAAATTGGAGAGTTTTCATAGCTCAGATTGAAGCAGATGCGGAGATTTTTTTATATACATCGATACATCAGAGTGCTAGATTGGACCAAGAAGAGTTAGCAACTCGTGTCTACGTCACCATCCAGGAGGGACATACCACGACCACCGCAGCAACGTGGGACGTCATCAGGTGAGAATAGTCCCATTCCACATGATAGCCGCAGACTTCGACAACACCATTTTCACATATCATCAGCCCGAGAAATTCCCACTACATGCGGTATCTATGACAACTTTTTAAAATATGCTATTCCTCTTTTTCCCTGAATGGATTCACTAGTAACAACATTCACTTGTGATATAAAGAAGCTTTCTTTTTTTACTTTTGTGTGAAAAGAAGCGCACATTGCTTACATTTGTATTATTTGCACGTTAAAGTACATCGAGAATTATTTAAATTTTAAATAATATCTTTATGCGAATACTTTGTACATAAATGAGTTCATTCGAATATCTCTCAGCATTTACAGGTGAACAGTGTGATACAAACACATATGTTCTTCAGTTCACAGTTTGCAACATTTTAAAAGTCAATAACAAGCCTATACGCCATGATAAAACATATCTAAGTAGCTGCTATTTCCAATAAATAAAACTCATTAATGAAATCACTGATAAATATTCCTGAATTGCTATCTATTTGCAGTAAGAGTGGCCATTTAGTTTTCAAATACTCCATGTAAATACTTCTGTAACGTCTATTAAAATGTATGACCAACGCTCCATTCATTTGTCTACAGCATACTGTTGTTTGTCTAATATATAGCGATGCACGGATCTCGCTGACGGAGGATTTTTCTACAAAAAGGTTGTATCATATTTTAATAGTTGTTTGAATTAAAAATTAACTGCTATACAGTGAAAATTAGTACCACGTTCCCATTTCAATCGTTATTTCCATTCATCAATACGAATATTCAAATGAAAAATCACTGCATAATATCAACATTTTGTCTTTATTGATCATAGGTATCCTGTACCATGCCTCTACTCTCTCTAACTTTTGTTTTCAGTTGAAAACTGTAACACCGTAATATTGCTATAATGACAGCAACAAAATCGGTAACTTATTTTAATACTTATTTAATAGTGAAGATTTTTGCAAATGGTATAATTGGATGGAAATTAATTGTTCTCTCACACTGGCCGTGTGTAGGCTAAAGTGTGGAAACGTAGAGTCAGACTGAAAAATTCAATGTCATAGCCGGGATTTGAACTCGGATCTTCTGGTCTCCGACCAGCCGCTCTAACCATTGTGCTACTATGGCCAACTTGCTGATATGACATTAAATTCTGCAACTGACTCGTATTTTTTTCCGGCAAACCACTTAGGAGTTCTCTTTAGCCTACACACGGGAATGTGAAAGAACAATTAATTTCCATTAATTGACCTAATAGTGGTTAACTATAAAGCCCGGGCCTTAAAGTACTTACATGTAGTAAGTCGCCATTAAGGTAGCGGTCTCATGTGTTTATGACAACTCCTAGTGGTTTACCGGGAAGAATACGAGTCAGTTGGAGAATTTAATGTCATATCGGCAAGTTGGCCATAGTAGCTCAATGGTTAGAGCGGCTGGACGGAGACCAGAAGATCCGTGGTTCATATCCTGGTTATGGAATTGAATTTTTCAGTCTGACTCTAAGTTTACACGGTATAATCGCAGTTATTAGAGTGAGTGAGTGTGTGGTGTTTTAGGGCCCGTCGACAACAAGGTCATTTGGGCCCGGATGCAGTTATTAGATATGTTTTGTACGAAAAAGGAAACATAAAAATAGTTTCAAAAATAAATAAGTTTCAGGAGTATTGAATATGATGCTGTTGGGATTGTCCTATTTGGTTGATCATTGTGACACCTACTTGTTTGGCATTTGAATTCAAGTTCGCTACAGAACCGTAATTCGGTCGCTACTTAAGGGAGGAGCAAATTTATCATCAGCCTGGTATCTTCGAATTTCAGATACAGCTGATTCAAAATACTGTAAAGCACGATTTCTTACCAAACTAACCGTTACAGAGCGCCCTGTGCTTTAACCTCCTGTTGCGTAAAATTAAAATTACTTTGTTGGTGTGCATCTAATGGTTTAATTTCAAGTTCTTCTTCTCCATTTAATGAATGAAAAAGGCACACTACTTTGTGCACCAAACAATTAAGATTCGAACAAGAATAACACAAATGCTAGAACTTGATGCAACGGGCCAGAACTAGCTGGCCCTAATCATTGTTATTATATACTTTTTTGTTTGTAAATGGTTACTTTAAGCTATAAATGGGGTATACGCGTTTAATGTTTTTAAACGCTAAATACCCAATAGCTCAACCCAAAGCTGAAACATTGTACATTAGTTAGTTACTGCGTTACTCTTTTATTTCCAATAAAACGTGAAAGCAGTGTAAGATCTACAGAGAGGTTTAAAGTAAAACATGGAAGTTTTAAAATATTAAAACAGGTCCATTCACAGCAGAGAGAGTACATTTTAGCAAAACCTGTGTGGTACGATATGAACAATATATTTTTCACTCTTTCTAAAGTTTATAATCTTCATTTCTTGAAAATATGAGCTTTTGTAGCTCAAGAAGTCATACACATGTTGAGCTTATAGTCCTCTAAGGTAAGGCGTATTTTACAGTTAAGAAAAGTTTCCTGAAGTTCAGAAGTTGCGGGCGACGATGCCTGGACATTAGTATTTATCAAGTAACTCCCACGCGAAACCCGCAACTTCCAACGATTTTTTTTTTCTCTGGTTGAATCGTGATGGAAGGCATCTCTTTCACTTGTTTCTCCTGAGTGACTAATTTCACTGTCTCCAACTGAGAACAGCACTTTTCGAATTGATGGGCTCACCATTGAAAAGTAATTCACAGCAAAGAATTCCTTTCTACTCCCACCAACCGAACAGGATAAGTTTTGTGGAACAAAGTCCAGGTTTAGGAACTAACAAATTTGATCCCCTTTCTAGACCATGATTCTTCCTCCCATGATTCTTATTGTACCACAATAACAAATAGCAGATAAGGGAGTCCTAAATCAGCTGCTGGTCACTCAGTTCCAGAGAAGCTTGGTAACCTCAAAGATTAAGAAACCAATCTTCTTTAAGTGACTGGGTCCATTAGCTCAAATTATGTTCATCTCTTCCATCTGTCTAGTTGGTATCCCTGGAATTAAGTCCTTTACTTTCTCCATGTCTGCAACTAAAGCTCTCCTATACGAGATTTGTCTTTCAGGGAGAGAATTCAATAACAGAACAGAAATGTGTCCGATTCGTCACTGTCATTTCTCGGCATGCAATATTACTTCACATTGTGAAATTGTTATACGTTAGATGATTAAAGAATCGAAGAAGTAGCTGTTGAAGAACTAGACACCAATCTATCCTATTTTTTCCCAGCTATTACAAAATTAAGCGTGTAGCCTGACCTATCTCAGCAATCTTACCTCCCTCAATTTAAATAAACTCTTGGATCTAAAGAAAACTTTTAAAATTTGTTTTACGTCCTCCAACCTTAAGTCATACGGACGACGAATGGGTGAAAGATGTTCTAATGAGCCCAGGATCCATAGAGCTTAGAGTTACCTGACATTCGTCTTTCAGGATAAGGGAAAAGCCCGAATAAACTTATCGAGATAACTCACCCTGACCAAGATGCGTACTCGGGACATCTTGAAGGAGAGGCAGACACACTGCCACCAACACTACCGAGGTGGGCACTAGAAGACTGGATGGAAGGAATTTACGTGTAATCAACTTATTTGGTTCACAGATGAATATCGCATAGGGACACAATAAATCATATAGTATCCTCACGAATTATCAAGGTGCTTTTAAGACACTCTCCTCGTACCAGTTAAAACAAAAATAGCTTTGCGAATGGCTATTCCGGTTATTCTGTTATCTCACAGTGAGCTCGAGATGCGCGTGTCGGGGCATTAGAATATACATGGAAATGAAAAGGCTGATCAATTGACAAAACGTTCGCCTCTAAAACGAGCTGGTAGCATGTCAACCTCATATTCAAGAGGTCTCAGTTCGAATCTTGTTCTTGCTGACTACCTATATTTTTTCCGGATTTCCCTTCTTCTGAAAAACAAATGGTAGCTATCTTTAAGCTCTATGAATCCTGAGCTTATTTGAGCATCACTGCACACATTTCAGATCGTCCGATATGACTTACTTTGGAAGACGTTAATTAAAAAACAAAAGATATGACAGAAAGGATACTGATGTATTTAAAATTATCCCTGAACATATAGTGCATTCACTGCACGTACTTCCAAAACCTTGGTAGATCCATGATTTAAGCAAACACAACAACTCAGGTGGTAAATCTGTCATGGACGAAAGACAAGCCAAGAAACTGATTTTAATTCTACGCAATTCTTTCCTCATTTATTCTCTGGTTTTAAAGTAGCAACTGGACATGACAAGCAAAGTAGTTGCATTAATTTCTAAACATGGTTACTTCAGCTCTTATGTACGTAAAATGGATCCTACAAGGATGAACGCAATTTGAAAAAGATACTGCCTCGCAAATTCTCTTTGACTGGTAAGAACGATAACTGCCCTTTCTGTAATCACAAAATATCTAAGGAAATGATGTTGAGATTGAAACCGAAAAACTGGAAACAGGGAATAGATTTCTGAAAACAACGAAAGCGTCCTTTCCAATTGTGTTGAACAATAAGTATGTTCAGGTGATATGCGTGAGTTCGACAAAACTCGAAATACTTTTCCAAATGTCCACAAGTAAACTGCAAGCAATTTTACCTTAGTAATATATGATGTCCACGTCTGTTTATATTTCCATGGTTTCGTTACCAATGAGAAGACCACACGGCGCAACCCAGGGTCAGCCTAAAGGAATAACAGATTGTTTGACCTGATGGTTCAACATCCCTTCGCAGCAGTGTTTAGGCAACTCCAATAAACTTAGCGTACACTGTCAACTGTAATGGTAAAAGGGATATACAATAACGACGTAACAGGATTTCATTACCATGTCTAATCCTTTGAGTTTACTTAAACTCCTAAAGAATAAATGCAGCGAGGGTTTGCCAAGCAGTTGAAGTGAGGTCTAAAGTCTTCAGAATGTAAATCTTAGTAGAATTGCCCTCTATCTTATTGCCCTCTGTCCTTACGAACAGATTGACCAGAGGTTTTTATTTCTGTGTAACAAAATCCTCCTTAAAAGTATAAGAACAGCCACTGAAGACATAGCACAACAAATGATAATGACAGAAATGAAGTTGTAATATATTATGGGAAAATTCACTGTGCATATGAATCCATCCACTTGCTTATCAACAAAGGAAAAGTGGAGAAACCTTTAGACACAGTGGTCGCAGGTTTGAAACGGGATGCCAGGCTCTTGGTCTGAACTACTTCATTTGGTCAGAACCTAGGGTAACCCCAAATAGTAGCAATACATGATTATGTCAATACAAGATTAAGCTATTAAGAGACATATCCCATTTTCATCTGTTCAGCAGTAGGAATTGTCAGTGCATCTTTGCATTTGTCTGCTGACATAACCCAGGTGCTGATACCTTACCTCAGAACGTGAACTACGTTTTATTTATTGCAGTTGTATTAGGCACTGTTTATCATAAGTACTGTCACGAGATCGCTAGGATATTTATGGAGAGAAGTTCAAAACCATTTGTACAGACTATTTACATGAATAAAACAAATTGTTAAAAGCAATAGAACAATTATTTGATTCCCCAAATCACATAAGCCTATCTAGCACATGAATGAAGCTTAACCTCACAAGTCACAGTATACAAGATTAATAACTTTTACAGGCCGTGCACAAGTTAACACTAGTGAAAGCAACTTTGGCCTTAAGGCCGTCAGGTGGTGGTTGATTATAAGAAAATAATAAAGTAACGTAACCTCTATTTTCAAACAACACACTTCGTTTAAAGGGACACGTGACAATTGCTGAGCGATAATTGTGCATTTACAGATCAGCAATTGGTCGGTATTTGACAAATCCTAGTACTTGATTGGTCTATACGAGGATGGTGACGTATGTATGAAATAGTCTGTGTCATTTTACATTTTTGTGTTTTAGTCTTTGACATTCTGTTGCTAACAATGCTGAATCTGTTTGTGTCTTAAGGATAAGTATGAATGAAATATCATGAACATTTTCAAAAAATCATCTTTTCGTCTTAATTCTATAAAATAGTGTAAGCCTTTCTGAATCCAAAGAATCTTAGATAGTATCCGAAAGCCATTTTTAAATTCTCTAACGTAATTTGAAATTTACGTTAATGCTAGTACTAGATATGAATTCTAATTCTTTATCCTTGTTTTCTCGCTATTGAAAATGTCGGCATTTTTCATCACTTTTTTTTTTTACGTCCTCCAACATTTAGTTATATCGGACAATGAATTAAATGGGTGAAATGATGCTCAATGCGTCCGGGGTCCATGGAACTTAGAGTTACCCGACATTCGTCTTTTAGGATAAGGGAAAACCCCGGAGAAAACCTTATCCAGGTAACTCGTCCTGACCGAGATTCGAACTCGGGACCTCTTGAACGTGAGGCAGACATGCTACCATCTACGCTACCGAGGCGGGCTTTCATAATTTAAAATGATCCTTAAGTCGCAGTTTGTGTTAGACAAATTAAACTTGCTACACACATTCATAGAGACACAATATGTAGAAATTGTCCTGAGTTTTATTGTAAGATGCATTTAAGGACACTTTCTTTACTTCAAAACACAAAAACTTCAAATTTTGGGCAAAAAAGCCATAGTCAGAGCTGAAAAAAAATGTCTGGAGCCTAAAGTTATAGAGACACAAAAGAACCTAGGGTAAATTCAAACAATGGATGTTTTGGGAACCTGTTGTTAAAATATTATACCACAATTTAAGTTACTTTGTTGCAAGGGATCTTTTAGGTGTCGTAACCAAAAACAAATAAATTTGACCACATTTTCCAAACTATCATAGAGAAATTGACAAAATTTGGGCTGTAGCATATTTGCACTAAGTTACATCTGTGATATAAATCTTAAAAAGCTAGCGTTATAAGTTCAGGAATTCAAATTTTCAGTCATATGGACCCCTAAGTGTGTCGTGCTTTGTTTCTCTACAAAGCAGTTGCTACAAATGTTTCAGCCACAGTTTTATTTCCGTTTATGCTTTAGCACATAGACAACTACCTAACTCATCTATGGTTTCATTAAGGCACTAATGAACTCAGCAGTTGTACACCCTGAAACCTCACTACCACTGCCACTGTGCCGACACAGGTGGACGAGGTCATTAATTCACCAACTCCTATGGGGAGGCCTGCGGTTCAAATTTCAACACAACCGCCCTCCGCATCACAGGTTCCTGTTAGTCTCCATAACTGGCAAGCGCTGATAAGACACCGTAAACCTAGGCCTTGAATGCCTTCTTTCCACATTTACTTTCCTAATGGTCATTTCATTTAATATGTCATCAGCGCCTACCGTCTGAGGTTCCGTATGCAGAAAGGACTACTGCAAACTCCATTACAGCTGCTGAAAGTGACGAAGCTATGGCATAAGCAAATATAGTCATTTCAGAGTACCAACTGACATATTTTGCGTTTTGTAGTTTAAGATGTCCTACCTTTGATCCTAATCTTGTGATAGTAAACAAGAATTGGTACAAATGAAACTTTTTTCCCTCACAGCTTTAAAAGCATGGGGCGCCGGGTTCACAAATGTATTGAAGGTATGCGTTCAAAGTCAGATTTGAAAGGCATAGATTTTGCCGAGCGGATTGTAGGGCTGCAAGCCTGGGTTAATCTACCTCGCTGATCCTGTTCCCTATGCTTGTAACAACAGCGCAGCCAATTTGCATGTAATTCAATCCAAAGCGCTTCGCTCACTAGCTTTATCGCCCGAATTTGATTCTCCATCGAGCACTTTGATTAAGAATGCCTGGACAGGGTTTTTCTCCTCTACGTCTGTGGGAAAGCAACGGCCCCAAACTTCGTTACAAATACCCTGCGTGCTTTAAAGTAGAAATGCTCAATAAGATTTTTGAGGGGCAAGCTTTACCCTTCGGCTTCAATATACAACACAATAGATGAGAAACTGTAATATATGCATTACGGCCGCTGCCCTTAAGTCCCATATAAAATATGAAAATGTGTCAAGAACTGAAACTTTTTGGAACAGCTGAAATAACTCAATATTTTCTAACTTCACTACAAAGGTTTCAAATTTGGGATATCTCTCATTAAAAAGGACATATTTACCATTCCATTAAAAAAAAAGTGTTGCATTCGAAACACTTTGATCTCGCATCTACACACCTACTCTTATCAGAAACATGTTTTCATATAAACGAGATAAGCATTTGCAAAAATGGTTTCATTCTACCTTAAATTTGATTTGTAAGTATTTTGGGTTTTTATTGCCGACGTTCTTGAACTGCTTTGGTTTCAAGTGTCATATTCTATACAGGAAGTGAAAGATTTTGTTTGCTCAGATTTTACTTGTTATAAAATTTACGAATCTTTTACCAGCCAGGCCGTGCCGTGGCTCAGTGGTTAGACCGCTTGGCTTTCACCAAGGCGGTCCGGGTTCGCTCCCAAACGACCGCAAAGTGACATTTGTAGTGGACAATACGGCACTGGGGCGGGTTTTCTCCGGGATCACCGGTTTCCCCCGCCATCTCATTCCACCAGTGCTCCATCTTCATCTCATGTATCGTCAGTGGTGCCGTATGTAGTAAAAGCGGGCGTTAACTACACATTTAATTTAATTTTACCTACCGTAAACTACGTCGGGAACCATCGGCTTTTATTTCCTTTTGGATGGAAGCCAGCCATTTAGCTCCCAAAAGGTCGAACGCCCTTGGCTAGGTTTGAACGCGTAACCTTGCGAAGCAGAAGGCGGCATGTTCTCCTTAGACCACGGAGGGCGACTTGGGAGTACGGGAGACTGAAGTGTGTATTCTGTACGGATATGGATTGCAAGTGAGATATAATCTCACGTACTGAAGCATACGGATATAGCGTAGTTAGGAGAAAGTGGTGGAGACTAATGCCATAGGCAGAGGGGCAACAGAGAATCCCGGAAGTCCCTCCGGGTTTAAAGTCGTCCAGAGGGATTAACCAACGAGTTGTGAAACAAGTAGCCCTGGTATCCACGGGAAGCGCTTTTTGGGCTACTTACCACTACCTCCGTACTCCATGAAACCTAGAAGCCATCTAACGAGAAAGAAACTCAGAATTGAAAGGGAAAGGGCATTTATTAGATGAGAAACAATCCCAGTACTGGTCCACCGACTTGAAAACCATGAACAATCCATGGATGCAGTAAGTTGTTGACCGGAATCGTGGGCTAGAACTTCCAAATAGATCCTCACATGTTACCATACAGCTTGGTTATTAGGAATATGTACTGGTAATGAAATGCCAGTGACCTCGCGAGGAATTAAGGTTGCCAAGCGATTTAAAGAGTATAAGTATTGGAAAATAAATACTAAATTGTGTTAATGATACTGCTCTATTTTATTCTAACTCCGATATCCGTCATTCACGAACTACAAACTGTCCTGGATCGACTAGCTCACTGGTTCTCCAACTGGCGCGTTTCCCTCAAAACTAACAAGACAGAGGCTAAGATCTCTTTACGTCCTTATAGGGATCTTCCTTCACTACAGCTGCTCGGGGAATAGCTCTCATGGTTACCAACCAGTGTGCCAGTGAAATATCTTATGATGCTACTGGACACTCGACTCTCTTGGAACGCCCACATCTGTCGGTCTGTTATACTTGCGTCTGCCTGGCTCTCAAAACTGTACGTTCTACTCAACAAGTGCATCTCACTTGGTTATGAATCCTCCCTTCTTCTTTACACATCTGTGGTCCGTTTCATGTTTACCTATTAAGCTCTAGTATGGGTTGGCACCAACAAGACTAATCTTCGCCGACTACAGGGTGCTTCAAATGTTCCATGGTTCATGAAAAGCCAACAGATTCATCACGAGTTTGGTCTTCAACCCGTTCACCTGTACATCCGACGGCTGACATGACCTTTCTTTTACCGTCTCCAGGAGGTCCCTGGAGCTGCCACGTTCAATCTCGGCGCTCGCACTCGCCAACTACCTCGCCTCAAGCGCAGATTGCCACAAGATCCCCTCCTGAGTGACCTCTCCAGTACAGTCGACCCAGATGAGTGATAACTATCAGACATCAGCTCCTCAATTTGTGTTACAGTGATCCTGCGCATATTTAGCTAGAGAAGTCATTCACGGCTACCTCAATTGTTATGTGTACTGTTACTAAGTGTCCCAATAACAAACAGCTGCAAAGCATAGCTGCTGATCGATTGATAATAATAAATTAATGCTGTAAACGCTTTTTAGCGATGTCCACCTACATGTATCGCTTTTAATATATGATACATTATGCTTTGCCAATTATATAAAACAATACACAAACTCATTCATATGGAGATGACGGAACAAACTGTTCACAAAGTAATGAATACAGACAGATCGTCTATATTGAAAATTTCTTTAAAGAGCAATATAAAAAAAAACATAGTTACCTCAGATAAAGGACTCGCCGGCACAGATAGGCTTTCTTGTCTGGAAGTTTCTAGAGATATCTCGATTGACGGAGAATGGTTGTTTTTCTTGTTTTCTCGAGAAGGTTCTCGAGTTATGAATGGAGATATAAAGGGGATTGTGACACGCCAGCTGGACAGTTGTCCTATAACAAGAGTTGTGTGTAAACCGAGAGTCAGCTGTGAAGTGTTGTAACGAAAGCTAATGTTTGTTATTGTCAACGACCTTGGTGTTGTAGATTGTGATATGCGATGAATCAACACCAATTTCTTAAGTTAAGTGAAGCCTTAGTGGCAAATATTCTTATTTGTGCAATATTGATAGACACATTATTATTTCAATGTATAGGTGTATGTCCTATAGTAAGAATGTGACTCATTATACCCATTTGCTTCATCTTCTATATTAATACAAATAAAATTAATTTCCTACTGGTTCTTGTTTATTACATCGATCCTAGTGGGATATTTTACTAGTCTCCTTATCCCCACAAGTTGTCTTCGAAGTTGCACCCCGCCCATACACTACAGCATACATTTCCTCAAAGCAAACTTCACCAGCCACGTCCATTCGCCTGATACTACAACCCTAAATTGTGATATGGAAATGAAGTGAAAGAACAGGAGGGAAACTGAACGAGGTTTACTTGAGGTCCACATTCCGCTCCTATAACCAGGGAAAGGCGCCAACCTAGTAGCTCTTCTCTCCGTGTCTTTCCATTAGAGTAGTATCTTGAGTGGTTCCCCCTGTTCTCAAAAACGGAACTGGATATACCACTTAAAGCGTCAACAACAAAGGGGAAAAGTACCGAAACCTTTGGTGGCGATCAGCGATCTAACGTAGCATTTAACCTTCCAGGTTAGAACCGGAGAGGCACCTCACAAACTCGTCTGAGCGTCCATAAATCTATTCACTTCTACATGGGCATCGGAAATCACTGCCCAACAAGAACCAACCCAGGTCGAGGAACTTCATGTGGGAAGGAAAACAGATTTTAATGCGACTTACATGAAATATCACCAGTAATAGGAATACACAGTCCCATATCTAGGCAATTAAAGGGTTCGTATTCTCCTACGGGACTTAGGGAACCATTTAAATTAAATTGTTTAAATTTATTTGAATGTGAATATCGTATCCCGGCATCGAGTATCTATACCGAGGAATATATTCACAATTGTCTATTTATTTATAAAATAAAATAAACATATACAAACAATATTCATCCATTTTACAGATGTTACTACTGAAGTTTCCTGAAAAATAAAGATCGTTAATTAATAAAAGCTACATTAATAATAATCTAAATGTAAAATAAAATTATCAATTTCTGTCTTAAAATTCCAATGGCATTCAGAACTTACAACCCTGCATCTGGTTGCCTTTATTACATTATAAATAACAATAATTTGCAAACAACTTTACTAACATTAACAGCCCTGGTATCTAGCACTACAATTCAAAAATAAACTTATAAAATTATGCCAATCTTTAACTTATTTTAGCCATACTTTTAAGCAAATTTACCATAGTCTAGGTATAATACTTCTCTATTATTTAATTTCATTAACATATATAATTTAGAGTAATTTAATAAATTGTTTTGGTTAATTCACTTCATTTTTATTTCGTAAATTATTATATAGCAATCGTTTTAAATTAATTAGCTTTATTTTAAATCACATAATCATCTCTTAGTTCGCCGACCTAGGTTGCGTAGATGGTAGCGTGTCTGCCTCACGTTCAAGAGGTCCCGAGTTCGAATCTCGGTTAGGGTGAGTTACCTGGATAAGGTTTTTACGGGTTTTCCCTTATCCTTAAAAGCGAATGCGGGTAGCTTTCAGCTCAAAGGAGCCTGGACGCATTTGAGCATCATTTCACCCATTTGTCTCACCGTCCGATATGACGTAATGTTTGGAGGAAGTAAAATTAAAAAAAAAATTAATTCCATAATTCAACACACTTCATTGGTTCTAAATGTATTTCGAATCAAAATTAGAAAAACAAAAGGTTTCCTTTCCACTAATAATAATGATAATGATAAATAATAAATATATTATTATAATTATAATATATTTATTATTATCATAGTCATCATTATCATGGTCATGGTCATGGTCATTGTCGTCATCGTCATGATGATTATTATTATTATTATTATTATTATTATTATTATTATTATTATTATTATTATTATTATTATTATTATTATTATTATTATTATTATTATTATTATTATTATTATTATTATTATTATTATTATTATTATTATTATTATTATTATTATTATTATTATTATTATTATTATTATTATTATTATTATTATTATTATTATTATTATTATTATTATTATTATTATTATTATTATTATTATTATTATTATTATTATTATTATTATTATGATTATTATTATTATTATTATTATGATTATTATTATTATTATTATTATTATTATTATTATTATTATTATTATTATTATTATTATTATTATTATTATTATTATTATTATTATTATTATTATTATTATTATTATTATTATTATTATTATTATTATTATTATTATTATTATTATTATTATTATTATTATTATTATTATTATTATTATTATTATTATTATTATTATTATTATTATTATTATTATTATTATTATTATTATTATTATTATTATTATTATTATTATTATTATTATTATTATTATTATTATTATTATTATTATTATTATTATTATTATTATTATTATTATTATTATTATTTTTATTATTATTATTTTTTTTATTATTATTATTATTATTTTTATTATTATTATTATTATTTTTATTATTATTATTATTATTTTTATTATTATTATTATTATTTTTATTATTATTATTATTATTTTTATTATTATTATTTTTATTATTATTATTTTTATTATTATTATTTTTATTATTATTATTTTTATTATTTTATTATTTTTATTATTTTATTATTTTTATTATTTTATTATTTTTATTATTTTATTATTTTTATTATTTTATTATTTTTATTATTTTATTATTTTTATTATTTTATTATTTTTATTATTTTATTATTTTTATTATTTTATTATTTTTATTATTTTATTATTTTTATTATTTTATTATTTTTATTATTTTATTATTTTTATTATTTTATTATTTTTATTATTTTATTATTTTTATTATTTTATTATTTTTATTATTTTATTATTTTTATTATTTTATTATTTTTATTATTTTATCATTTTTATTATTATTATCATTTTTATTATTATTATCATTTTTATTATTATTATCATTTTTATTATTATTATCATTTTTATTATTATTATCATTTTTATTATTATTATCATTTTTATTATTATTATCATTTTTATTATTATTATCATTTTTATTATTATTATCATTTTTATTATTATTATTATTTTTATTATTATTATCATTTTTATTATTATTATTATTTTTATTATTATTATTATTATTATTATTATTATTATTATTATGATTATTATTATTATTATTATGATTATTATTATTATTATTATGATTATTATTATGATGATTATTATTATTATGATGATTATTATTATTATGATGATTATTATTATGATGACGATTATGATTATGATTATGATGACGATTATGATTATGATTATTATGATTATGATGACGATTATGATTATGATTATTATGATTATGATGACGATTATGATTATTATTATTATTATGATTATTATTATTATTATTATTATTATTATTATGATTATTATTATTATTATTATTATTATTATTATTATTATTATTATTATTATTATTATTATTATTATTATTATTATTATTATTATTATTATTATTATTATTATTATTATTATTATTATTATCATTATTATTATTATTATCATTATTATTATTATCATTATTATTATTATTATCATTATTATTATTATTATCATTATTATTATCATTATCATTATTATTATCATTATTATTATTATTATCATTATTATTATTATTATTATTATCATTATTATTATTATTATCATTATTATTATTAAATATAACAAGGGAACAGAAAAATTCACCGGATTATATGCTACTCCGGCATTGCTCTTATCAATAAAGAAATACCACAAACAAACCCCGGATGAAAATGATCGGCCGAATGGGAATTGAACCTTTTACCGGCCTGCCTCGGTAGCGTGGTGGCAGCATGTCTGCCTCACGTTCACGAGGTCCCGAGTTCGAATCTCAGTCAGGATGAGTTACCTGCATAAGGTTTTTCCGGGGTTTGCCCTTATCCTGAAAGACGAATGTGGGGTATCTCCTAGCTCTATGGACCCCGGGCTCATTTGAGCATCATTTCACCCATTCCATTCATCGTCCGATATGACTTAACGTTGGAGGAGGTAAATTACACACAAAAAATGATACCTACGAAATGTGAGTACATATTACCGCGAAGCAATCCATTCGATATAAATCGGTCATACAATTGCAAACACAGCTTCATCCATTCTGGTCCCCTCTGGTTACTTCGACTTCTCTCAAATTACATTACCTTGATACTATGTGATGTATATCCTTGTTCCAAGATTTATTTTTCTTCCAGGTTTACTCGCTGTATTCTTCTAAATTCACATAATGCTGCTATCTCTTTTCCTCTCTTCGTCGAAATGTTCCAATTTCCGCGAAACACAATGCACGTTTCACACAAAGTAGTTACTTTTCTTTTGATCTTTCTTCAGGCAATACAGAAAATGTTTGCTTTGATGAAGGACCTTCATGGCAACTTAGCTCAGCTCTTTGGCTTCTTCACGAGAACTCTAACAATTTCCGTCACAAACATCTAAAGCTGCTCATTTCCTCCACGATTGATCCGAAATACGATGAGTTATTCTATGGAGATAATGTATTTCGTCCATTTGGTCCGCACGAAGGAGATTACGTGTTCACGTTTCCATTAGCGCGTCCTTTAAATATTAATATTATTGCTAAAAATTAATCGTGTTTACTACCAAAAGCTGGTCTAAACACCACAAACGCATAACAAAGCTTATTTTGGTATAGGATTTTGTGGCATTACAGCTAATAAATTTTCGGTGATAGGTTTTAAAGCCTTTTAATGTTTTTTCTGCACTGTAAACTGTATTGACATTAGTAGGTTAACGTAATTCAGATATGCGGATACCACAATTTTAATATTGTCTAGCACGATTTATTTTGGGCATAGCTTGCCTACGAATTGAAGCTATTCTCTATTTTGATCGTCCTGTGTAAGAGAAGTTTTTTTTTTCTTTTTTATGTATAACTTCCCTTCATTAAAGAATGGGTTTGTCAGACTTAAATGCTGTTCTTGCCTGCCACACAACTTTGGAATGTCCCCTCTTCGTTCAGTTATTGGATGATTGGAACTTTTAGCAATCTTATCTTAATGAAGTAAAGTTTTCCCAACGTTGGAAGAAAATCTATAAGGAACTCTAGGACAAAGATGCAAGTGAAAATGCCACCTAACTCTTTATTTAATAAATAACTATCCCACCTCCGTTAACTCAACACTACGGTTTACTTCGGAGATTTATTAAAGAAAATACTGATTGTTCTTATTTTAACTTTACTACCAAATCATATTATACCAAAGGCTTCATATATGGGAATTATAGAAACTAGAACCATAATTTATGAATAGGCACATTATACGAGTAGTTAATTTTTTATATCGCTCTTGTTTCTTACCCTGCTTGCAGCACACTTACTGTCTCTACCGCATAACTATGGTAGGTGAAGAAACCGTTGTACCGCAAAACATCGGTAGTCAGACATCATTGAAAATATACGTTTTAAGGTCCTTAAATTACAAAAATAAATGTGTGTATCAGTGAGAGGGAAAGGAGAGGAGAGAAAAGCTCAAATATAAAAAAATAAATCTAGTACTTTACTGGAGAATATTTAACACCTTCATACCACCAATGTTAAGTCTGCTTAATTCATGACTAAATTATCTTAGAAACTGTAAGATGTCAGACTGAATATTACACCGAGCGTGTCAAGAGCAATATAAGAATTACGCCAAATTTCACTTGTATAACATCTGGACACGGCAATATACGAAGTTACCTGCACAGATTTAAAATCATGGACGAATCAATTTGTCCATGTAATACAGGAGAACAGACTGTGGATCATCTCTTGTTTCACTGTCCTATCCTCGGCAAACAAAGGAAGGATCTTGCAGCAGCCATAATTCACCAGGGCGGGAAATGGCCGACTGCAAAGAAGGACCTCACAGGAAGATTCATAAGACAGTTCAGCAGATTTGAAAATGCAATAGACTTTAAAACGTTATAATAATTGTAACAGATATTGTGACCACTCTGTGATTTTGCGCTAGCGAAATATCAATATATAGGGAGTCATCTTGTCAAGACATTGTTAAAAAAATATGTTATGTAAATTAAATTAAATTAATGAATCATTGTCAACAACACATCAGTTCAGAAGCGCAGTACTAAGATATTATTATATTAAAATAAGTGGTTCAACAGTATTATAAAAGTCGCAGGCTAAAAAAATAGAACAATGTACTCTGGCTAATGCAACACAAGTCGCTCTGAACCGATGTCTCTGAAGATAAAGCATGTAGTATTACATTGTAATGGGGCATGCCGCTCAGTCTTTTTCTCAATAAAAAAAAGGATATAAATGTAGGTTGTTTCAACAAAAATGTCCTATCTTTGAACACAAATAAAGCACGTTCTGTAAATGATAGAGGCTCATTTCTTATTTTATTTTGGAACATAATGTCAATATGTGTGGAAGAGAACATCAGTTAAGTGACTGCCCCGAATTGGTTGGGTTACCACCGTATACGGTTGACCCAACTTTCAATGACAGAAGGTAAATTAGGTTCAACTTCCCGAAAAACACTCGTAATGTTATTCATAAGATCATTTACTGTTTCTGGCTTATTGGCATAAACTCGAGATTTAGCGTAACCCCACAAGAAATAATTCAATGGCGTTATATCACATGATCTCGGGTGCCAGTTTACATCACCACGGGAAATGAAAATGTGTAGTGTTTATCGCCCGCTTTTACTACATACGGCTCCGCAGGCGGTGACACTGATGATACATGAGATGAAGATGGAGCACGGTGGAATGAGATGGCGGGGGAAGCCGGAGGTCCCGGAGAAAACCCGCCCCAACGCCGTGTTGTCCACCAAAAATCTCACTTTGCGGTCGCCTGGGATCGAACCCGGGTCGCCTTGGTGAGAGCCAAGTGGTCTAACCACCACCACCACCACCACCACCACCACCGCCACCACGGGAAAGCCCGCCTCGGTAGCGTAGATAGTAGCGTGTCTTCCTCACGTTCAAGAGGTCCCGAGTTCGACTCTCGGTCAGGGTGAGTTACCTGGATAAGGGTTTTTCCGGGGTTTTCCCTTGTATGAAATGTATAGTGTTTAACGCCCGCTTTTACTACATATGGCACCGCAGGCGATGACACTGATGATACATGAAATGAAGATGGAGCACCGGTGGAATGAGATGGCGGGGGAAACCGGAGATCCCGGAGAAAACCCGCCCCAGCGCCGTGTTGTCCACCACAAATCTCACTTTCCGGTCGCCTGGATCGAACCCGGGCCGCCGAATGTCAAGTAACTCTAAGCTCCATTGACCCAGGACACATTTGAGCATCATTTCACCCATTTAATTCAGCGTCCGATAGGACTTAACGCTGAAGGACTTAAAATTAAAAAAATAAATAAATAAATAATAGCACCCACGGGAGATGATGAAACCTCTGAACACCTCCTTCAACAGATCAATTGTTTCGCGAGTAGTATAAAATGGAGCACAATCTTGCTGGAACCAGATGTTTCTGAGATCCATACCATCCAATTGAGACCAAAAATAGTCCCTTATAAGAGCACGGTATCTTTCTCCATTGACAGTTAGAGCTTCTCCATCTTCATGTTGGAAAAAAATATGTACCAGTAATTCATCATACCACACCACCCAGTAACCTTTTGAGGATGAAGTAGTCGTTCTTGAATCTGCATTTTTGTTTTATTTTGTAATTTACGTCCTCCAACGTGAAGTATTATCCGACAATGAATGGAATGGGTGAAATGATGCTTATATGAGTCCAGGGTCCATAGAGCTTAGAGTTATCCTACATTCGTCTTTCAGGATAAGGGAAAACGCCGGAAAAAAAACCTTATCCAGGTAACTCACCCTGACCGAGATTCTAACTCGGGACCTCTTGAAGGAGAGGTAGACACGCTACCATCCATGCTACCGAGGTGGGCTTGAATCTGCATTATTGTGATTGCTTCAGTAGTGGCAGTTTTGTTTGTTAGAAAAAAACATCCATCCAAAAGTAGGCTTTGACGCTGAATATAATTTTTGGATAAAAAGCCAGGTCGGCTTCCAATTCCTTCATAGCCCAGTCACCGCAATCTATGGTCGTTGGGCTTTAGTTCTTCAGTTAACACCATTTTGTAAGCTGCAGCTTCAAGTAAGAATGCAGAATTCGCTAAGTGGTGCTCGGCAAAACCTCTAATTCTTGCGTTTGATGAACATTTGATTTGTTTCCGTTCTCGCTTACACTCTCAAGAACGGCGCCTATATTATCGGTGGAACGCTTTGGTCGATTGCGTACAGGCGTTCTTTGATCGCTGATAGAGCCACTTCCTTCAAATTTATCGATCAAACGCCTAATCGTTCTCTGTCGTAAACTTCACGCATTGCGCGAAAGTTTTGGCAAACAGATGATACATTTTGAAAATGAATTTTCACAATTCCTACGCGTTGTTGAATGCTGTTACGTTCCATGGCAATTTGACAATAACAACTATAACCACATGAAACAAATGACTGATGTAACTCAATAACAATGACAGCTATCACATGTTAAAGATAGGGCACTCTTGTTGAAGGACTCTTTACATGCCTGCCTTTATTTGTTTACCGTTCTACATTTATACCATAAGTTTTTAACTCAAAGGTTAACCGATGTAAATAATCCTTTCTTAGTTCCTTATCTATCTCAAACTCTTTGCCTGAAGTTGAATTATTCCTGTTGATTAAGGTTTTTTCCATGTTTTCTTAAGTTCTCGTAACTCACAAAAACTCAGAAGATATCCTAAAGTCATTCCTTGAAGCTTCCCTCCATCACCGCCTATGGCGCCTTGAGGAGTAAGTGTGGACGTTTACACATTATTCAAAATAAAAGAAAGTTCGGTTGTTTTTAAATTAGTTTTGCATAATACTTTCTAAAAGATGGGTGATTTTGTTATAGAAAGTGCCATTCACAGTAAAGTTGTTAATAGAAAAATGGAGAAAGCAAACTGGCACATATTTACAAAGAAAGAAACCACAGAAGCTGTTCAACTTTATGTAGCAAAACTTCCCCTTAAAGTTAGGGTGAAGTTTGCCTACTCCAAACTTTTACTTTCTCTACTACGTCCTTACAGTAGGCAGAGGAAATACTGTATTCCAGCCCAAAATTGCACACCAAGGTTTCAGCCCAAGCACGTGTTTTCAGAATCTAAAAATCTACCACAAAGAGCACTTTTATAGAACGGCCCGTATGTGTACGAGTCTGACGATTTTTGTTCAAATACTATATATTTAATGTATTTCAAAGACAATTGAAAAGTATATACATTGAAAAATAAGACCTGAAGCTTTCCTGGCGACCAATTTGCTCACTTCCTTCTCGGGCAACAAGCCAGGTGAAAAGATGATTAGATATCGACGTTTCGGGAGTGTGCATCTCTCCCATCATCAGGATATTTATTAAATGTAATCGCCACAAATGAAGCACTGGATATAACACTAATATAAACAAATACAGAGCACTATCAAAATTCGCATTACTGAACAAACGACTGTTTTCAGTAAATTATATGCCAGGTCAGGAGATGGCGTGAGTATAGAAAATTGTGTCAAAGAAACGTAACTACTTAACTTGGTTATCAAGCTTGAATTCTCACCAAATACAACATCAGAAACTTCCACAAGCCACCTGCGAAGATTAAACATCTGTTGAGACCGGTGAAAGACAAACTGGACTTCCAAGTTCCGGTAGTGTACCACATTCCCTGTGAATGTGGGACACCGCATATAGGACAAACCGGGTGGCCCGTCGCTACCAGAATAATCGAAAATTACATTCGTTTAATGGAACCTGAGAAGTCTGGGCTGGGAGAGCATTGTTTCGATAACAATCATAGAGCGAACTTTTGGGAGACGAACATCTTGGCAAAATGCAACAGTTACTGGGAGCGGAGAATTAAGGAGGCGTTGGCAATTTCCTCTGAAATGAGCACGCTTAATCGTGATGCTAGATTTCAGTTCAGCTCCTCTTGGAAACCGGCCTTAAAAATGGAAATACGTCGATTTAAGAGGCAAAGATCAATACAGCTTGATAATTAAGTAGTTACGTTTCTTTGACACAATTTTCTATACTCACGCCATATCCTGACCTGGCATTTAATTTAGTGAAAATAGTCTTTTGTTCAGTAATCCGAATTTTGATAGAGTATTGTCTTTGTTTATATTGGTGTTATATCCAGTGTTTCATTTGTGGTTTAACGAGCCCCTCCCGCATGGGAGTTGTTCGGATTGGGTTGGTCTCGAGCGGGCAGTTGGTTCCCGTCACCCACGGGCAATTGGGTACCTCCGGCCAGGCCGCCAAGGGCCGCCCGGAGGGGGCAGAGGGTTGTCTTATAAGTCCCGGGGACTAGCCTGCAGAGCTAGTAGCTGGTGAGCTAGACACTGGCGGCCCTACCAAGGTTATTTGGTAGCTGGTTCATTAAGGACTGGCGCGTATGTGGCGTATCCACATCCGTCCTGTTTGCCGTGTGCAGACGGGGGGGCAGCTTATAAAATAGGTGCTGTCCTAATGGAAATAACAGACGAGGCCCGGGTTCCCGGTCCTACGGGGCTGGGGCTTATGGGAAGTAGACCTCGGCGAGTATGTTTCATTTGTGGTTATAGCATTTTATAAATATCCTGATAATGGGAGCGATGCAACTCCAGAAACGTCGATATCTAATCGTCTTTTCACCTTGCTTGTTGCCCGAGAAGAAAGTGAGCATACATACATTGAATTTTCAAGGAATGCCCTCAGAAACTTTGTATCAAGTATTTTGTCTAAATCCAATAATAGTGCTAACTAGGTGAGATACAACTAAATTGTATAACGTAGTGATCACTTAAAATAGTTAAGATCCTTTTTTTAAATACAGGGAATTCTGATGTAGTATAAGAATGTATTCCATCTGAATGAAAACTAGGATAGTTTTAACTCGAAAGTAAGAAAAGCCACTGTCTTGCAATCAGAAATTGAAGTGCAAAAATGCTTTGTATGCCATACAGAAGTTACATTCGTAGAATTACTCACTAAAAGCAACTGCAAAATGGATTTCCAACATTTTTTAGGGTTAAAACAAAATTATTGTGGTGCTTTCATACAATTATTGTGTATGATGCCGTGGTAAAATGGGATACTTTTTAATGAATGCTGGCGCTGAATATTTAATATTTAATAATCTCACATGTGACTGACCCACGTCTAAAATATCATTAGAATTTTCAGGTTTTGTGTATGCCATTTGCATCTTTGAATTATTTTTGAATCTCTGTTACCTTGGTAACATTATTCACTGATAATACGTGGATTTGCACAATGACACACTTCTTTGAAACAAAAGAACGTTGGTTCTTTCAACTGCAGCACAGTTATCTTTATCTGTTATTCCATATTTTCCCACGCACAGTGCAATGTGCATGTGTAATGTTTTATTTCTCTAAGAAAAAGTATTGTGAATGTGGCTCGAACATAGCTAAGGTCAACAAACCATTTTGGACATAAATTGGTACTTTAAAGGGTTGTGTAGTTTTTGTTCAATAAGGCTTTATTTATTTGTTGTTCTCTTACCTATTAATTGAAACTGGACAAAATTCCTTCCACGTAAAGAGAACTTCATTAGCTATTTGGCAGTTTATTTATATTGTGTATTGATTATAATATTTGAAAATTATTTACCTATCTTGCTATCAGTTGTTTGTAAAACTATAATGTTAAAAGCCATTCACTGTGGTATCTTCTTAGAAAGGGTTAAGGAATTATTTGCATGCTTCGTTAAACTGGACGACATTTGGACATTCATTTGAGAGTTTTTACTAGCAGCATGGAGAGGAAGGTTAAAGTTTGCCTCAATGGTACCGTCATGAAAGATATAAGTATATTAAAGGAATGTAAGAAACAATAATGTTCTTCTTTGTTCACCGTTTTTGTTGCATTTTATATTTGTGACAACTTTTAGGAATTATTTTCAAAATTCCGCCGCCTTGTTTATTGAAATACGCCGAGTTACAACATAACACCCTTCTTTGAAACAACAAACGTTGTTTATTCTAGCAACCATTGTTTTTCTGTCACTTTTATCTTGCGTTCCATATTTTCCCGCGCATAATACGGCGTGTATGTATAGCGTCTTATTTCTCTGTGAAAAAGGATTGTAAATATAAGCGCCGACATATTCATGTCCCTATCAATTTAGCGACTGCTTTCTGTAACATGACCCTAGGCAATTCGTAGGGCTCTCGAAACAGAAGTGTAAAGGAGGGGAGAAGGAATCGAATACGCCGCAATTTCACAAAATTGGTTTCTTTTCTTCTACCTTGTCGACAATGTATTCCCACTCCTTCCAACATTCATCTTCTCACTTTTTGTCCTGTCTTCCTTCCGGAAGTGCTACCGTTCTTTGATCTGTAACATGTATGTATGTGAAGAGAATGTCGCTCTCTTCCAAAGACTGACTGACCTTTATTACACGTCTTTTGCGCTTTCTTTGTGCTCATTTCATCAAGGTATCTGATCCTGCTGCTTGTCTCCCCAATTCATCGTCCCAAGACCTTTGATTTCTTTTTATGAAAGCCGAAAAGGCAGTTCGTTCTCTCCTGCTGCTCCTGATTTATTTTCTCCGATTTAGATGAACAGTCGGATTAAAACACTTCACGCCGTAAAGCAAGTCATCTTGCTGGTAATTCCCAGGAAGGATATAAAACTAATGGACTTCGCCCCCACGATTGACAAACAACAGTTAGTAACGCATGACCAAAATGTCCTTAAACTTGCCTCCACTAGTCACAATGCTCTCTACCGCTTATCTTTAGTAGTAATGTTTATATTAAAGACAAAAATTCGACATAAACGCACGCTTAGACCTTCCTGAAATGTACATCTAGGAACATCAGAAAATAAACACAACAAATAGTAAGGACCCCACATTGGTGGTTAATTCAAGCCTATTTAAGGTATGAGAGGAACAGTTTTACGGAAGAACCCTTTAGGAGAATAGGATAGTAGGACGGATGGGATGCGTACAATCCATGAGGACATGTAGGCAGGCCAATTGTGCTCTTATGTAATGTTTGAGATGAAGGGGAAGCCTGATGGGGGTCGCTAACAATTCCGGAATGACAGAAATGCGAAGCTTATCAGAGTCTGCCCGTGAAATTAACAACCTCAGCACTGCTCAAGAAGCAACAGTAGCTGTATATCCAAGCAGAAATCTTTTACAAGCAGCAAACTCTGCCGCCACACACCGACCGCCGTTGTCACTAAAACATGAAGATGACCTAATAAAAGTAAATGAGGGAGAGGAAGTTAATGAAAGAAGAGTTGCCAACGTAGAAGTCAAGTAGAAATGGGCCCGCGCCGTGGCTCATTGGTTAGAACTCTTGGCTCTCACCAAGGCGGCCTTGATTCGATCCCAGGCGACCGCAAAGTGAGATTTGTGATGGACAACACGGTGCTGGGGCGGGTTTTCTCCGGGACCATCGGTTTCCCCCGCCATCTCATTACACCGGTGTTCCATCTTCATCTCATGTACCATCAGTGTCACCGCCTGCGATGCCGTATGTAGTAAAAGTGGACGTTAAACACTACACTACACACACACACAAGTACAAATGACGCTAGCTACTATTATAGGATACTGTATGTCGAAATACGCTATGCAGATGTGAGGTATTACATTTTTTGAAATTAGGTAATAAATGAAATCTTGCTACAGGAAAAAGGAAATTGCTCTGCGCATATAAGTGGTTCCGAGATGTTGATGTGTGAATTGAATGTTTTAATAATTTCAGCATTACACCTTTATGATAATCACTTTGCTTTCTTTCTCATAAAGCCTTGCAGAGAGCATGCAATATGATATTTAGCTCCCAAAGTGAGAAAGGAATCGCCTTTTTCCAAAAGTAATCATGATTCATGGAAAGTAAATAGTAAAGTTTTATATGAATTGGTGCAGAAATGTGTAGTGTAGTGTTTAACGCCCGCTTTTACTACATATGGCACCGCAGGCGATGACACTGATGATACATGAAATGAATATGGAGCACCGGTGGAATGAGATGGCGGGGGAAACCGGAGATCCCGGAGAAAAATCACCCCAGCGCCATGTTCTCCACCACAAATCTCACTTTGCGGTCGCTTGGGATCGAACCCGGGCCGCCTTGGTGAGAGCCAAGCGGTCTAACCACTGAGCCACGGCGCGGCCGAATTGGTACAGAGGAGTCAAATCATATCAGTTTTTGGAAGGAAGTGAGAACCAGAGTACAATACATAGATAGGCAGGAGATATGGGAAAGTATAGAAGAAAAGAGATCTTTGAAACTTTATAAGCAGTTAAAGACAAAATGGGGTAGGGAATATATATAGATCAATGTGACAAAACTGGAAGAGAAGGCATAGCATTGATGAGAGTAGGAATAATATATCTACAAGGGTTGAGAAATAATGAGGTATGGATATGTAAATTTTGTGGATAGAATGTAAGGAGTTAAATTGCAGGAGAAAAATTTGGGAAAAGAAATGGGATAGTGTGAGCAAAGAGGTAGTGGCGTTGCGCATGTTAACGGGGATGGGTTCAAAGTAAAATAGATGTATAGGAGAATTCTCACATAAGTTAAGAGAAAAGTGGAATAGGGTAAAAGAAGCGAAGGTCAAGAAGAAATGACGCCAAGCTACTCAGGAAAACCAAAGGCTTTTGACCAGGGGACCTGAGTCAAGAGAAGCTATAAAACTGTGTAATATTAAAATAAGTATACAAAACAGTCTGAATGGATCAACATTTGATTTGGTTTTTGAATAAGTTTTAAACAGTTGAATAACATGACCGGCCGCGTCATGGCTGAGTTGTTGGACCACTTGGCTCTAACCCAGGCGACCGCGAAGTGGAATTTGTTGGTGGACAACATGGCACTGGGTTGGGTCTCCTCCGGTTTCCCCTGCCATCATTCCACCAATTGCTCCATGATTCATCTCTTCATCATCCCAGGCGTTGGGCAGACCCTTCAACCCTGGTATCTCAGATCGAATGCTTCGGCTCCCTCGCTCTGAGGGAACCCGAGCGACTCCTAGCACCAACTTTGGTGAGGAAGGGAGGGAAAAAATATCATGATCGAGATTCGGTGTACCATACATTCAACTTCCCTATATCAGTTCAAAGCGATCTCGATTGCTCCAAGACATTAATTTTAGGGTTTCTGGTTAAGCGTCAAATACAAGGTTTTAAAAATATATAATATTGATAATACGGTAAATAAAGTATATTAGTGAACAAATTCTGCTATTATAGCTTAAGGAGGAATGATGGGCTGTGCATAAATAAAACCTTTAATATGTACTAAACTATATATAAACTCAAACCTTAGCGCAACAGCCCTAAAAGGGCTAAGGCCGACCAACCCGACTGCCGGCCTCACGCCCACTTATGCACGGTGGAGGTGTGTGATCATCCAACCGATACGGGGAGGAGATGTGGTCAGCATCTCGGCATCCCCCAGCCAGAATGTTGGTTTTCGTGACCACGACTGCTTACCCAGCGTAAGCTCCTCACTTTCCTCACAATGCTGAGTGGGCACCGGCCCTATACCCGGGACTTAAAATCCGCACCCCATGGGTGAGATCGAACTCGGGCCACTTTCCGTGACCAGGAAGCAAGGCATGCTGCCTTAGCCCGCTACGCCACGGTGCAGGAGAAACACACAGACACACACACACACACACACACACACACACACACACACACACACACACACACACACACACACACACACACACACACACACACACACGCACGTGCGCGCACATACGCGTGCGCGGACACGGATATATATATAAAGCTTATTCTCTGTGCTTCTTGTTAATCGATGTAGCCCGTCATTACACATTTACGATTTGTTTTAGCTATGGGAATGTAAGCTAAAGCGATATATTTCTAAAACAACACATTGTTGTATGACGAATTTGAAACTTCATATTCTTTGCAGGAACTTAAGAAGAAACCAATTGCGAATTTATATTAGAAAACGACAGTTTTTCGAAAATTTAAGCAGTAAAAATGAATAGCTGTAAATGTTTAAGTACCAAAGCATTTCATTTGACATGAAACGTTTAGTTTAACTAAGTCTGCATTAGTTTATGTATCTATATTAAGTTTTTTGTAAATCACGTCCTCCAACGTCATATCGGACGATGATTGAAATGGATGAAATGATGCTCAAATGAGCCCAGGTTCCATAGAGCTTAGAGTTTACTGACATTCGTCTTTCAGGATAAGAAAAAAAAACGGGAAAAATCTTTTACAGGTAACTCACCCTCTCCGAGATCAAACTCGGGACCTCTTGAACGTGAGACAGACACGCTACCATCTACGCCACCGAGGCGGACATTAAGGTTACCTGTTATGGTTCCCCAGAAATGCAAAGGTCATTACAGATTATCTTAAAAATGAAGATATACGCAGAATAAAATAGATTTATTTTAATATAACATTTTAATCAAAACTCTTACAATTATTGTACGAGAAAAATAATAAATATGATGTAATTAAAATATTATACATAAGGATAGCTTGGGATAGAGATTTTCTTGAAGATACATACAGGGAGGTTCAGGTTACTGTATATTTACAGTAAAATTTCGACATTGAACTTCTAGGGATTGCATTGAGTTTTTATTTACGAACGCTCTTTAAGTGCCGTGGTTAGGCATGAAAGACCACTAAATTTTTCTCAGAGACCTCTGCATCAGACTTCGTTCTTTGACGTGACATAAAAGGAAGCCATGGTAAGCATTGTTACGGCAGTAAAATTTATCGCTCTCCACTAGTTTTGAATGAGGATCTCGTGAACTGGAGGCTACCACGTTACCCCCGAATCAGGGAGAATTAAGAAATTTTGAAAGGGATACGACATACTCAGCCTGGAATACTGTATAAAGATAAAAGTTCGGAAAAGCAAATCAGTATTTTGATTTAACTCATTTAAGTCTGCTCTGCAGGCTGAAATATTCATTGCATATTATTGAACATGCGTATTTCAAGTCAGCCATTAGTAAAATTTTATTTCATTATTTATTTTAACTAAGCCAGTACAATTGAGAGTGCCCTGGCTACGTACCAGTCATATTTTTACAGTATATCCTTATTTCTAAACAGTTAATTATAACAATGAAGGTTCCTTATTAGTTCTGTTCACTGTGCATAACTACTTTTTTTTAAACTTTGTCCAAGAATTGCCCAATCTTTTTGCTATATTTAACAAATATTTCAGCTGTAGCTATATTACTATCTAATTTGAACTATTTCTTATTAATAAACTCTTTCTTCTAAATTTCTGCCCCTTTACACTAAAAAAATATATGTTCTAAGCTCTCATTTCCGCTACATATGGAACATTAATTTTGTGGAATACCCTTACTTATACCTTTCAGTCGCCATGCTCCTGCACTCACCCATACAATACCATTCTCTCTCCTCTTTATTCATCACGTCTATGTACTTTCCCTTCCCCAAGTCCCTTTCATTGGTATATAAAAAGCTAAAGACTTCTTCTCAGCTATTTCACTAAATATTGTCTGCACTACTATGTCTTCAAATCTTTTTCTTGCAGATTTCCAGAAATATTGTACATTACTTTCTCTTTTTCTCCACATTTGCCCTAATCCACTGCTCCCTAGGTTATTTCTAAGACATTCTACCCATCCCTTGTTATTTAAACTTTTTTTCTTGATAAATTAAACACTGTTTTAACAAATTCCTTTCTTTCAGATTCAATATTCTATACCAGAGTTTCAATGCCCTTTGCATAATCTTCCCTTTACTGACAACTCTACCAATCTCTATTTGTGTTACCTGCCTAACAGTTGCATTTGGTAACCCAAGCATTTCTTTACAGTATCTCCTATGCACCGCATTATAACTTCCCATTCTCCTTCTAGTCCCCATACTTCTATACCATATAACATTTTTGCCTCTACCACCACACAAACCATTTAATACTTTGTACTAGCAGCTTCTGATGACTTATACAGCTCCTTTTCTTTTTGCTAAGGAAAATTTATTTGGCTTCTCCCAATTCCCTCTGCTATCAATTTTAATTCCTAAATAAATGCAATCTCTAACAAACCTATACTCTTTTTTGTTTTCGTTCTTCCATTTTTCATATTTACCTAATTTTTCTCCTTTTTAAACACTATGATCTGTTTTAACAAATTCCTTTCTTCCAGATTCAATATTCTATACCAGAGTTTCCATGTCCTTTACATAATCTTCCATTTACAGGCATTTTCTGCATAATACATTTTCTACATTGCTATGATCTGTGTCTTATCCTGGTTTACTTTTAAACTCCATTCTTTACAGTTATTATATACTGCTTTCAACGATTGTCTTAATTCATTCACCGTAATTGCACCTACAACTAGGTCATCTGCAAAAAGTAATCCTGAGACCGTTATATATATATATATATATATATTGTCACCCAATTAGCGGAAAGCACAACCAACGACAGCTGAGTAAGGGGCCAGAGACAGCCAAGCTACACCCACCCATCCGTCTCTGTCACTAACTGAGGGGATGATTAGGGAAGTGTCACTTGTCGCTGGCCGCCTCTTCCCCCCTTCCACTGCTATCTGGAACCTTCGCGGTGATTCACGGAAACTAGAGGCTTCGAGAAAACGGCGATATTCCTATAGAAAGGGCTGCAGTGAGTGAATTGAGTCAGTGAGTGCTTGACGAGCTAGTGAACGGACGAGAGGACTGTGTACGTGCAACGGAACCGTAACGGACGAACTGGTGAATTGTAGTTGTGTGCATTAAGTAATTCTGCGTAAGTGGCAAGTGTTCAACTGTAAGTCGGTGGAAATAAAGAACATTGTTAAGTTTGTGTAATTGGACTTTTCATTTCACGAACCCACAAAGTCACAATATAAATTTATATTATCGATATATACATTAGTAAAACGAATACTCTGTTTGTTGAAACCCATACTTGAAACACTGAGAGAAAGCAAGTATCAGTGAGAAAGTATGCATTCCTGTTTAAGCTAACGAGGACTGTACGAAGAGTGTAATGCGTTTAAAACAACTAATATTGAGGGTACAGCTTCTGTGAGGAAAAAAAAAAACAGGAAATAAGAGCGAACGAGTGAATGTTGTAAGCTCATTTTCTTTCCTTTTTTGTTACCTCCATCCTACCTCTTGACTGGAGCTAATTTAGTCTTCTCATCAGGACACGGAAAAAGGATAAAAACATGGAGGCTCGACTCCGGGGAGCATCAGTTCCAATCGCAATCTCCAAAGGTCGCAGCTCAGTTGATTAGATGCTCACCCTTGCTGATTAGCCTGTCTACAACTTCTACAGAGTAAAAAAGTTGTGTATAGCGTCCTTGAAGGGGATAAGCCGTTAACGTTCTACACGACTTCGCTTTCAGTGAGATGCGATAAGAATGAAGGAAAATTCTACCCTTAATTTGGTTTAACTCTATGCATATAAACAAAGACTCATGTATAATAATGAAGCAAATATGTAACTATATCCAGTCAATTTGAAGTTCTGTAACATTAAAGAGCATATCTCTCCCTTTCTGCGGGTGCAGAAATCGAAGATTGCGAGAAGTGCAGGAACGCGAGTCAAGGGAAATATAAGTTAGCGATAAAAAAAAAAGCACATCGAATAGCCCAGATTCTGGAATCTACACCAGCCCTATTATGCAATCTTCGTTTTTAACTTTATTAACTTCTAAATCAGATTACACAAAACAGTTTACAAATTTTTCAGATATAATCTACTTTCTACCTTAACGAACTAACTAAACCTACAGATTACTGGATTCCAGTAACCTTACAAACCTACTCTTCTAATCTATCTAAGACAGTTTTTTTCTACTTTACTTCTATACCAACAATATAATCAAATCTACATTTCTACTACAGCTTTAGTTCTTATAACAAGCTACTAAACACTGTTTCCTACAATTTAAAAATTCCCTCTTCTGCAACTGGTATCCAAAGCTGTGTCCATCTCCTAAGGGGACTGGCATCAGTAGATGGAGCTGGTTCGTCAGTTCCAGAGATCCGGGTAGTCATCTCTCCGCTTCTGCATAATCAGTTGCATCTGTCCGCTCTGATACTCTCCATATATATCTTCTATCTCCTCGTATTCTCTTTCTCTCTATGGTCTTTCTGTCTTCTTTCTGATATCCATAATTGGCGTCTTCTATTTATCAGCTGTGCGTCTTAAATGAGTTCTTCAAGTCCGGTAGTCTGTATCTTCAGTTTCTCTTGGTCCTATTTCCCTCCGACGGTCTCTTAAGTAATATTCTTTTCTCGTAGATTGAAATGTTCCTACATTTCTTTCTTGAAGTCTTTGGTCGCGGTCATATATTCCTCTAACGCCTTACCGGATATTATTAGATACATATTTTCTAAATGTGCATTATCATCAGCATCTCTTAAGATGTTCCATAAACATTTTTCTTGAAGTATCCTTCGACCATCTTCTACTAGTTCACTATATTTATTGAACTCAAATATAACATGTTCAGGCGAATCTAAACAGTTACATTGCTCACATAAATCTTAGTACCTCCTCCCTATTATTTTTAAATACACATTATATGGGCCATGTCCTGTAACAAAGTGAAAAATCCTTTTCTGAGTTTTATATGTTCCAATTTTAGCCTCTTTTTAATGTCCGGAAATAAACCATGTACTCTTCTTCCTACGTGTGCATTACTCTACTCTTCTTGCCATTTTTGTACTAAATAATTTTTCACTTCTTTCTTAGTATTGCATCTTTTCCCCAAGATTTAAAAAAAAAAATACCCATATTCTTCCTTCTTTACCCAATAAGTTGCACCCCTTAATCTAATGATATAGTCAATAGGCCAAGTTCCCGCTACTATTAGTAGGGCCAAAGTAGATGTCGCTTTTGTAGCTCCGCTACTGCGAAGTAGTAAGTTAGTGATAATAAGCTATAGGAATACTTGTACGCATTAAATCCAGAGGAAAAGGATAGTTGAAGCATTATCGGACTTCTACGGTGACGTCACGGATTAAAAACCAACTCCGTTCCTCATAGTCTGTAGGCGTTTGCAGACTGCAGTCATTACTTCGTGTTCTTGACCATCAGTGCCTGTTTACTTCCGTTGTGTGGATTAGGATTAGGATTTCACTATGGTAGGGATTCAGTACGAAGACAACAATGATGGGCCCATTGTTCCTATGCCCCAAGTGGGGCACCTCCCGGAGGAAGGATGAGCCGAGAGGAGACAGAAGGCGGCTGACCCAAGGAGCCACGACAGTACAGATGGCAGGGTCCCGATAGTTTACTTGGATAGACTTTTTCCGACAGGCTAGGATAACGGACACGATAATGCCAGAGGTTTTACTCCCATTAGTCCTGGACCCCTAGGACAAAGGACCCGGGCCTCCTTCGACCAGGGAGTTACCGAGCTGTTCCGAAAGGGCGCCCGGCGCCTCCGTGGGGCTTTCAATAGAGCAAGACCTAGAGACTAGCAAGCCCCCCCCCTCATCTGGTCCTGTGGACTCAAGACGGGATGGAAGTGGATACACCCCTTATACGCGCCAAATCCAAAATGCGAAGGCTACCGATATGACTTCGGTGGGGCCACCTGGTGAACTAGCACATCTTCTACTAGCTACGCGGGAATATTAATAACTTCCCTCAACCACGTCCGGCAACGTACCCACTCTCCCACGGGTATCGGGAACCACTACCCCCTCGAGTCCAACCCAATCCGAATAACTTCCAATCAGGGAGGGACTCGAATGATAGGCCCGAGGTTCCTCTAGTTACGTCAGAGGTACCACGAGTGCTAGGGGTCCACAGCGCCCGCACTACGGCAGCTGAAGGGTACGGATCCCCTCCCCTACGGAGCAGGATAATGGACACGCTACCCTACCGCGGGACGGCGACAGCCCAGCAGCCGAGCCCCAAAGGTCCCAGGCAGGCGATCCCGTGTGGTGCCAGCAGAGGAGCGCAGACCGGCAACTGACCTACCGGAGGAAGAAGTAGTTTACGTCAGACTATATTGTGCCCCATTCACCACTGAGACTCCCACCGACACTTCTACCCTGAAAGAGACCACCAGATGACAGATGATGTAAAATGATGAGATGAAATGGAGGGAAAGGAAATTTGGGGGATATATTTGACCTATCCAGGATTCACCTAGAGAGCAGGGAAAATCCCCAAAATAACGCATGGGTCAGGTAGGTTGGTCACGGAAATCGAACCCGAGCCTCTCGAATGCGAGCCACAGACGAAACCACCTGAACCATCCCACTCGGTTCCGTTGTGTGACAGAAAGTTCTGAAAATAGGGTATATTGATGCCAAGGATTCCTATGCCAACTAATGTAGAAAAAAACCAATAGATTAAACTGACTTATGTACTTTGTTCAGTGACTCTAAAATGCAAAAGCGGAAAAATTCGGTATTCATAGCTAGATTTATTTCTAGTTTACTATTTCTCCAAAACCACAGATGGTGCAGTTGGTTGATTCCCGAGTTTGGTGTCTATGCTTTAAAAATGCTATCTCCATCACAGTAAAGTGTCTCTAATTAACTAATAAACACAAAATAGTAATAGCTGATAGATGATTGTGAGCAGTGATATAAGGAAGTGTAATTACAGGTGACCATTGATGTCTCATAATGTACATATTAAGTCACGGATTCATAGTATATTGCACTAAATACTGATCCAAGTATTTCCTGCTTTTCAGAAATATATCATTTGCTGAATCCGGAATAATTACCAACATTAACAAGGACGATCTTTCTTCCCTTAGACATTTGTGCAAGCTTGCATGGAGACGAAGTTCATATAGGACATTTGGTGTTAACAGAAATGATTCTTGTTATCAGATCAAATTAGAAAAATTTAATAAATCGAGTAGACGTTGTTATTTAAAACAAATATGAACAGAAATGTACTTATATAAAGTACAACAATGTAAATTTATTTGTATGATACTTTGATAGACTCAAAATGAATAATTCAATGTCATGGCCGGAATTTGAAACACGGATCTCCTGGTTTTCGTCCAGTCGCTCTAACCCATTCAGCTACCATGACTAACGTGCCGTCCTAATATTAAATTCTTCGTTTGACTCATATCTCCGGTAGACCACTAGGGGCTCTCGAATGCAAGATACACCGTTTGTGGTGACTTACTATGGCAAGTACTTGAGTCCCAGGCTTCATCATTTAACTCTTATTGTTTAAGTTAATTGATGGAAGTTAATAATTTCTTCATTCTTGCCATATATAGGCTAAGATATATGTTAGATAGAGTCATCATGAAAAATTCAATTCCATGGCCGGGGTTTGAACCATGGATCTTCTGGTTTCAGTCCAATCGCTCTTACCCATTGGGTTACCATGGGTAAATGTACGGCTAGTATGAAGAAATGATTAATTTCCACCAATTAACTAACATAATAAGAGTTGATGCGGGAGCCCCTAGTGGTTTACCGGGGAAATGTATGGGTCAAATGGAGAAATTAATGTCATAACGGCAAGTTGGCCATGGTAGCTTAATGTGTAAGAGTGACTGGACCATGGTTCAAATCCCGGCTATGTCATTAAATTTTTCATATGAAGTCTATCAAATACCTTAGCCTATATACGGCTAGTGTGAAGAAATGATTACTTTCCATTAATTAACTAACATTTATGATACTTTATTAGTGACAGAAGTTATTTAATGCTATTCCATTTAAGTTTAAGGTACTAATTATTCTTATAATCAAATATTTGGAAGTAAGAGACTTTTATAAGCCAGAGCACATATAGTGTTAGAGGGCGTTAAGTACAGATGTATTATTTTATCTTGACAGGAATCCTGCGCGGTAGGGATAAGTAGCAACTGTGGTGGGGATATTGCACCTATCACCTCAATGCGTCACACGCGTAAGATTACGAGAGGGGAGGGTTGTGCACAAGGTGTCTAAAAACACATTTCATTCTGGAAGCTAATTTTGCAGCTCTTATAAACTAAGTTGTAATTCTTACTATGGTAGTAATCTCCACGCTTTTGTTGGATCTTAAATAGTACATAGGCATTTGGAACAAAACCCTGTTCTCCCCCCGCAGGCATGATAAACAACTGTCGGCCTTTCAATATCGCTGCAGAGTCCATGTAACGTATATCACTCCAGCCATATGGTCCAGTATGTGCTGTATTTATATAAGTTTCATCCATATAAACTATATAAACTTCACTTCGATATCTCCATATATTCCGTAAATACTTAAGACTTTCTACACGTATGTTGCGATTTTCTATTAAAATTTGTCTGTCACGCTTAGTGTTTGATCTTCAAATAATCCTAGCTTCAAAAAGAACTCTTCTTAATGTTCAGAAACTGCCTTGGAAGTCAGTAGAATTGTTAGCTTCATAAGCACTTTCTTCAAAGTTGGTTTTTGTTTCTCGGTGCTTTAAAATTATTCATATTTCGCCTAACTACTTCTGGATTGAAACATCCAAATTAGAATTTGTGCATGTTCTTAATCTTTATTTACTGGGCATAGATAAGGACGTTGTTGCACTAGCACCAAGGGCTTTTCTTTCCTTAATTACTCTCCTAAACTGCTTTCAGACACAACTGTTGCCTCAGATACCCTTCCCCAGATTTTTATAGCTGACCCAGACCATTGTTCCCTTTTTATAAATCTATGGATATTGGTTGTTACTTCCCGTGTTTTTAAATGTAGCACTTTATTTCCTAATGTGCTGCTAGGAGGCGTCATTTATAAATGCTCTCTTGGAAACAGGAGACAAGCACATTTTGAAAAAAGCTGTAGTGTTACCGAGTAGCTCTGCACGTGTTTAGTTGCTCGCAACTGGTACCCAACTGACCTGCCCTCCCCTCCAGTTGTAACCGTTCTGAGGTGGACTCGTCCAGATACCACTGCACATCGCTCCGCACTTTTCAAGATAAAAAAATACATCTGCATTCGATGTTTAAGCTGTCAAATCAATAATAGTTAGTTTTATCATTTCATACAGAAAATATAGATAATAACCGTACAGACAGTTGAAGTGGAAAATTTGTATATGGTGAAGGTGCAATATCACAAGAAATTTAAGAAAAAGAAGAAGTTTAACCGGCTAGGCCTTTGAAATCGGCAACTTTTAAGTATGATCTGCATATTTATTATCCTGTTATAAAGTATAATGAGTTGCCAGACTTGTGATCAAGTTAATATAATGATTGAAGGGCGAATACGCTATCAACAATAGATAAGTAAATAAATAAAATACATTAATAATCGGCCCAACGCTAATTAAATTTTTAAACTCACGCATAATGAACCTTTTGATTGCAAATCAAATATACGTACTCGATACCGAATATGCATCTATCTCCACAATCTATTGTTCATTTTAAGCTCTTCCAGAGTAAATGTAATATGGGGGTCATAATTAATTCCACTGATTACATAAAATAATGTGCAGAAAACTTAACTTACAAAGGTTACGAGGTTACGAACAGGGAGTCACTGCGATACATGCCTAAACTTTTAATCCGTTATGTGAGAGAAACCATTTCTGAAATTTGCTTGTCACTTAAACAAAATACACTCTTATTATTTAAGTTAATTGATGGAAATTAATAATTTCTTCACACTAGCCATATATAGGCTAAGGTTTTCGATAGATAGTATCAACATGAAAAATTGAATGCCTTGGACGGGATTTGAACCACGGATTTCCTGGTTTCCGTCCAGTCGCTGTAACCCATTGAGCTACCATGGCCAACGTTCGTCCTGAATTTAAATTTTCCAATTGACTATATATATATATAGTGGATTTATATTGCAGTGTTCAATAACATTTGTCTCATTGGTTTTGTTTCTTACAATTCTAAACTTTTATTTCCTTTTGGATTTTATTTTTGTTCCCTGTAAGGTTGTAAAAGAAGCAACAGCCAAAAAGAAAAGAGACTGAAGTTTATTGTATATGATATGTGTATGATGTTGGCCAAGTGCAATAAATACTTGTTGCATCAGGAAACTAGTTGTTCTAGCAATTAAACTAGTTTTCCTGTGTACCTTCTTACTGTGAGAGGATCCTCATATTTACTTCCTTACGTCACTTGAGATTGTTTTGTTGCTTGTGCAGTCGTAAGAGGAAGGTAAGGTCTCCACTAACCCTGAAAGTAACAATATATTCATTTAAAAGTTATAAACTTGCTAGTTTTCTTCCTTCCGAGTGGTGTGACTGGTGTACTGTTGATTCTCTCCTCAGTCGTAACTTTTTTTTTTGAAACAGAAATTTTTATTTATACCTTATAGGTTTCAGACAATATATATATTAATAAATTACAAATAAATGAATATGTATGTATTACTCGAAATAACTTAATATCAGTTTATAATTTTCTTTAGATACTAACCATAAAGCAAAACAAGTTTTAAGGAATGCTAAACATTTAAATGCTTAAGTTCATAAATTTTTTCAAGTGGTGGGGGTTTAGAGACCACCACGGAGGCGGAGCACAAGATGCAAGGTAGATTCCTTCTATAAGTTATAATCTGAAAGAGTGCGTCTATCTTCCAATTGCTTTCCAGCAAAGATAAGCCTCTGCTGATCTGGCGGAATACCCTCCTTATCTTGTATTTTGGCTTTCACATATTCAATTGTGTCTGAGGGCTCTACTTCAAGTGTGATGGTCTCTACTGTCAAGGTTTTGACAAAGACCTGCATCCCACCTCTCAAGCGGAGCACCAGGTGAAGTGTTGACTCTTTCTGGATATTATAGTCTGAGAGTGTTCGTCCATCTTCAAGCTGTTTCCCGGCAAAAATAAGTCTCTGTTGATCAGGTGGAATTTCCTCTTTATCTTGAATTTTTACCTTTACATTTTCAATAGTATCTGAAGGTTCCACCTCCAAAGTGATTGTTTTACCAGTGAGTGTCTTCACAAAAATCTGCATTCCACCTCTCAAACGAAGCACAAGATGAAGTGTGGATTCTTTCTGTATATTGTAGTCTGAAAGAGTGCGTCCATCTTCAAGCTGTTTTCCAGCAAAAATCGGTCGCTGTTGGTCTGAAGGAATACCCTCTTTATCCTGAATCTTAGCCTTGACATTCTCTATAGTATCAGAAGGCTCCACCTCTAGGGTGATTGTCTTGCCAGTCAGTGTCTTCACAAAGATCTGCATCCCTCCTCTCAGACGCAGCACCACAGGAAGTGTAGATTCCTTTTGGGTGTTATAATCGGATAATGTTTGTCCATCCTCCAGCTGCTTTCCTGCAAAGATCAATCTCTGCTGATCAGGAGGGATCCCCTCTCTGTCTTTAATTTTTTCTTTTAACATTTTCAATTGTGTCTGAGGGTTCAACCTCAAGAGTGATGGTTTTACCAGTTAAGGTTTTCACAAAGATCTGCATCCTTCTAAATTTCCAAAACACCAAAGAATTAGTAGTTGAAAACCACTTTCTCAAGAGTTATTTAACGACATATAACTGACCTCGGCACCCTAGCCTGCCACGGCATGGAATGCAAAAGCGCTCTTGTCACGATCCTCAGTGAAGCAGTGATAATATTGCATTGAAAGCATTGTTGTTGTGATCGACGATGCTGAGCATATCTTGCTACATTAAATGAGTATTCATTGCAGTTTAAAGTTGTATATTTACAGCCCCTTCCACATGTAATATTCCCATTGTGTGGAACCTGCAGAAGCAGTGATCCATAGTTACATTTCATCACACTGTAAACTGAAGCACTGAGCCAAGCATAGACTTGATTACCTTTTATAACCAAATGTGACAGATAATCACGTTCGTTTGTTTGGTATGACGCTAGGTTTCGAGCTCGGATCGATAACTTTGGATTATGAACTTATGCACATGATGAAAACTGGCTGTGGTTAACGCACCCGGTTCGTTTAATATTTCAAAAGGTCACTGGTTCTAGCACTGCCCGGACTATGGATTTTATGTTCGTGGTACGGAATATGGACGGTAAAAACTCTTGAATTTTAACTATTTTGCCGTCCCCTTTTTTCAGCATAGGATTTATTCACTTCCATTATAGGTACACATACTTATGGCATAACAATTACTGAAGAATCATTTTACTAAACTTTCAGATTATTATCTCTTAGTGAAGTTAATATCATTTTAGACTATTATTACATTTCAGCATGTTGTTTCTAAATACAAAACTCACAGCAGAGATACGAATTTCTTAGAAGGTTAGCTATACCATTTGGAATTAATGGGCCGCGCCATGGCTCAGTAGTTAGACCGCTTGGCTCTTACCAAGGTGGCCCGGGTTTGATCCCAGGCGACCGCAAAGTGAGATTTATGGTGGACAACACGGCGCTGGGCGGGTTTTCTCCGGGATCTCCAGTTTCCCCCGCCATCTCATTCCACCGGTGCTCCATCTTCATCTCATGTATTATCAATATCATCGCCTGCGGTGCCGCATGTAGTAAAAGCGGGCGTTAAACACTACACATTTTTGTAATTGCCATTTGAAGCTCTTCAAAAAGTAACAAAAATCCCTATGGCACTACTAACAGAAATAAAAATTGATTCGAAGAAACCAAAATAAATATTATTAACTTCAAATTTCAGATCGCCTATGTGTTGCTGAAGTCAATGGCATCTCATTCATTTCGAATGTGATAACATTGAGGATGTAACAATGATTAAGGACTTTCTTAATAATATTTTTATTATTCATTTATGGAATTAATAAAATTTCCACCAAAATTAATGTTTACCCTCTGCTGTATTTTTAAAAAGTGCTTTATATTTAATTCTGAGATTACTGTTCTTTCCTTAAAACTAATACTTAAAAAGACAATAAAATCTCAAATATTTATCTTTGAGAAAGGTAAAGATGGTACGCATATAAATATTATAAATTTGTAAAATATAGTCAAGAATAACAAATTAATTACATAATATATTAGATGAATTACCTTAACACTTCATGAAACAAGTTTATTTTAGCTATTAAGAAAATATAATTACGTATAATTTGGTATGGAAATGATGCTGGTTCAAAAACTGGCATGCTTTTGCAAAACAAATTTAGTAGATTTTTACTAGACTGATTTTCCACAAATTTATTTGCAAACAATAAAAGCATCGCGGATTTTAGGTTTAGAAGCCTTTATCTTCTAAAGAAATTGTATGCAACAGAATTCCAAAAACCTCAATTAAAACAATGTTAAATGTCATAGGGTTACAGAAGTGGAAAGAAAAATGGAACAATACTACAAAAGGTGCATTAACTAAGTCCTTCTTTCCATCTGTCAAAGACAGACTCAAAATAAAGCTCCCCATTACCCCAGAATTCACAGCAATAGTATCAGGGCATGGTTATAAAAAATCATACCTTCACCGATTTCACATCATCGAGACCAAACATGCCCAAGCAACGGAGGAGAGCAAACGGTGAATCATATCATCTACCAATGCCCAAACAGGAACAACATAGAACGGGGCTAATAAACGAAACAAGAAGGAAAGGAGACGTTTGGCCAATTAACAACCAATTACTCGTAACAAGACATTCTCAAGCATTTCAGCGGTTCATTCGAAGTATTAACATGTGACTTTGTAATAAACTATAAGAAACATTAGTGCAAGCGCACAGAACTCAAGAACGAGTGGAATAGATTCAATACACTATTGTAAATAATATATTCGCTATCATTATAAATTACAGTTGTGACAAAATTATCATATGTAAAACTGTAACATTGTAAGATAATGTAATTTAAAGCATGTAATATTACTCCGGTAATGGGGCAAGCTGATTGGCAGTAAAAAGAGCCTATGTCTTTTCAATTTTAATATATGTTATAATAACAGTAATATACTTGATATAGGTTAAATAACACTACGTTTAATTAAATTTTAATCTCATTGCTGTATATAATAAACTTTCTAACCAAAAAAAAATAAAAAATAAAAATAAAATGTAAAGCAACAAGACCTAGTTAACTTCTACAGATGATCTCCCTTTTGATGCTCCATAACTTTTATAATTTTAATAGATATTTGCGTGATAAATTCAACACGCCACCATTATTATTATTATTATTATTATTATTATTATTATTATTATTATTATTATTATTATTATTATTATTATTATTATTATTATTATTATTATTATTATTATTATTATTATTATTATTATTATTATTATTATTATTATTATTATTATTATTATTATTATTATTATTATTATTATTATTATCATTATCATTATCATTATCATTATCATTATCATTATCATTATCATTATCATTATCATTATCATTATCATTATCATTATCATTATCATTATCATTATCATTATCATTATCATTATCATTATCATTATCATTATCATTATCATTATCATTATCATTATCATTATCATTATCATTATCATTATCATTATCATTATCATTATCATTATCATTATCATTATCATTATCATTATCATTATCATTATCATTATCATTATCATTATCATTATCATTATCATTATCATTATCATTATCATTATCATTATCATTATCATTATCATTATCATTATCATTATCATTATCATTATCATTATCATTATCATTATCATTATCATTATCATTATCATTATCATTATCATTATCATTATCATTATCATTATCATTATCATTATCATTATCATTATCATTATCATTATCATTATCATTATTATTATTATTATTATTATTATTATTATTATTATTATTATTATTATTATTATTATTATTATTATTATTATTATTATTATTATTCATAATAGGACCACAGTAAGAATCACAGTTAATAATTGTTACTAAGAAATGGTTATTCAACAGAATTATGTTGATCTGAAGTACATCTGTACCGCGTATTATAAAATTATATTTGGGTATAATTCATGTTCTGATTCAGTACATCAGGATGCCTAGTTTATTTTCATTAAATATCAAAAGTTTCGTATAAGGAGCGTTTAAAATTTTAAAAAAATTGGGTTAGGAGAGATTTTAAAGAAATGATGTGTTTATTATATGCAACAAAGGTAAGTCAATGCTTTAGAATGTTTTTGGTATGAAAAGTGTTTGTTTTATCCTATTAAATTAGCGTAAGAAATTCTATAAGTTGCATTAGTACAGCATCCTGAGCCAAGGAACTTATACACATGAGAGATAACATATTATATCGATATATCTAGAGTGTAAGTAATTGGATTTCCTATCCAGGTGACAAATACGTTGTGTATCTCGCTCCAAGTCGCGAGCTAGCAGGCAAGGGGGATTATCGAGCATCCTGTGATCACAGTATCGAGTCCCTGTGATTCATTAGCATTCTCTTTGTGGTCTGTTGTAATTTTCTCCTTGTGAGCTAACTTAATTACCAACAAGAGCCAGCAAGCGAACTGTAACTGTTTCTAAGACACTGTTTACATGCTTGCAATATAGGCTTCACTAAATTCTCTCTTGTGACAGAAATTTCTCATCATAACTTCCCCTCAACGGCTTTCCACGAATATAACTAGGACATTCTTGCTTCATTCCACATGCCTAGACTTTACAATAATAATCGGATGTTGCAAATTTTCTCAAGTTTTACACTCGGCATACACAAGAGGTATTTTTAATTAAATTCCATCCTATTTAACGAAATAACTACATACTAAATATTATAAATACTTCTAGTCTGTTATTTTAACCCTTTCTTTTATTAAAATTCTAATTAATATTCTGAATAATGCCTTAGAAGATTTACCTGCATTCTCTGGTATTTCATAAAATTAAAACTCTTAAATATTATAATTTCCTATTCAAACACATTTACATCAAATTTAAACTTATTGGTTTATGTAAATTACAAGGTAATAGATTAGTTAGAATGTTGTGATAGGCATACATCATTACCTAAATCGCCTCTTATTAGTTGAATACTGGCTTACCAACTGCCAAAATTCTTTAAAACATACATGTGGGTTTGAGGACGTAGCATAGGTAGCTTCTAAATGTTGTAAACAACTCTGTAAGTTAGCTTTACCTGATGGTGTGTAGTTAGCCTACATCAGAGGAGGACAGCTTCGAGGGTTGTGACGTATTTCAGACGGGAGCGACGACTGCAGTGCGTGTGACGTCAGGCAAGAGCCGTGTAGTTTCAAGACGCCTATATAAATGACGCTGTTAGTACAGAATCTGAGGGTGCAGTCAGGTGTAGAGCACTCGATTACAACAATGTAGCTGCCACGTACCTAATGAAACTGTTAAATTTACAGTGTAACGATTTATTGAAGGACAAATATAAACACAGGAAAGACTTGGCTGATTTTTACAAGGATGTCCCCCAAACCAGATTTCCGAGGCTGTATTCACTTGCCACACGGACTTTGTGTATGTTTGGCTTGGCACAAGTCTGCGATTTTTTTTTTTCTGTTATGAAATTAACTGAGTAGAAACTCCGAAGTATATTTTCGAACCACAATCTAACATGCAGCCTTCGTTTACGAATTTCCCAGACATTACGTCCTGACATTGATAAACTAGTTAAAGAAAAACGAATAAGAAAGTGTCAGAATGTCCACTCAATTCTGTTCTGAATGGGTCTCCTCTAATTTGCAGAGAAAGATACTTTATATTTTATTTTATCTTATTTTATTTATAACATGCCTGACCTTCAGATAAACTCGAGTTTGAAGTTTTATGTATTTTATCATAGCACAGAGCCAAAATGTAATTGTTTATAAACTATGACCAATTGTGTAATTAAGGCAGTCAGCATTAATATTAAAACACCCAGGATGTAAGTTGTACATATTTATAATCGATACGTTTCCTGTCTTTCCTATGCTGTCGGAATCCCAACTTATCATACTATTTCCTTCCACTTGGGCAGTAGAAATCAGCACAGTGACGTCACACGCTAACCCGCGTTTTGTTCGGGGGCATATTTGACGGTTAGAGCTAAGGAGCTCACGCCACACCGCCGCCATCTGTCTTCCCCTGGACTACAAATTGATGCTATGGAAAAGTCAAGAATAATTTGTATCAGCGTTTATAGAAGGAGAAATCTTTAGAATGTAGCCAATAGCATTAGAGTGGTTTCTTTTTGTGCCACATGTTTATGGCGGAGCTTGATAAAGATAGGTGGAGGCAAACTCGGCCTCCTATATTTCGCGTACGATTGGATATCGCTGGTCGAGAAGAAGAACTGATTGTTCTGTTGTAAGTTGCCATGACATCGATCGTGTCTATGCTAGCAATATGCAATTTTCAATTGCCTGTCCTTCAAGCGGTAATTCTAAGGCAGGTAGACACTAAAAATAGACATTATTTGAAAATACTGCTTTACATGACGTTCTGAAAAAGAGTTATATTTACAAGAATTTTCCACCCAATTTCGATGATTTTTATATCAATCTACAAAATATTCTCACGTGTATATATACACACTTAGCCCTAATATATATATATATATATATAAGGGTGCCCAACTGCGGCGGTTATCAGCGTCCTTTAGAACACATTCATGGCAAAAGCCAGACATAAACAGTTCTAAAACTTAATAAAAGCGTAAATAAAGTCACAAAAATACATTACACAACCATAACAAATATAAAATAAATATAAATGTAAAGCCAAAAGGGTAAAAAAAATCCTACACTAAATTCTAAAAGCCAACCTAGAAATTAGTTGGAAATCTTATCCAACGCTTTGATGTCATCCGCCAGCATCTCTGCAAAGCTGTCGGCAGCTGCAGAGACTTTTGAAGGTGAAAAACACTCAAGCAACACGTGACGGACAGATAAAGTTTCGTTGCAAAACGCACAACGTGGAGCAGGCAAAATATTCTCACGAAAGATTATTTTACTATCTAGGTAACTCATAGTACTTCAGACATATCTTTGCAGAAGTAGTTGTATTACACATTTCTCATTATATACAAAAGGAACAGAGGAAGCAGAATCAATAGTTGTGTTTAAACACATTATTTGGTACCAAAATTCCGCATTCTTTCCGTAACATCGCAATAAAAACTGAATAGTATCAATTTAAAAGCTGGAAAATGATAGAATAATTCAAACCAACAAAGAATCTATCATATCTCGAGCCAGGTGCATTTTAAGTACACTGTGACCTTTACATAGATCTGCATTTTTGTGTACCTATCCAAGTCCCTCACAGGCTCTTCTAATTTTCATGTAAACTTTTATAAAGGTAATGCTTTGATATATAATTAGAACAAAATGTGTAAAAATAAATAATATGGTAAATACTTCCATTTAAACAGCTTGAGATTAGAGGGGAGGGCGAACTTTCCTTAAAAAATTTGTGTCGTTCCTTTGGAGGAATTCGAATTTCAATCTAAGCTATTTACATACATATATCATAAGCTATTTACGTACACAGATATGGAATTTTTGCATAAAACTGTTTTTTTTTTCCTTACTTTCGTTCTTTCTTTTCTGACTTGGAGAGTTACAAGTGACGCCATTGCGGTGAAGTCCAATTTTTGTGTGGACTACAATGCTTAACGCTACATACTATCGTTAGGTAGTACAAAAAGTAAAAATATTGTTATGCTAAATGTTCTTTCTCTTCACATTATGATGTAGGTACAGTTGAAGTATCACACCGATTACAAAATCATGGGCTCAAATGCAGCCTCAATTATGGATTTCAAGTGTGTCTAAAATAAACCCACTATGTGTAGATTACTAAACAGCTAATTGACAGCGTCGTTGACAAGCAAAACATTACTGCAGATGCAGTGTTAATTTAGTGTGTGCTTTAGTTATGAACGTGGGCTATATCTGGTGCCAAACATATTAACAGAACCAACATACTTAGCATTTACAGGGGCTGCTTTGTCTACGCTACTGGATGTTCGGCAGGTACACTTTGATGTAGTTGTGAGGATAGCCTAAACGTCACTTATCGTTGGATTAGCAAAGGGGGCCCAATTTCATGGCCATCACGTTCACCAAATCTTATACCCCTCGATCATTTTCTTTGGGGTACATATTGTTTGCAATATTCCTGTAACGTCAGAGGAAGATCTCGTTGCATGAATTATGCAATGATAGTAACTCTTACTACCACAATTCACTTAGCTCATGTGGGTCAGGTTGAAAACCGCCAGTATTGATTGTGTGATCATGTAGAAAGTAGGCAGCTTGAAAACTTTTGAAATGCACTGCCCTTATTGAAGTCATTGGCGAAATGAGAACGTGTACCGACCACCATATCCAAACCATTCTCAGACTTCGGCTCTTTCCGCCCAAGCTGAATTTCTCCGAATATGCGTTCCATCATGAAATATAACCAGCTTGTCATCCCATTCAACATACTACTAAGCGTTGTTAAGTCATGTTGAGATACACGGTATACCTTCTGCTCCAATGATAGACGTGCATCACCATAATATTTGCCCGCCTTGGTAGCGTAGATGGTAGCATGTCTGCCTCACGTTCAAGAGGTCCCGAGTTTGAATCTCGGTCAGGGTGAGTTACCTGGATAAGCTTTTTCGGGGGTTTCCCTTATCCTAAAAGACGAATGTCGGGTAACTCTAAACTCCATGGACCCTGGCTTCATTGGAACATCATTACCCCAATACATTCATCGTGCGATATGACTTAACCTTGGAGGACGTAAATAACAAAAAAATCCCCATAATAACCTTCATTCATCACTGGATTTTAATATATTTCGTACCTTTATTGTTAAAAAGCCTATGAGTTATCACTATTTTTCCTGGGTATACGTCGCAAGCGAGGCAGATATTTTCAACTGATAGTGCGGCCGATTTCTGCCACCATTTGGGCATTTCTTATATCACTCCTAACAGTACTAATAACTTGCAGCACAATGGCGAGAGTTTTAACGTTTTCAGTTGACTCCCCCTCATAATTATTACCACTGAGTTTCCTGTTCTTCTATATCACCTGATTCTTCTCATTTCTTTTCACTTTACCTTGCATGCCGATTGACTATTTCAGTGTATCTGTGTTGAAGTGGAATTTTTGCATGGATGAGAGGGAATTTGCTCTTGTTAAATATTTGCCCTCCGGAATGGGAGAGGTCTCTGGGTCAGGGGCTTCAAGCGAGGTAGTTATGTAAGCCTGAAGCTCTACGATCCGCCACGCAGGAGTTTATATGTGCAGCTGTTAGATAACCTACCCTCTGTCATCGTAACACAAGTCCGGCCAATCTTAGCGTACTCTCCCTTCATCCTTCCATCCCAGGGAAGATACCCCTTTAGAGGCTTGGGCTCAAATAGCCTCTATAGGTGAAGTGCTAAGTCCCACCCTTTAATCTGTGGTGTCATAGAGTCGTTGTTATTTGGAAAAATAAAAATAACGAAACAATATTCAATTTAATGTTTAGTTACAGATGGAGATATACTTGAATATCTCGTATTGTTTCCCCTTGGACGCTACGTTTAAATAAAAATTGTCGTTTAGCACACCTTTCATATTTGAGTTATACTTAAATAGAAGGTACTCATAATCACGAATATTTTTCTAGCTATGAGATTCAATCGGGGAGCCCCAAAACAGGTGCTTTCAATAGAAATCTCGGTAACGAATGCTTAGCGGAATTTTTTCCCGCACCCTGTTGTAGGTAAGGTACAATAAGGTCTTGAACACCGCGCTTAGTTGGTCTTTTGCATCTGTGATCTGCAAGCGGGTGCCTTGTGAGGAAGGGGTGAGGAGAGAGGAGCAAGAAGGCAGCCGACCCAACAGCCACGACAAAATGGAGCTTAGGGTTCCTAAAAGTTTCACATTGAAGCTCCCTGGTGGAGTTACCCCTCCTCCTCTCCATGTCTGCGATACCATAAGGATGCTAGACAAGCTGTCGGGGGACAAAGTGTCATAGAAAACCGTACTTCTACTTTGCCATTCTGAAAGATCCAAGTAAATGAAGAGGGAAATGAAGCGGAACGAAGGAATGTAGGGGACAAAAGAAACCTTCCCGGCATTAGTCTAGTTACCCGAAGAAATCCCCGAGAAAATCCATGGTCAGGAAGACCGACGGCGAGGACTTCTCGACGACTTCTCTCTCATTACTAGTATAGAAAATAGTGAGCTGTTAGATGTACAAACAACCTGCGAAACAACTATGAAGATACATAAGTATTACTATGCTTCAATTCTTGTAATTCTTTGTGGAGAGACGAAATTCGGGAAGCAGTAAGTGGTAAATTTCAGGTAAAGGCATTTTTATTGATATATTTATGTTTCTGTTAGCAAATACCTGGAAAGCGAAAAGTCTTGTTAATGCCAAACTGCTCCAAAGCCTATAAAACGTCTGAAAAGTGACTGCAAGGGTGGCTTGGTCTATCACAAGGGAAGTATTTTCCCCTGTTCTCTACCACCAAGATATGGAACAGCCGCATTATTTGTATAACCTTTGCTCCCAGATCCTGCACAAAGCTGCAAATTTCCCCTGCTACAGCTTACAGCTGGCTTTCCAACCTTCTCTTTTTTCTGTTTTATTGTTTTACTTCTCACGCACCTTCATAACTTCACGGACCTGGGTCGATACCTTTATCTGTCTTGTTTGAGACCGAAACACCAGCATCTGCAGCAACAGTACAAACAAGAAGAGAAAACGACGTAGGTGTGAAAATGTGGCGCATCACTCTCAGCATTTTGTGTTTTAAGCTGCTCTTTTAAGAAGGGATTCTCTTTAAGTTTCAAATAAACTATTGCCTATAATTCATTCAGGCTAATTGTTTAATACCGACTTGATTAGTGCGTAAAATATGAAGCTATTAACAGTGAAGCAAACAAATATAACAATTTTTAACTTAAAAATTCACTTATCTTATAAGAAATGATGATGATTTTCTTATAAATTGTCCGGGATCGCGATTTCATGTAAAACTTTTACATATCCTCAGACGGAAATAAAGTTGTTGTCATCGTTACGAACGCTAGATGTTAATAAGTTCTTGTTAACACTACCAAAATCTGAAGAAAAAAACAAATTTAAAAACAGAATCGACTGCCGATATTTCAAAATTCATTACGCGATGTCTGCTTTTTAAAATAAATATATTTTCCCAAACCATTAAATCTAGCGGAGTACTTGTTTTAATAATTTAACTTCTGGATTTATTTCATGGTTAAATGAGCAAAACTGATCCGCTACTGATCCGCCGATTTATCAGTTTGTTTTTACTTAATGTTACGAAAATGTTCTTTCTTTCTGGTTTCCAAATTACGTTTTATTTTATCATATTGATAATTACATAAAATAAGTTTAAAAAAAATCACATAAATTTGCTGTTTTCATTACTTTTATTTATAGATTAATAAATATACTCCTGAATAAAGAATATAAACATATAATTAGTACTGCTATAATTAATGGTTTAATTAAGACATTATAAATCAAAAAATGAAAATTTCAAATATCAAAAAACTGTTAATGATATTGGTACGCTTAAAAAAATCAAAGATGATTATAATTTTAAAATATTCATTTACCGTCCTTGGGTTAGTAAAAATTAAAAAAAAATGGTATAACTTAAGGTCCTCAGTATATATATATATTGAATTTCTCTAAAAAAGATAAAATTCCTAATAATAATAAATCTGGTATTTATCAGTTTAATGTTTCGATTGTGATAAAGTTTATATTGGAAGGACAAAACGTAATTTGGAAACCAGAACGAGAGAACATTTTCGTGACATTAAGTATAAAAAGATTAATAAATCGGCCGTAGCAGATCATCGTTGGTCATTTAGTCATTATATAAATCCAGAAGTTAACTTATTAAAACAATTAAATGGTATGATAGATTTAATGTTTTGGGAAAATATATTTATTGTAAAAGACAAATATCGCGTAATGAATTTTTGAAATACCGGCAGTCGATTCTGTTTTTAAATTTGTTTTATTTTCAGATTTTGGTAGTACTAACAACAACATATTGACATCTAGCGTTTATAATGATGACAACAGCTTTGTTTCCGTCTGAGGACATGTAAAAGTTTTACATGAAATCGCGATCCCGGACAATTTATAAGAGAATCATAATTTCTTATAAGATAAGTGAAGTTTTAAGTTACAAATTGTTATATTTGTATAGACTTGGTTGCTTTGTATGCAAACGGAAAACACAACTTTATACTATCAGTAAGTCTTTGTTACTAATGACTTCTTATCGGAAAAAAATATCATATTCATCTTTCGGTGGAATGAGGTTACCCTCCAAGTTCGATAGATCGTATGAATACAAAGAGATCCGGATATGGTCTTCAAATCTTACTGATTATGCTGAGTGGAATGACTACAAACGCTGATCTTAGATGCATTTCTAGCAAACTTAAAATCAGTTTGCTCAAGTTGTTCTCGGGAAGTAACCCAAGTGAAAAGACGATTAGATATCAACGTTTCGGAAGGATAATCAGGATATTTATAAAATGTTATAACCACAAATGAAACACGGGATATAACACAAATATGAACAAGGACAAAACACTATCAAAATTCGCATTACTGAACAAAAGACTGTTTTCAGTAAATTAAATGCCAGGTCAGGAGGTGGCGTGAGTATAGAAAATTGTGTCAAACAGACGTAACTACTTAACTTGATTATCAAGCTGTATTGATCTTTGCTTCTTAATTCGATGGATTTCCACTTTTAAGGGCGGTTTCCAAGAGGAGTTGAACTGAAATCCAGCATCACTATTAAGCGTGCTCCTTTCATAGGGAAGCGCCAAAGCCTCCTTAATTCTCCACTCCCAGTAACTGTTTCATTTTGCCAAGATGGTCGTCTCCTGAAAATTGGCTCTATGGTCGTTATCAAAACAATACTCTGCCAGCCCAAACTTCTCAGGTTGCATTAAACGAATGCTCCGTTCATGTTCGATTATTCTGGTAGTGATGGTCCTTCCGGTTTGTCCTATATACGGTGTCCCACATTCACAGGGAATGCGGTACACTCCCGGAACTAAGAAGTCCGATTGGTCTTTCACTGGTCTCAACAGATATTTAATCTTCGGAGGTGACTTGTGAATGGCCCTGATGTAGAATTTGGCGAGAATTCTACTGATTCTGTCGGATAGATTGCCTGTAAACGGGATGCAGACTGTAGCGGTAGGCTTATCTGACGCTTGCTGTATTACAGGTTTCCCTTTCTTAGCTTTGGTGATCGAGGCTTCAACGTCATATTCGGAGTAGCCATTTTGACGGAAAATGAGTCTCAGGTGCTGTAATTCTTGTTTTAAGTGGCTGGAATCAGAGATAGACAAAGCTCCGTGGGCCAGTGTATTGAGAACTCCCAGTCGCTGAGATTTATAATGGAAACTATGAGCGTTCAGATAGAGATCGGTGTGTGTAGGCTTGAGGTATACAGCATGCCCCAGTGTACCGTTGCTGTTTTTGAAACAAGTATGTCCAGGAATGGAAGAGTTCCATCCTTCTCCACTTCCATGGTAAACTGTATTTGAGGTCGAAGGCTGTTGAGATGCACAAGAAAGCTGGGCAAAGTGTCTGATCCATGTAGCCAAATTACAAAAGTGTCGTCCACGTATCTATAGATATGAGATGGTTTAAGTGGAGCTGTGGCAAGTATTTCATGTTCTAGTTGTTCCATATATAAATTAGCTATAGCTGGTGACAAAGGGGAGCCCATGCTACTCCGTCTGATTTTTCGTAGAAAGTACCACCAAAAAAGAAGAAAGTGGACGTCACAGTGTGTCAGAAGATATTGATCTGTGCTTCTTAAGTCGACGGATTTTTATTTTAAGGCCGGTTTTGAAGAGGAGCTGAAGTCGATTTAAGAAGCACAGACCAATACAGCTTGATAATCAAGTAAAGCAGTTACGTTTCTTTGACCAAATTAATTTTTTATACTTACGCCATCTTCTGACCGGTGATGTAATTTGCTTAAAACAGTTTTTTGTTCAGTAATGTGAATTTTGATAGTGTTTTTGCTTTGTTTATATATTTGTTTTATATCCAGTTATTCATTTCTGGTTATAACATTTTTATAATGGAAATTAATTATTCTTTCACACTGGCCGTGTGTAGGCTAAATTGTGGAAACGTTGAGTCAGACTGAAAAATTCAATGCCATAGCCGGGATTTGAACCACGGATCTTCTGGTTTCCGTACAGCCGCACTACCATTGTGCTACTATGGCCAACGTGCCGATATGACATTAAATTCTCCAACTGACTCGTATTTTCCCGGTAAACCACTTAGGAGTTCTCATAAACACATGAGACAACTACCTTAATGGCGACTTACTACATGTAAGTACTTTAAGGCCCGGGCTTTATAGTTAACCACTATTAGGTTAATTAATGGAAATTAACTTCCATTAATTAATGGAAATTAATTTCCATTAATTAACCTAATAGTGGTTAACTATAGAGCCCGGGCCTTAAAGTACTTGAACGTTGTAAGTCGCCATTAAGGTAGTTGTCTCATGTGTTTATGAGAACTCCTAAGTGGTTTACCGGGAAAATATCGGCACGTTGGCCATAGTAGCACAATGGTAGTGCGGCTGGAGGGAAACCAGAAGATCCGTGGTTCAAATCCCGGCTATGGCATTGAATTTTTCAGTCTGACTCAACGTTTCCAACATTTTTATAAATGTCCTGATGATGGGAGAGATGCACACTCCCAAAACGTTGACTTCTAATCGTCTTTTCACCTGGCTTGCTTCCCTAGAACAACTTGAGCATATTCTTCGCCAGAAAAGATTCAGGTCTTATTTTAAAATTAGTTTGTCTACATCTGGTTGAAGAAAAATATGTCCATCTACGGATGATAAACTAATGGTCTCTGTGAAATTCCCTTCCATTTTTTTCAGACTGTCCAACACCTAATTCTTAATTGTTCAACATTCCATAAGCTTTCGTCCCACTACAGCTTCAATATCTTTGAAACATAACCTGAAGCAAAAGCAATCAAAACTTTGCTTCGAGTCTTATAATTCACGCACCCCTGTACAATGAAACTAATTACGTTCCCATTTCAGCAGAAAGCGTAATAAATGTCGGTTCGGAAAATGTAGATTAATTTGCACATTAGCAGCAGAATGTGTATTAACTCGTCTTTGAAGCTGCCGTTTTCCATCTGAAGACCGAGGAATTATGAATGAGCAGCAAAGCAGGTCGGTCGCCTGAATGTGATGCCAGATCAATATCACGCCCTCGTCAAAGTTGTTAGCCGTGTGCTATCCTCAAGAGCTGCACAAATTGATCTGCCTTTGAACAAACGTCTCAAAGCGGAGGACCGAAAGTGCTGCTTTTATGCACCACGGCTGCTCACTCGATGTATCCAAGAAACTGGCTTTTAAGATTTGCTTAGACGTGTTCAAATGTCTTTTGACGTAGCTGCCTTCATTTATAAAAAATATACAAACTCATTACATTCATATTACGTATTACTTTCCATCCTAAATATCGATATTTTACCAGAATTACTTGTGCTATCACCCTGAATTATAAGGCCTCATTTGTAGGAGTGCGCGTTACAGAAAGGGAATATTAAATCTACTATTTTCCAAAGTTGCCACCAAAATTTGCAAACATATTCCTGTAATCCAAACTCACCTTTAACATTTTACAGTATGGACGATGGTTCTGTGCCGGTGAAGACCGTGTGCGCAGTCGTTTAGAATCCAGTTGCTGAGCCCACACACTCGGTCATGCGCAGTACACTGAAATGGCCAGTATTGTGGAGAGGTTTGACCGGGTAACTTCCAACGCTTTGGTGCCATTACGTTAAAATTTCAAAGTTTTAGAAATTGTGATTATTAATCGCACTGATAAGTGTGTGTGCTTTTATATATTTTCTTACGTAGATTAAAATGCCTTCAATTCAAAGCAAACTTGGTGGAAAAACACTTCACAGCCAAACCGCGAAGTTATTAATAATGTCAATCTATTCTGAAACGGAAAGCAGTTTCTGGCGAAATGCTAATAAAGTGAAAGGGAGGGCGAGTGCAACAGCAAAAGAAACTGAAAAAAAAATTCGTAAGATAATTAAAGAAGATGAGAAACGTGATGCACAAGTGGCCTCTTTTGAAACATCTGGAAAGTACATTGGGTACCAGAAACAATCACTATCATTGATGGCATGGATAGGTGTGTAATTTGCCAAAGTTTTTAAATTTTTATATTACCAGGAGAAAACTGTGCCCCCTGTCAAAATTTGGGACTTCTGAAACATCAAGGTTCCATTAACTTTAAAGGAGGAAGCACTAGTTTAAAGACTATCTTATGTGGCATAGGTTTCAAGTAGAACAAAATAAGGAACAACAGGGTATTGTTATAGGAAATGTATATGAGAAATTGGCGCGTGTCATATTTACGTGCCATGAAAAGCTTAGAGACGAAGGAAGGTTGTGAAGATAAAACATATTTTCATACGAGAATCGGCTAACTCACTTCCATGCACTACAAGCTACAAAGCCATGACCCCAGATATTTATTTTCCTGTAAATTAAAACATTTGTGAAAGAAAATAAGTAAAACAGTAAAAAAGATCTGTTGTTTCTCAGTGGCTTAGATGAGGATGTGCTCTTGTATCTTAAGGTACGCTTTTTAGTAAAGACGAGTCTGTGAAATATGGCCGTGCTGCATTGTGTTCTATCTTCTAGCGCTAGCAGAAGATGCAAGTGACTTTTGGGAATAGACTCTCTCCAGTGCGTGAAGAAAGTAGGTCACTGGCACAGAACTATCGTCACTACTGTAGTTCAGTTTCATTTTTATCTTGTTATTGATTTATTGAGTGAGTGAGTGAGTGAGTGAGTGATCGAGTGAGTGACCGAGTGAGCGATTGACTGAGCGAGCGAGTTATCCATCCATCCATCCATCCATCCATCCATCCATCCATCCATCCATCCATCCATCCATCCATCCATCCATCCATCCATCCATCCATCCATCCATCCATCCATCCATCCATCCATCCATCCATCCATCCATCCATCCATCCATCCATCCATCCATCCATCCATCCATCCATCCATCCATCCATCCATCCATCCATCCATCCATCCATCCATCCATCCATCCATCCGTCCGTCCGTCCGTCCGTCCGTCCGTCCGTCCGTCCGTCCGTCCGTCCGTCCACCCACCCACCCACTCACCCGCTCACCCGCTCACCCGCTCACCCACTCACACACTCACACACTCATTTATTTTACAAGGGTTCGCGATTTTAATTAATTAATTTATTATCTAGAAAGATTAAGAAAAATGTGATGTTCATGAATCAACCTATGAGGCATTCATTTGGGAAAAATGTTACATAATTCACATAGCTAGTGTGAAGTAGACCAACAAGTATTTGACTAAAGTTATGTATCTCTTTAACGCACATTTAACTTCACATAAAATTTTCTTACAAAGGTTATTACTAGATGTTGCTTGTTAAACATTGGAAGCTTTTAATGATCTTATCACTCTTTTAAAGTCATACCGAATTTCAGTTTTTTTGGGGTTAGTATGAAAAGAGTAGCCCATTTTAAGGCCAGCGTTGTACAGGTGCATTCCTAAATATTTGAGCATCCATGTTCAGCTTATATACGCCGTGAGTAAAAAGTATGAAACAATTATGTATGAAACAATGCTTATAACTTTGTTCTTATAGTTTTGTGAAGTAATATTTTATTTAGAAAAGCTGTAAGATATCAACATGTTTAACATTACTATGATTGTAAATAGAGCGTGACCATTTTTAATTGCAACACTTTTTTTTACGTTTTGGAGCGTAAGGCACGTGCTTTTTTGAACTCTTAATTTAAATTTATTAGGACTATTACAGCACATGAAATTAAAATTAAGAAAACACATTCATAACAAAATGAGTGTTGCTGTGTTGTAACACATGATGAATTAACTTCAGAAGTTGCTCAAAATGGCCTTCATTTACTGCCAAACAATGCCAAAATATGTATTTGAAATTATTTAATATTTCCAGCAACGCTGTTCGCCTAATCATCTGTATTTCTTGCCCAATTCTTCGCGATAACTCTTCGAGATCTCGTGGTTGGTTCTTTTCCACTTAAAATTATCTTCGAAACTCTCCACTTCAAATATTTCCCAAGAAAAATTCTAATGGTCCAGGTCAGGAGACCTTGGAGGCCATTAAATATTTCCCCCTTCTGCCAATCCATTCCTTCTGGAATGTCATGATTTAGGTTATTCACCACGTAATTCCAGTTCCATTTTTGTCTCTTTTTTTCCTTTCAATTTTTTTCTTACCAGAGTAATCCTTCATTCTGGATGTATTTCATTAAAAAAGACACAAAGCTCTTCTTGGGTCCTCTTCCTGTAACCATATCCGATCATCATTACCATTTCAATTCGTAGTCTTGCTGTAAGTTTTGCCTTGATTAATTAGCTTCAGGAAGATTTTTCTATGAAGTAAGCATTGTTGTCCCTATTTAGCTTAGCTTCTACTGTACCTGTTCAATCCAAAGCCACATATTGAAATAGCCTACTGTACTGTTTAATTCAAAACCTGCTCAATTTGAAGTAATTATGTAACTTCTTTGTTCAGGACATATGCAGTAAGTTCTAATAAATTTAAATTGCTGTTTGAAAGAGTATTTGTACGTTCTGAGACCTGAGGACTGGAGGAGTGCAAAAAAGGAAATGTTGCCATGAAGGAAAAAAACGCGCAACCTTAACGTGTAATCATAGTAATGTGTAAACATGTTGATATCTTATAGTTTTTCTAAAAAATATCACTTCATAGAGCGGCAACAGCGGGGCTACAGGCATTGTTCTCTACCTTTTTACTCGCCCTGTATATCACTATATGGCAATGTAGCCTTAAAATGCAGTAAAAATAAAATAATAAACTTCTTAAAGTAATTTGTACACACATAATAAATGACAGAGCATATGAATGTAAGACAAGAATTTTCCTTTTTGCAATTCGTGTTCGTAAACCTTTACTTGCGAAACACCTGACTGTCTATGTTGGTGGTAAATTAGCAACCGATTTACTGGGTTTGGTTAATGGGCTTTAAAAATCAATTACTTCCATTAGCTGAATGATTCAGTAATTAAAGCGTAATTAAAGAAGAAAACCATTTATCGTCTTAAAAATAAGGCTGCTTGCTTTAATAGTTTGCTACATGTCAGAACTTAAAAAAAGTGCATAAATGAATACTAAACAAAAATTCAAATGTTAAAGTTAACGTATTAAATATAATTAGAGTACAATTATAGTAAAAGTGTAATTATAGTACAATTTCATTAATAAGCATAACAAATGATATAACATTTACTGTACATAATTGACATATGTAGGTAATGTAAAATACAAGGGCACTACTTATATGCCCGCCTCGGTAGCGTAGGTAGTAGCATATCTGCCTAACGTTCACGTTCTCGGTCAGGGTGAGTTACCTGTATAGGGCTTTTCCGGGGTTTTCCGTTAACCTCAAAGACCAATGTCGGCTAACTCTAAGCTCTATTGAGCCTGGGCTCATTTCAACCATTTCACTCATCGACCGATATGACTTCACGTTGGAAGACGTAAAATTACACAAAAAACTAAGTCTTGGCAAACTTGAGTGTTGTAGGTGCCATCTGATGTTTCCAGTGGAAAGTTCGATAGTTTTTTTTTTTTTTTTTTTTTAATTTTACGTCCTCCAACGCTTAGTCATATCGGACGATGAATGGAATGGGTGAAATGATGCTCAAATGAGCCCAGGATCCATAGAGCTTAGAGTTACCCGACATTTGTCTTTCAGGATAAGGGAAAACCCTGGAAAAAACCTTATCCAGGTAACTCACCCTGACCGAGATTCGAACTAAAGTTTGACATTATTGACTATAATCTACTTCAGACCTTTTGTCAATACATCGTCCTTTGTTTTGTTTACATTAGCTTGAAAGCTCTGTCTGAACAAAACCATGGAATTAACTGCTGAAAATGTTCGTGCAATGATTTATTATGACTTTCGAAGTGGATTATCAAGACACGAGTGCATCCATCAACTAACTTCCTCATGTGACGACGAAGCTCCATCCTTTGCCACTGTGAAAAGCTGGTACAGCGAATTTAATCGTGACCGCCATTTGCTTAGTGATTAACTGCGTGAAGATCATCCAAAATCAGTTCTTGTGCCAGAAAACGTTGATGCTGTGCAGAAACTGATAATGAAAAATCGTCATGCGACACATTGGGATATTAAGGAAATCCTAGGTAGTACTTCCATCAGCATATATTAAATATTACTTACTATTTATTCGTAAAAAGGGCTTGCTCAGTTAGATCCCAAATAATTGACGCGGTCTCAAAAACAAGCTTATGTCGATTGCTGCACAAAATTGCTCAAGAAATACAATGGCGGTGCCTCAGAAGACGTATATAACATTGTAATAGGTGACAAATCGTGGATCTATGAGTACGAGTCGGAACGTAAACAGTAGTCGACTATGAGTGTATATGACCAGGGAGTTACTGAGCGATATCAAAAGGGCGCCCGGCGCCTCCGTGGGGCTTTCCATAGGGCAAGACCTAGAAACTAACAAGGCCCCCCCTCATCTGGTCCTATGGACTCCAGACGGGATGGAAATGGATACGCCACTTACGCGTGCCAACCTCAAAGAGGAAGGCTACTGATTAGACCTCGGTGGGGCCGCCTGGTGATCTAGCACACCAACTAGCTATGCAGGCTAGTACGCAGGAATATATGGCTTACCTCAACCCCGTCCGGAGACGTATCTGACCTCCCGTGGGTTTCGGGAACCACTGCACCCTTGAGTCTAACCCAATCCGAACAAATCACAATCAGGAAGGGGCTTGAATGTTCGGCCCGAGGTTCTTGTAGTAATGTCAGAGGTACCACGAGTGCTAGGGATCCGCAGTGTCCACACCACGACAGCTGAAGGGGATGGATCCTGTCCCCTACGGGAGCTCTGGGTATTTTAAGATGAAGCAAATCCAGCAAAAGTTGTTAGTACTTGAAGCAAATGGTCGCCTGTTTTTTCAGTAAAACTGGCCATGTGGCAACAGTGCCTTTAGAGGAACGTAAAACGGTCAATGCCCAATGGTACACAAGCATTTGTTTGCGGAAGTCTTCGGTGATATAAGGAAAACAAACAAGAATGGTAGGATCGTTCTTCGAATCGTTCGAATTGCTGGGAAATCCACTATACAGTCCTGATTTAGCAACCAATGACTTCTTTTTGTTCCCGAAAATCAAGAGTAAATTGCGTGGAAACCGACAGAAGCCGTGATACCTTCAAAAACAATGTTTTGGAGGTGTCTGAAGAAGACTGGAATTAGTGCTTTGAAAATGATTCAAACGGAAGCAAAAGTATATTGATCATAAAGGAGAATATAGTGCGATCCAAATAAAGCTTAATCATTTAAATAGGTCATACCTTTTAAACCAATAATAGGACACACGAGTAACTTTGGGACCATATAATACACATTTGGAAGATTACATTACAGTATTTACATCTCAGAGAAAATGTTGGAAGTGTCCTCCACCTGCGTCTATACATGTTTGCACTCGTCTTAATATATTATCTGAAGTTTTACGGAGGTGATATGGAATTTAGAGAAAGTTATTTCCAGCAAGATGGAGCAACATGCCATACATCTAATGACACCATGGAAATTGTAACCAGTTTCTTTAGTAATCGAATAATCTCCCCAAATCCCCTGACATAACCTTATCGGATTTTTTCTTGTGGAGGTATGTAAAAATAGAGTGTATAAGAATAGTCCACGGACAATTGATGTTCTCAAGGAATCCATTCGAACCGAAATAAGTAACATTGGCGAGGATACTCTCCGTAATACTTCAGAGAATATGATGAGACGAGTGAAAACACGTGTAGATGCTGGTGGAGGACACTTCTAACATTTTCTCTGAAATGTAAATAGTGTAATGTAATCTCCCAATTGTGTATTATATTCTCCCAAAGTTATACGTGTATCCTATTATTGATTCAGAAGTTATGACCTATTTAAATGGTTCAGGTTTATATGGATCGCATTAGATTTTGAAAAACAGTAAAGCAGTTTTCAATCAGAAATTCCTTTGTTTTAATTATTATCCTCAAAATATAAATAATGCCCCTCCTACACAAAATACGCAGTTGCCCGCCTCGGTAGCGTGGATAAGGCTTTCACCGGGGTTTTCCCTTATCTTAAAGGACGAATGTCAGGTAACTCTAAGGTCCATGTACCCCGGACTCATTTGAGCATCATTTCACGCATTTAATTCATCGTCCGATATGTCTTAAGGTTGGAGGACGTAAATTATATAAAAATTTACGTAGGTAGGTTAGGTTTCCAGCAAAGAATGTTCAATATTAAACTTTTCACGAGTACAGCATGAACCGAATATGAACAAAAATACACAATCCTCGAAAACATGTATTACCTATAATTTAACTTTATTTATGGATTAAGCAAACTTAAATGAAGATGTTCAAGGCTTAAATGTCCCACATTTTCCCAATAGAACATTAAAGGGGTTTTATGAAACGACATACATATACAATTTGAAAGATATGTTAACCAACTTTGGCTAGAAATAGCTTTTGCATAACCGTCCATGCCTTTCTGTGAAAGTTAAGTGTAGGGAGGATATTTCATCAAATTAAGATACGAATCAGAGGGACTTGTGCAATATCTGGTAAGATTCTAATTTTGTTATCCTCTCTTAAAGTGTGAACCGAATTTTGAAAGACCTTCGAGTGTTACAACAGGTCTAACTACTAGGAAATCACCATAGCCTGCAGTAATGTTAAACCATTTTGTGTATGAGTAATATATTTCATTTGTTTGTTTCCAGATATGTTCACTACGCAATGAAAAAGTAAACAAAAGCTGTTGGTAGCGAAAAATACGGCAGAGGGCCCCAGGGGAGAAATTTTAGTTGCCATTTTGTGTCTGCCTCGTTACGTTATTTGCGTTATGTACTAGCTGGCGGCTGACATTATTAAAACATCACGGAGTCGGGTGTAAATCTGTGTGAGATAACCCTGTACTTTGTACATGCCTTAGACAAAATGACATAGCAGCATGTGCATATACCAGGTGGTCATTTTTCGCAACGATAATTGACTTCACTCTAAAGATGGCGTTGGGGAAGGTTTTGAAGGAACTGTGTCATTTGTCTAAAGATGTGTCTCCCCTCTCTGGCAGTATATATTTGTCAAGATAAATATTTTTTTTTTCGTTCACGGATTTAGTGGTTTGGCTTTCTTCCAGTAGCTCCATTTTTCTCCTAACCTTCCTGATGAACATTTTAAAGAACGTATATATATTTTAAGACGATACGTCGTTTTTAGGAGAAATAACTGTTTTATGTGAACTAATAGTATTGTCAATTCTCATATTTACATGAAATACCAAACGTATGGTGTCAGCTGTTAAAACATTGACTTCTATTTGAAGTATGTATGAAAAACAATTTCTCTTTTACCACTTGTGTTGTAAAGTTGTTTTATCAAGCAATGAATTAAAATACTTGCATCAAGGGATTCGTTCGATTTAATCTTGTCACAGTTTGATTGTAGATGCTTGATTCCAGGAAAAATAATCATATAACTTATTACATTTTAGCACTTTATCAGGCTTGAGAATATATTTTGAAAGAGAAAAAGAGAAAACTTGCCTCTTTTAGGTATTTTTATCAGCTTACGTATTGGCCGGCAACTGCAGTGCGCTAGAAATCATTTCCAGTGAGCAAAACGGTCGGAGACTTATTTCCCACGCTTTCGTTATTACATGATGTTCATAGCTTCACCAAATTGCGCCAGGATTCCTCTGTTGCTTTTGAGGAGGGATATTGTACGAAAGCTGTTCAATAAAGACTGATCATAATTTTTCGCACTAAAATTAAACCTTATTATATTCTAAAAGCTTAATGTGAAACAAACGCGCCGTAGTAATTTCATTGTTGGTACTCCTGGTTCCCGCCTGTAAGAACCAGGCAAGTCCAGACATGTTCAGTATCACCTACCGCTGCAATGGAGGTAACATGCAGTTAAAGTTTATGTTAGAGGAAGATCGGGAGTTTCTGTCAAACGTAATCACTGCTGATGAAACTTGGCTACATCATTTTGATCTTGAGAGCAAACAGCAAAGCTCAGTGTGGAAATCTCCTTCATGACCAACCTCCAAGAAATCAAAATTGGTTGCTTCTGCTGGGAAAATTATGGTCTTCTCAGTCTTTGATATTCATGGAATGTTTATCAGCATGTTGTACCTGCACACACATCAGTAACTTAACAATACTACAGGGATGTCCTGAAAACATTGCAAGTCCATATCAGGCGCAAAAGACCACATTTCCTTGAAGCAGGCTGGATGCTGCACCTCGATAATGCGCGGCTGCATTTTGCCAGTGTTGCTGAATATCTTGCAAAAATCAACATGAAGTGCATCCCTCACCCTGCCTATAATTCGGATTTAGCCCCGTGTGACATTTTTCTATTCCGTAACTTGAAGAAACGCCTTCGTGGGAGGTATTATACATCATCAGAGGCAGTGGTGAAGGCTGCGCAGGTGATTTTGAAGGATCTCTCAAAAATGGTTTCCAGCATGTCTTTAAAGACTGGCAGAAACGCTGTGACTAGTACATCGCATTAAGGGGAGACATTTTTGAGAAGAACCATCAAAATTATGAAGATGAGTAAAAGGTCCAATGTCAAAAAAATTGTGATCATTCTTTATTGAACAGCTCTCGTATTTCACAAATTCACCTTGAGTGGGTTCTACAAAATTTAGGTCACAATTATATAGTTCATTACAATCTCCGCCAACATTTCAATGCAGCATGCTCTTTATGTATTTATTAACCATTCATTAAGTCTAGTAAATTATTCATAATTTAAGAGAATATTTCTAGTCATAATACCCACGTAAACGTGCTGCTCTTGCTAACGCGTAATTCGTAAGGCTTACTAATCCAATGAGCGTTTAAGCTTATTACGTATGATTTTGAAATCTGTAAATATATAATAAAATATTTTTTGTGTGGAGGATTGTATGTCTACTTCATATTCAAAAGTATTTGGTTTCGAATCTCGTTTAGAGTAGGTTAACTGGATTTCTGAGAACGGAAATATTGAGTAATTGAGAATTATGAAGCCCAGATATCGTGTAGTATTATTTTATCTATTTATTTCATTCCTTTTCGATGTAATATATCGAAATGTTAAAGCATGTCAAGCCTAATAATGATTATGATGATAAAATTAGATTCCGTACTAAACTTAGTTCGTACTAAAACCTGTATAAATTATAAAATAATAAAGGGTATTAGTGAAATGCCATTGTAACTTCGAAGTTAATAAACACAAACCAGATAATCTTTGTTAAGATCATTGTATGGACTTTTACAAGCTTAAAACGTTTCACCTCTGTTTTGTTTAAGCACTAAAGGTTGTTAATACTTTAATGGAATTAAAATCTTTTTCCTCCCTCGCTGTGGAAGTGTAGGTAGTAATTGAAAATGACGACATTTTAATTTAGTGCTTATTCCTGGAGCGTCGTTAAAATGAAAATGAGCAGGAAGAGCAAAGGAGTTATTAAAACATTTTTATGAATTCCGTCAGCTGTTGGATTTTATCCCGTTCATGCCTTGGCTAGAGTCACAGTTGTAAAATGCAACCGTGGAATGCGATTCATCTCCAACACACTGGAATATTATAATTTCATTCCGGCGGACCGTTCCATTTCTTTTCTTTTCACTTTACCCGCTGTGGATAAGAAGCAAAGGAGAATTTCCTAGTCCCCGAGCTCGTTTCATATGGCGCAAATGTTTCATCTGTCCCAAAAAATGGAGCGTTTCTTTTTGTAACACACTTGTCACCAGGCGACAGTGTCATGTAAAGAAAGGAAGGATATGAATCTAGCCGCTACCGTCGTGTGTGGTAGCATTATCTTCTTATGAAAACATCCACTTTTTCATTTCTGTTTCCTAAAGCACTTAAAGAAAGTAAAGAAAAGAAGATTAGGATTAACATAATCTCATATGCACTCGTGTGTGTATAATTAAGCACCACTACTCTACGAGTTGATTCTTCTTTGTCAAAACCAATTCTCTCCCATAGCTAGCACAGCGGTTGTGTTGGAATTTCGAAAGTACAATATCCGCTTTAATCTCTCTCTCTCTCTCTCATCTCTACACGTGTAGTAGGTAGGAAAAATCAGACCGCGAAGACGCATATACCAGAGACGAAAGACAAGGAAGCTGAGAATGTACCACTTCTGCACATTCATGGCGTCTGTGAAAGGTGGAGGGGGAGGCGCAGCCGCCGGGCGGTAAGCTTTGGTTCGGAAAAGGCTGTTGTGCCGCGAGTGTTAACTAAGTAGGGGAAATATTGTATTATATAAGTAAAACTTAAGACTGCAAATGGCAGCGTATACGTTGCAAAAGTTATTTCAGGACTATAATTTTGAAATTTCAACAAGTAAAACGAAAACAATGCCTTCCAAGGTAAAAATACTGTTAGAAACAATGCTGTAGTTATTATACTATATCAGAGTTTTAAATACTTAAGAGCACACATCAGCAATAAGTACGAAAATAGGTTTAAACATATACTATCCGTGTTTGAACAGATATGCGGCACAATAAACTACAGATACTGTGACTGTGTGGATTTTATTTTATTTATTTATTTATTGTTTTTATTTTTATTTTTTATTTAGTTTTTTTATTTTTATTTTATTTTATTATTATTATTTTTTTTTTTTTGTATTTTTGATGCACCAATTCTTCTAAAAGCCTATGTGTACTTTTTGTGGGGTTTCTCTCAAAACTTGGCATATATTCGCAATATTCCATATTTTAATTCTTCCATAACGTGGTAAATCTTTAGTGTTTTCATCTCCATTGTTGAAGCGTTGGAACAATCGTTGTGCTACACGATCACTAACGACACTTGCTTCTTCCACTTCACACATTCTTCGAGCTGAGGCAGGGCTTTATAGATTGGTTTCCAGTAGTGTTTTAGAAGGGCTCTAAATTTATCTTCATTTCGTGATTGTTTATTAACAACTGAAGACCGACACATGCTCGCAATGTACGCAACCTAACCATGGTATCCTGTAAATGATACTTCCAAACCAAAGATACCCAAAATAAAAAAAGATTTAGCTTAGATTTGGATAGATAGACAGAAAAGGTTTATGCCACGGCCGGTATTCCAACTAAGGATCTCCTAGTAGAGGTTTACCGGGAAAAATACGAGTAATTTGGAGAATTTAATGTCATGACGGCGTGTTGACCATGTTGACCCAATGGCTAAGAGCAGCCGGGTGGAGACCGGGAGATGCGTGGTTCAAATCCCGGCCGTGGCACTGAATTGTTCAGTCTGACTAACCAAATCTTAGCCTACACACGACTAGTGTGAAAGATCGATTAAATATTATGCTTTTTAATGATATTGCAAAAATGCAATGATCACTGCAATGAGATTTCAAAGATCTTATCAGTGCCGCCGGTGTGCCGGAATTTCGTCCTTGAGGTTCTTTTTTACATAAAATTAAGCCTAGATGATGAAAAATGATAGAGAAAGATAAGAGGTACGTCCAAAAAGTAAGCTCTGTTTGGTAATAAAATTAAATTGTGTACAGGTACAGAAAAATTATTTATTGCACAAAATTCTACAACTCTTGAACTACTTTTCGATATAACTGCGAAATTTTGCAGGCATTTGTCATAGCGAGGCACAAGTTTTTGTATACCTTCTTCATAGAAGTTTGCCGCCTGTGTCTTCAACCAGTTGGAAACATTTTCTTTCAGCTCTTCGTCATTGTTGAAGTGTTGACCACCAAGGAAAGATTTGAGATGCAAAAACAGATGAAAGTCGCTAGGAGCGAGGTCAGGACTGTACAGGGAGTGGTCAAAAACGTCCCAGCCAAATCCCTGTTGGGTGTTTTTCGTCGCATTTTCAGTGTGTGATCGTGCGTTGTCGTGAAGAAACACAACGCCTTTTGACATTGCAAATTTGCCGATAAATTTCAATTGGTTTCACTTTCCTAGCATTCAGAAAACGAATCACTGATCTGATTTCACAAGCGGGGGGGATTTTCAATTAACACCGACATTGTAAACAAGCACAAAAAAGCGTACGTGGCTGACAGTGACCTCACAATGGCGCACGTTTCTTCTCCTTGATACAGAGCGTCTACCGCGCATATGCGGAACTGCAATCGAAAAGCTGCAGCAGAGATAAATTGAAACAGAACTTACTTTCTGGACGCCCCTTATATTATGCTTTTTAATGATATTGTGGCGGTAACGGGCATTAAAGTTTCGGCGCAAATAGACAACAGACGGATGGGTTTCACGTAGATAACGAGCTTGCATACGCAGATAAACATAGCGCTACAGATAAGTGGCTTGCAGGCCCAGATAGAGATTCACACTTCTGGAAGGTGATAGAATATTCGGATTACGTCATTAGATGCCTTGTTTATTCCAGAAACATCAACTGATTGTACAAAACAGTCTAGAATTATGAATGAGGTATTTAAGAAAGTGATGAGTTGTGAAACGTGAGTGAGTGAGTCGCGAAAGCTAAGCAGAAAACAGCTGAGAGTGTTGTAAATTGAACGCTGTTTTCATTGTCATCGACTTTGGAAGATTGTGTTGTGATATGCGATGTAATTTTGCTGCTACGGAGTGTATTTCTACGCAAATAAAGAACATTTAAATTTCGGCAAATTGGACTTCTACGAACCCACAGTCACAATATCGCAAAAACGCAATGATCACTGCAGTGAGATTGCAAAGATCTTACCAGTGCCGCCGGTGTGCCAGAATTTCGTCCTTGGGGTTCTTTTACACAAAAGTAAGCCTAGATGAAGAAAAATCATATAGAAATATATAAGTATTTGGAGTTAGAATAATAATGCCCTGGAACCGAATATTATAATTCATTACGTAGGTGGAGTCTCAAGAACATATAAAGTTTAGTATGGTGAGAATGTCTTTAAAATGTACGTGTTAGAGGTGCTTTAAAAGCTGCTGAGATTAAATACCAAGTTTGTATCTTAATGAGTTTTGGGTTTTCTGATATATGTTCATAGACCGACTTCTAACTATGACTTTTTTACGTTGAGGAGAAATCTTAGCAATATTTACAGTGAAATGAGAACAACGGGTAGAATGCAATACTTTCCCTGCTTATACATGTAGCATAGAAAGTAAACATAAATTTAAATTTGCCAGCTATGTTTCATAAGCATTAAAACATAAGTTAACGTTTCCTTATACTTGGACATTTTACATAAGAACAAAGGAAATCCATAAGCATACTTTTTCTTGAACTGTTGTAAATTTTACTTTTAAGAAGCACTGTACCAGCATATTTTGCTGTGTTTGTTTATTTTTATATAGAATCGAATGACAGCTGCTATATTTACACTTACTGCTACATTAAAAATACAATCCAATAAAGTAATTGAAGTATCATATAGCGCATTCTCTAAATGGAACCTAACACATGTAACACTGCCCATGCGAACTCGTACACACGAGATGCAATTTTTGACATCAGATCCGACTTTGAGTTTAACATTGGGTAATCCTCTTTCACCTTTTCTTCTGATATTTTATGAGTTTTTTTCGAAATGCAGTCACTAAAGCATTCCCTTTAAGTTTTAAATTTCGTTATAGATATGTTCATGATATTTTTTCAATTGTTCCTGATAAACTCATAAACGATGCTTTAAAATTACTAAATTTGCAAGATAAAGCTATAAAATTTACGTTAGAAACTGAAATTAATGGATTTCTTCCTTCTCTAGATCTAATGATAATAATAAATAATAATAAATTAAACTTTGTTATTTATACGAAGTCTACTCATATTGATAAATACATAAAATAAAAGTTTGAACTCTTTTTCACATAAATTAGCTGTTTTCTATATTTTGATTTATAGATTAATAAATATACCCCTGAATAAATATGAACTGAATAAACAATATAAGCATATTATTAATATTGCTTTAATTAATGGTTTTAATAAATATTTTATACATAACAATTTGAAAAATTTAAATATCAAAAAAATGTTAATTATATTTCTACCCTTAGAAAACTAAAAGGCTATTATAATTTTAAAAAAAGTGTACTTACAATCGTTGATTTAATAAACATTTTCAAAAATTTTAAAGAGTTTGGTATAACTTTAGTTTCTCAAAATAAATATAGTTTTAAAAATTTATTGCATTTCTCTAAAAAAAGATAAAGTTTCTAATAATAAAAAACTGCTATTTATCAGTTTAATTGTTTTGATTGTGATAAAGTTTAAATTGGAAAAACAAAACGTAATTTAGAAACCAGAATGAAAGTACATTTTCGTAACATTATGTATAAACAAACTGATAAATGGGCCGTAGCAGATCATTTTTGGTGATTTAACCATAAAAAATTAAGAAGTTGAATTATTAAAACAATTAAATAGTCCAATAGATTTCATGGTTTAGAAAAAAATATTTATTTTAACAAACATGGCGTAATAAATTTTGAAATACCGGCAGTCGATTCTGTTTTGAAATTTGTTTTATTTTCAGATTATGGTAGTACTAACAAGAACATATTAACTTCTAGCGTTCATAACAAGGCGACAGCTTTGTTGTTTCCGGCTGAAGATATGTGAAAGTTTTATATGAAATCGCGATCCCGGACAATTTATAAAAAAAATAATATAAGATATCGCTTATATTCACCTATAAGTGAAGTTTTAGGTTACAAATTGTTATATTTGTAGATATTTGTTTGCTTCACTATTAATAGCTTCATATTTTACGTAATAAACATTGAATTATTTGTTCAAAGTGGTAACTTACCAGAAATACCTTGTTATTTCTGAGTCATTATCCGTGATATCGTTTGACGGATGCATTTACGGCTTCGATTCCCTTCGAGCGTCACTCTGGCCCTTAGACGAAACCTGGGGTGGATCTATAATAGATTTCTCATCTATTATATCTTCTCTTCCATTATTTCTATTTCATACCGCTTCCTTCGCTTCTTTAAGGTATACTTCTATATTTTGAGGGATGAAATAGTGTCAGAAGAGGATGCAGATGCTTGCACAAGAGAAAGGAGGTTGTTCCTTGTTCCATCTCCAACAGTGGCATTCTCTTCAAGCCCGGAAATTTTCAGAAGTGTTTACTTCATTTGTTGCACCTGAGGAAAATAAAATTAATCACAAACAGCGGGCGGGATGACTCAGACAGTAGTGGTTGTAGCTCACATTCGTTATGTCCAGACATCGGAGCCCGTACACTTTTAAAGGGATATGAAGTTTACGAGTCTTGCATTATATAACTGCTGACGTCAGTCCCGATGACAGCATGCAGGGCTAGTCCGATTCGTAACGCGTAGCTTTAGATGCATTACAACTACTCGCCAAGCAGGTAGATCTGTCTTCCAGTCAGTGCAAGGTGTTGGACATATTCTGTTAATAGCATTACTTTCGCAACAATGACTGGACAATCTCCATTTTATACATAAAAAGTTTTGGGTATTATCAACAAGCATTAAACAAGTTGAAGAATGTACTTTCGAGCTGTCTTAGCACAGTCGAGGAGGTGTCTGCATAAATTAACAATATAGAAAATGCACCACCTACCAAACGAGCAAAAAATAAATTGTCCAGTATTCAACACAAAAATACTGGATTTTTAGTGCTGTGTAATTTAAGAAATAAACTGGGTCTTGGAAAAACACATGAAAATGATTTGTACAGCTCATATGCACCATTAACGACATTTGACGTTAAACGAACTTTCTCCCAGTATTTTTATATTGTTTCAGTGAGAGGCGCAGAAAATTCACATTCTACAATTTACGAATAAACATGGTTGTTCACTGTAATTCCCGCATCGAAAGCAATGAGAAGGTTGGCATGTTGTAACGTAGCCAACACTCTGTATCCGTACCGGAGTGTACAGACACAGCGCTTCGGTATACCTGTTGACACAGACGTTTGTTGATGTCACGCCTGACCCTGTATACCTGTGTGCGTACATTAACTGCTGAGGTGTACGGCATCCGATGTCTGGTTATGTCGTAGGTTCCATTCCCTAAGTCGACCTTCCTAATCCATCGGTATTTGGGGGGAGGGGTTTTCCCTGGATCAGTGAAGAGTTTTGTCCGTATGATGTCCTGTTTCATCACCTTCTGGAAGCAACCAACAAGCAGCTAGTGGTGACCTTTAGACCGGCAGTACTAATCCCAATGATCATCGAAGGTAATCCCTTTAAGACCAGCTTTTCACGCCACTTTTCTACCACTAGAATAAATGATTATCTGAAACAATTGAACTTTAAATGTAATATTACAAAATAAATATTTTAAATCAGATATTAGGATAAAAGCTTAAGGATCTAGAGATCCGAATTCGATTCTCGGCTGGAGTATGGAGAGTTCTTCTTTGGCCAGGATTTTTCCCTACCCTCCCCATGAAAGAGAAAGGAAGGAAGGGAGGGACGGAGGAAGGGAGGGAGTGAGGGAAACAGTGAGTGAGGGAGGGAGTGAGTAACGGAGGGAGTGAGTAAGGAATGGAGGGAGGGAGTGGGGAGGAAGGAAGGGAGGGAGGCAGTGCGAGTCTGTGTGTGAATTTAAACACAAGCCAAACACATATACACATACACGAGCGAACTTCTAAAAGGGAAAGTGGTGGATGTAACCTAAGAGTTAACGTGACATATCGATAAACGCTACAGTAAATTTTAGCAACACTTCCAAAACAGAAATGATATATGATAAATTACATTTTCTATTGGACAACTATGCATCCTAGAGTCACAGGTGCACTAGAGTCTAGCGCACAGTGACGTGAGAAGGAAATTCAAACACAGTTTTTATTTATGTTTGCCTTTTGTCCACTGTGGTTCTCAGCGTCCCGTTCTATATTACGTCTAATTTTGTTCATAGGCTTGTCTATCAGAATTGAGGTTCTTTTTTCGTGACTTAATCTACGACACGGATCCACCAACTTTATTTCCGTTTCTAAGAAACTATGCTAAAACTTTTTACTTCCGAAAAGGTCCATCGTCCTGCGCAAGGATTGAACCCGTGACCTGGAAACCAAAATTTAACTGGGATGCTCAATTAAAGCAGGAAAGGGGAGGTTTAAATCGCCTCTTTCCAACCGCTGCGATAGAATCGCACATAGATTTTAACGCTACCCACATAGATTCCTTGGGGCTTCAAGAGGAAGGAATTAAGAGATGAAACATGAGGAAGCTGGAGGTTCACTCTGTAGCACAGGTGGTATCGTGTCACGTTCGAAATTCCGAGTTCGAATGACAGTCAGGGCGAATTATCTGGATAAGACCTTTTCCGGGGTTTTCCGTTATCTTAAAAGATAAATGTCGGGTATCTCTAAGCTCTACGGATCTTGGGCTCATTAAAGCATCGTTTCAGCTATTTCATTCATCGGTATGACTTATGTTGGAGAACTTAATTAAAATAGCTTCCTAAAGATTGCAGGCAAACTGGCCAAGGAGATCAGCGGAAATTATTAACAATTACAGATTCGAAGACATTATTGGAGCTGCCCAGAGATCGATAAATAACCCGTCGACCAATCAGCACTCTGATTTCCAATGGGAACGCTCTTTCTTTTGAGAGCTTTGGCACCGCCAAGCCCCATGAAACCTGAAACATACCTGAAAGAAGAGAAGAAAGCGAAATAGTTGTAGACCGCCCCCCCAAACAATTAAAAACATGAAAGCTCTGAAGGTCAGAGTGGGTGGTCTATCGCAATGTCACCAAGAACTTACCGAATGCGAACCTCACACTTGTCATTGACTGATACAGCGGATGTATCTAAAACTTGCGCGTATTTACGGCGTTGTTTTACTTTGTCTTCAATAGCAGCCTCTGGCAAGCAATTCAATCCCCAGATACGGGCCACCTAGCCCGAATTCTGCTTGCACATGAAAATCCTCCTCCATAACTGGCTTCGTTAGAGCGCGGCCGGCGTGTAGCAGGATTATTAAAACAATGTATGACCGCTATCCATCCATCTGCCAGGATGACCACATAACTGGTCGTTGTGCCGGAGTAATGGCTAGCACATTTATCAACGCTCACGTTTCTAACATATTCCTCGAATCTGGTTTCGCTCAGCAACAGCTGCGATGGATCTACACAACCTCTCTAATCGAAGATTTAAGGGCGCAGGGAGCCCTGAAAAACATCCAGAAATATTGTACATGTGCCAAAAATGTAAATTTACTTTTATGTAATTTTGTTTCGTGGAAAGCAGGCAACTGTAAGCTATTCAAATTTATAGCACTGTTCTACATGACTTCTCTTATTGAAAACATCTAAAGTTAAAAAAGATAATAATAATCAAGTTATAGAGTCATAAAATGACACCATTATGCAGATACAGAGTCCGACAGAAGTATTCGAATAATAAAATGTAACATTTCACGTACTATAAATACTGTAATATATATTTGGCAGCGTTGAATTGTTAAACATGTAAGCATTAACCTTTAATGTCTCGGAAACATTATTTAAAATATCACTTTGAATGTATTTATTACACAATCCATACTGGCCCTCTTATTGGAGGACATAAGTATTAGAACGTATCCAACCGAACAGGGAGAAAGGTGGATGGACTTACCCTACACGCCCCTACCACATTGCAATTGTGTTTATGCTATGCCTCAAGACAGTGTGCTCAAAGTTATTCAGCCGATTGTGAACTCACAGGTAATATGAAACATAAAGGTAAAGAGACAACGGTGGCAGAGAGAAATTTCGTGATAGATATGTACAAACGAAACAAATCTCTCTCTGAATTTGCCAAAACCATTGACAGAAGCAAAACTAGTCTTCTGTAAGTTCAGCGCTGCAAACAGACAAATTATGTTGTAAATAAACCTAGAAAGGGCACTACTTCTAAACTCACCACCAGAGACAGGAGGTAAATAATAAAACTGGTGAAGCAGAATCCGAGAGTCACTCCATCTGAGATTAGAGGATGCCTTGAGCAATATTCTGGCACTGTGGTTCACACCAGAACAGTTGCTATATAGATAGCTGGTGCAGAAAACAAAAGCAGTTCAAGGTCAGCCAGGGATAAATTACCTGTCGGTTTATTGTGAATAAGACTCCGTTGTCCAATTAGATATCTGTATTAAGGTCGGGACAAACTACTCTATTGTGTCTTTATTATAATTGTATTAACAATTCAGCGATTAATCTTGGTGTCTCAGTCTGCAGTTACTGTAGCCGGTTATGTAACAGATTGCCCTAACCGCAATGAAAAATGATCACGAGATAAATCACGTACACGTATACTAGCCTAGTAATTAAAATAACGTCATCACTCATTAAAACTTACTTCATAAATCATATTTTGCTTTAATTAACTACACATATGATTAATAATACATTACAGTTGGTAAAAAGACCAATCGTTTGAATTCGAGGAACAGAGGAAATGACCTTAAAGAAAATGTAATTATTTATGTGTTATGCTAACTAGCAGATATATCTGACGGCATTTGTAGATCCATGTTATCCTCGGATACAAATGTAAATTACGCTAACATACCGAGTTCCAACGATATAGAATAAATTAGTTTCTAGTATGTCTAAACACAGATGTGCAAGCAATAAATATACTATATATTTCTGATCTTATCTAACCCGTAAATCTGCCTCAAGCCGAGCCAGTAATCCAGACGCGCTGAGTTCTAAAGAAATGGAAAAAAAAAAAAAAAAAAAAAAAACGGGAGGAAATTGTAACTGTTTTTCATTGTATCCTACATATACTTACATCAAACTCAGTATATTTGTTCATAAAAAATTATCTTCATATTTATTTTGAAAAAAAAAGAGATTTATAAAGCTATTTAGTGTATAGGAACTTCTTTTACGTATACGCATTTAAATTAGCTGAGTTTTTCATTACATTATACACATAATGCCATTTTAGCTACCACTTTCTAGGAGAACGGTTGAAGTGAAGCACAGGAGGCTATATGTCGCAACACAGGGATGCGCAGAAGTCTGTAACATTACAGGCTCTAAGGCCGTCTCATTGCTGGAGCTGATTAGTTATGGACATTAATGACCTATTAACCAAGCAACCCACTATTGTCTAGGTGAACTGTGTTTTGACACGCAGTGCACCACGAAATCTTGAAGCACATCTCAATATAAGACGGAATGGGATGTAAGTGAAATATGAAAAGAAAATTACGGAAAACATCGGGTGAGCTTTAATCGGGAATCGAGTTTTCAAATACCAGCCTTGCATTTGTCTCTCGGTTTAAACACGAGGGCTGTTCAATAAACACTTTTGATAACGTACCTTTACTCATCCTCATAATTTTGATGGACCTTCTAAGTATAGTCTCCCCTGAATGGGATGCACTTATCGCAGCGTTTCTGCCAGTCTTCAAAGACTTGATGGAAACCATTTTTTGAGAGATCTTTCTAAATCTCCTCCGCAGCCTTCATCACTGCTTCTGATGATAGATAATGCCTCCCACGAAGGCGTTTCTTCAAGTTAGGTAATAGAAAAAAGTCACATGGGGCTAAATCCGGACTATCGGAAGGGTGAGGAATGCACTTCACGTTGATTTTTCCAAGATATTCAGCAACAATATTGGCAGCATGCGGCCGCGCATTATCGTGGTGCAGCATCCAGCCTGCTTCATGCAAATGTGGTCTTTTGCGCCTGATATGGACTTGCAATGTTTTCAGGACATCCCTGTAGTATGGTCCAGTTACTGATGTGTGTGCAGGGACAACATGCCGATAAACCATTCCATGAATATCAAAGAATGAGATGAGCTTAACTTTCCCAGCAGAAGCAACCACATTTGCATTTTTGGGGGTTGGTGATGAAGGAGATTTCCACACTGAGCATTGCTGTTTGCTCTCAGGATCAAAATGATGTAGCCAAGTTTCATCAGTAGTGATTACGTTTGAAAGAAACTCCGGATCTTCCTCTAACATCAACTTTAACTGCATGCTACCTCCATTGCAACGGTAGTGATACTGAACATGTCTGAACTTAACTGGTTCTCACAAGCGGGAACCAGGAGTACCAACAATGAAACTACTGCGGCGTGTTTGTTTCACATTAAGCTAACAGAATATAATAAGACTGAATTTCTGTGCGAAAAATTATGACCGTAAAAAATTATGATCATTCTTAATTGAACAGCACTCGTACATATGCAGTTGTCCGCTAGTATGAAGGTGACCTTTGGGCTTTTTCTGTACACGTTTACGTCGTTATTCTGTAAATAATGTGAGGGACAAGCTGTACTGGTAGCATAAGTGACCTCTCCTGAACCTTGGATTCACTGAGTAAAGGAATGTTGCAGTTATTTTAATTCACTTCTTCTCATACTAACACGTAGGTTGTTTGTTGTAATAGATGTTGAAGCATTGATTTCCGGGATCTAAAAAAAAGTGATGTTTATTCTGTTTTGTTCTGTCAAAGAGGAATTTTATTGTAAAAATATGGGAGGAAAAAAGTTATAAAGGCAAATTAGCATTAATTTAAAAAAAAAGCTTTAGAAATATCTTTTACAATGTGTTTCTTATATTGCTGGACCATGGGTATGTCTTGACACTGAGGTTTTGAGTTCTAAATCCCCGGTAATAGTAACACATGGCGTGACAGCCCGCCTAACCCACTGCCGGCCTCATGCTCTTATATGCATGGAAGATATGGCTGATCATCCAACCGATACGGGGAGGAAATACGACACCCCCATCCAGAATGTTGGCTTTTAAGCCAGGGTTCGCTATGTAGCGTAGTTCCACAATTTCCTCTGTGGCACTGGTGCTGTACCCGGACTTAAAATTGACACACCCCAGGGGTAGGATCGATTCACGGGTGCATTCCGTGGCAGTGAAGCAAAGCACAACGCTGTAGTCCTCTATGCCACAGTGCAGGACCCGGTTAGTGTAGTAAGCAAGTGACCTTCTTATAGTTAAAAGTGATGCCCATCTGCCTAAAGACTTGTCATTTAGAAATCAAATGTGCATTCGCCCTCATAACTTCCTGTAGAGCAATTTCATAACTTCTGTTCCTTTTATTGTACAGGTCCATTAAGGGTCCGAAGATTTTACTATAAACGTAACGTTTATGGTTCACACACGCCCGCACGCACGCACACACAAACACAAATTAACTTTCAAATAAACGCTTCTATTTACAGCACAACAAAGTGTTCTTCAGAGATGATTATCTCCGCCAAACTGAATGAATATTTCGCGGTGATACGAAACTTACTACAGTGCTAGCGAAGTGCGCATATATGCGACTTGCAGCCCTTTAATAAATTAAATGCATGGTGTTTTCACACTTAAATTAAATGGTTAATTACACCATTCCTCACAACCTTGTGGAAAACATTTAAAAACTGCAGAAAACGTTAAGTTATAATAATTTTTTTCAAATATAGACAATAAATATGGATAGTTCATTCAATTACCACAGATAGATAATTTCTATAAAATAGTTTTAATAATTAAACAATTAACAGACGGTAAGAGAAGTATGGAAAAACCAAGATTTAAAATAAAATATTCTTCAACTGAATTAACTTCAACTCATGTAATAATAAATAATAATAATGATAATGTTATTAACCAATATATAAACTTCTTAATGTAGTATTGTAATTTTTGTTTATTTTTGCGAAAGGTGTGAAAAATAAGATTGCATAACTTTATTGGTGAAGCGCAATACTCTCTCTACCTACTATTTATGCGGTAAAGAAAGTAGTAATGGTTAAGTTTTGCAAAAAAATTGACAAAGATAAAATAATTTGCTTAGTGATGGTTACACTATCTGTAGTCTGTGCAGTCACAGGGCTGAGGTGGAAACATTTTATATCGTGAGAAAGGCACTGTACATCGTGATCATTATTAAACTGCACATTAAATCCCGAGGGTATTACACAATGTTTTGTTATCAGGTAAAATCATTGGTTAATCCACTACTATTCTTATTCTTGTGTTCCAGTCCGAATCGTCGTCATATTGGACAGTATGGCGTAGCTTAACAAACTGTGATATTATTATAAATCACTACCAATCAACGCTCTAATGAATAAAATCCATCTTTATTAGCATATTATAACGATAAACCACCGTGATTGGTATATATCAGAGGCATTGCCAAACGTTATTGGTCAATATTGTAACAATTGAAAACCAAAGTTCCTGATATAAACACTTTGTAGGCTAAACGCTACACCTGAGACATTGTTGCGCCTGATCTGACACTGAAAACAGCTGATCTGTCTAACCGAATCACACTGAACTGACGAGTCACTATTCGAAACTGACCTGCACTCGAAACTGTCGACTGTCCACTGAAAAACTATCCACTGGTTACTAGATAGTTCCTCAGGTAGGCCCGAATACAGAACGAACGTTTTGAAAACCTGCTTGAAACGGCCAAAACGAATTCTCTGGAGTGGAGAGGCTGCACACAAAGAGCAATTGTCTTGAGCGTTACGGGTCATTAGCTGGAGCAGTGGTGGAGCACTAATTTGGTAGCCCGTAAGTTTTATATTTCACGTTTTCATTGACCTGTTGATTTAAAAGAATAAATGTGTGGGAACAGCAACATTTATCATGTTAGGTACTCCAAATGAGCTATGGAACATACCGATAAACTTGCAGATTTAAAGGAAAATAACCCAGAACCGCAGATACGGAAGCCCAAACAGCGATGGAGTAAAAACCATTAGAAAGAACTGGAATGCCTGAATAGGGAAACGTTACCCTAATTTTAGGGTTTTATACAAACGGACTTAGCTAGAATGCATTCAGCTAAGCGCCAAATAATTGAAGGAGTTAAAAATTGCCAAGCTCTCAAGAGTGCTCTCCATCGTCGAGGGGGAAAAAGTCGGGTCAGGAGGAAGAAAATGTCTGTAGCAGCATAATGAGATGGTGTCCTATCTTGATGAAAAAGAAGTGTTGTCGGTTTGCGTGAAGAACTTGTTCTGAATGCTTTCTAATGTGATTCTGCCATTCTCTGAAATTACCCTTTTCACACGGCTAATGTCTGAATCAACTTGTTCGACTCGTTTTAGCAGAAAGTTTCGTTTCTTGGAACTGCCTCGCCCTAAAACGTTCGTGTTTCACATCCATTATACCTCCACCTATCTCTGTGAGTGTCAGACCACGCAAATGTGGAAGGTCGGGATCTCTGTTGCCAAAATAGGGTAGCTTCTTCATCATTCACAGTACAAAATCATTACTTACATACCTCGCCCAACTTTGCTACAGAAGTAATACTGCTTAATGAAAACATAATTTTAAAAATATTCCTCTTTTTCTTTTGTTTTTGCGTCTATGGTTATCTTCTTTCTTTAAAAAATGAATAGTTTTTTCTTCTATCCTCTTTCCACTAACTCGTTGAGTAAATAGTTTATTCCACCTAAACATTTATGTCTTATCGAAATAAATGTTATATTCACATGACTTTTTCTTTCTAGAACAATCCACAACTAGTTCACAAATATATATGAAATATCCGTTACAAGCTAGAGACTTGAAGATATAAATATCACAACTGGATAACAATAAAATGTTAAGTCGATTTCAAGAGAATCTCCTCATACCAAACCACACTTTACATGGAAAAATGTTCAAACCTGTTGATTTTTTTTAAATAGTGCTAACGAATTTTATTAAAATACCATATATTTAAAATATTTTATGACAAACAATATGTTCCCGAAATCTCTGAAACTACGCATAACTTTAAACATAGCTCAAAGCTACATCTAAAACAAACTGACAGTCAAGGTTTTAGTTTTATTTGTTTGAATAAAATGTTGTTAAGTATTACGACTTAAAATAGACTAAAATATTGCAGTAATTTTTCTTATTTCTCATACAGATCGTCACGAACGTTTTTGGTTGGGAATTTTTAACAGTATAAAAATATTCTTAAGACTTAAAAAAATCTAGCCCGCTTACTATGGATAATACATGCGTGAATACCTCTAATTTATTAACAATTTTATGACATTGCAAATGCTGTGTAATTTCTTTCTCTTCAAGAGCCACTCCCTGCACTCCTTATAATTGTCTATAAATATGCCCTACGTTTTTATTTTACACCTTCCAATACTTTTATATTTTTAAATACAAATTTTTTTTTTAGAACAGTCTAAGGAGAGTTACGAAACCGTATGGGTCTGCGTATTTCTATGAGGCTAGAACAAAATAGTACTATACCTTTAAGTCCGTTTAAAACACGCTTATATTAAATACTTTAATTTTTTATTTATATATGTTACTAAATAGCTAGGGTTTAAAATTTCACCATCTATATAAGATACTCAAACTTTCATATGGATGTTTGTTTTAAAATGAAAAGTACTCGTACAAATAGGCTAATGCGGCATTTACAGAACTTGAGGACTGTCGAGGAGAGGCCAGATCCTTTTGCGCGAATCATACATTTTGATTTGTTATTGCTTATTAGAAATAGCCAGCTATGTATGAAGTCTCATTTATCAGGAGTAAAGCGAAGGGCATCCTAAAGCTCCTCTAGAAGACTGTATAATGATTTCATGGAACGAGGAGATGTAAATGGAATTACTTGTCATTCCAACTTGTACATGACGAGCACATCACGAGAGATACACACAAGAGGAGGACGTAAACATATTTTCGGAAGGTAAGTAAAGTCGATGATTCCATGTCGGAGATTTACGGTACCTCAAAGAAGCTTGAGTCTCGAGTCTCTATAGAATGTAAAGCTAAGAGCTACAGCAATTAAAATAGTCAATAATTACAACTTTATTGACTTTGACACAAAAATTAGTACTGAAATGCAAATTAGAATGCACTATGCATAATTCAGTTAAGCTATTATTTTTGTGGCTCCATTAATTTTTGTGATACGTTCAGTATTGTTCAGAAGTTTCACTATCTTGTAATTTTAAACGGCTGTCGTTACTCAGTTGTTTCGATTTAGTTTTTATTGTTAAACATCGATTCTGTTTCCGTCATGACTCTTGCAGCTATAGAAAATGTGTAATGGAATTATCTTTGCGAATGTAGGTATATTTCGATTAAGTTGAAGTAGATAAAAATAGGTGATATACTACACTCGCATGACTTTTCTACTCTTGGAGAAACTCTTATTTCTCACTCTACTTCATGTTAATCGAGATAAACATTTATAGATATTATATTATTGCTATTTTTGTTATTAAGTCTTACAGACATAGGGAATACAATACAACTTAAGTGATACTTATGTTTTAATTGCTGGTCGCTCTGTGATGGCTTTGGAATTGACTTTTTTTTTAATTTACGTCCTCCAAAGTCAAGTCATATCGGAAGGTGAATGAAATGTGTGAAATGATGCTCAAATGTGTCCAGGGTCCATATAGATTAGAGTTACCCGACATTCGTCTTTGAGGATAAGGGAAAATCCCGGAAAAAACTTATCCAGGTAACTCACCCTGACCGAGATTCGAACTCAGGACCTCTTGAACGTTAGGCAGACATTCTACCATTTACGCTACCCAGACGGGCGATATTTTTGTAAGCTAAGACATAAAGACCTAATAGCACATTCATAATTGGAGAAGTATACGTATTATAATTTTTTTAAAGTATGGAATCGGAAATACTACCCAAAAATTGTCCGAAACATAAATGTATTTTAATGAGACCTACAGTGTGATTTTGTCCAACACTTACGGTTTAATAGTTATACAAAATGCCCGAAAATGCTTTTAAAATGTCAAAGACTTCTTAGGACATTATTAGAAAATTCGACATACACATTTCATGTCGTGCCATATTTATGCGTGGTGAAGTTTAGGTTTTGAATCATGCTGTTCACACACACACACACACACACACACACACACACACACACACACACACACACACACACACACACACACACACACATATTTCATTATTTCATTTTTATTATTTTTTTAGTATCACGGGGTCACAAAAACATTTCCGGTGAAATCCCGGTGCCTAATTTTTTAGTGGTATGCAATATTTATCACTTAGAGAAAGTAAACAAAGTAAAGGAAAGCAAAGTTTATAAATACTATATAAAACAAATGAAATTAGATAAAAAAGAACAGTGAATGAAACACATTAGATGTTTCGTAATTAATTGAGTCACTCTCCGCAGGAGGCTCAATGGGACACAATACTTCCTCTGCCTGCCATAGGTGATAAATAGAGAAAGTAATGAGGACATGTACACGTGAGTCTGGGTTCACTGGCCTTTCTATGATTTACGAGAGAAGCGACAGAAAACCAAAGCAAACACAAAGAGGCACACATGGTGTGAAAAAGCCCCTTATGAGCCGGCAGACAGAGATGCATGGCTACGCCTCCCCCGTATCGACGGATATGCAAAAACGAAGTGTGTTTAACTGGCAGTTTCCCACAAGGCACTTACTTAGGGAGCGGAGTAAAGATAAACAGAGCAATCGATAGCTCTCCATTAGCACGAATAGCTTGACGTGCACCACGTTTACCCTCGGCTTCTACAGGCTAAAATATTAGCATTTTTTACATAACAGTAGAACCCACGAACGTCACTCACGTTACCATTTAGTTTATCCTCGTGTCATTATGTTTTCAAATCTACTAAAGACTTCTTATGGCGCGCTAAGCGACAAATTAAAAGTTTTTTGATGACTACTTTCTTTTGATCCACCCATTTCATTCGTTCTGCAACTCTACATAAACTACTTGCCTATTTTGTCTATTTTACTGCGAACATATGCATGAACTGCAATAATTCTTCAAAATTTTGATTCATTTAATATTGCGGATGTAGAACACAATCGCACGTGTAAGTTGAATCATTCCTTGCTGATATTGTGATCAGCTTGAGCTGTGACTCAAGACTATCGAGAAATCGGCGTCGGGCAGTCGCAATTGTGAACATAAACAACGCGCTCCTTCAGCGCAAACACTACAAACGCTATCACCAGATAACTAGAATCTTCTGAAAGTTTCTACACCTCAAACGTTCCAGAATTCTATAGGAATTTCATACAGGTGCATAAATAAGTGCTCTCGCGAAGTAAACCCTTTCACTGGATAATGAGCGAACATGATAGATAGTGAGTTAGCGAAATGCTTTTGTTGTGAACATTGCCGACACTGAGTGAGTGCTATAAACTGCAGAGGTTTAGAGACGTCCTTGTTTTCGAATAACTTGCGAATAACAGGCTACATTGTGTAGAGTATTTCACTACACCGCAAGCAAAGTGAAGTAATAGTGAAAAATTGGAACTAGTTCACATTAATGAAGTGGCAGAGTGAGTTATGCAAAGTCACATGGAAAATTGAACCGTGACCGTGAAAACAAAGTGAAATGGCAGTTTAAACCTGGTCTGAGTCACTACTATGTAATTTTTGAAGCTTCTAAGTGTGTATAACCTACAGGATATTGCCTTTTTAAGGTCAATATCCAAATCTATCCCCAATTCGCCACTAATGTTAATGTCAATGACCTAGCTAACAGAATCACCATGTAGTATGTACTTTTATTTTCAAAGTGTGATGATGATGGTGATGATGACGAAGCCATGAATAACCTCTTTCATATAAGCTCCTAGAGCCACTTCGTGCCTCTTAAACTCTAAAATCCCATTTTCTCGTAAGTAGTATTCCTATTTTTACTAAGTGCATTGGAAAATCCCGTAAGCAGAAAATACTCAACTTCAACCTCTAGTTTCAAAATATACCACGTTTTCAATGATGTACTTACCACATTCATATTTCAGCACCATTTTTACAACAAAATTATAAACAGCCACTATTACTTGTCAAAACTATTAATAAATTACTAACTTTTGGCAATAATATAATGAAGGTACCACTCAAGCAATACATTTACTATACAAAACATAAAAATAAAATTACTCTTAGGAAATTAGTTATCCTTATAAGTATTCGTGTGTAGGAAAAGGTTCAAAGAGGAAAATAAGGATGAAAAATTCATTGCTTAGCTGGAGATTGACCACTGATTTTCTGGTCTTCGTCTGTGTGCTCTTTTCAATTGAGCTACCATGGCCATATGCCAGCTGGACATCAGATTCCCCCCAAAACTCGCATATTTCCCGGTAAACGCCAAGGAGATATCAGATTCATTAAGATGTGACTTACTGTAATAATTAGAATAAAATATCGGTGGCAACTGTTTTGTTTTACATTCATTTTGTTCAAGGCAATCTGAAACAAAAGTAAAAGACCCTTCGCAGGTATATGTGCTCCAAAACCAGCGAACAGGTTTAGTAGTTATTTTAATCTTTAGTAGTTTATTAGCTAAAATAGTTTAGTGGTGTTTGAAATTATTCTCCTAGGTACCTTCCGCATACAGGTGGCGCGTGGAAACGGATGATTTTAAATTGATCCCTACTACATAGTATTTGAAGTTGGTACGACCGTTACGCTTCGGTTTTGTTCCTAAAACTATGACATTTCAATTGCCATGACGCAGTGATCAGGAAAACATCTTGTTTTAAAGGTATATTATGAAAACGGTAATTCTAATGAAGCGGCATGACGAGAATTTTGTCGTCAGTTTCAACTTGGATGTCTCATCCCGTACCTCGGCCACGTGGTGAAAACATGGACGGAATCAGCAGATGCTTGCCTTAAACATGAAGCATTAAAAAGGCTGAGAAAAACTGTTTAAATGAACATCAGAAATCATTAAAATAATCAATGCAAACATTCAGCGAAGACCACAGCGTTCGTGGTGTTTCATTAGGTTATCTCTCCGATCTTTAAGCAGGGTTGTTCTCAGATCTCAGTTGACGTTTCAAAATTTGGAAGCCAGAGATGCCAACAGATGATTTCTTTGTATCTGAACAGTTCTTATGAAAGTTTTAAGATGGTGAAATGTTCCGAACAACGTGGACGTGTGATGAGGCATATTTCCACTTACTAAGTGGTTGTGTGAATAAACTTCCGTTACTTGGTTGCAAAAAACTTTCGGTTCCTACACCAGCGACCATTGCACAGTTAGAAAGTTACTGTCTGGTGCGCTGTCATCGAAAGGAATAATCACTGCACATTTGTATAAAATGATGTCCGCTGCGTGGTTATTGTGAATTCACAACGCTACATCAGTATGATTGAAACGTTATCAGTATTGGATGAGTGACCGAGTGGTTAGACCGATCGGCTGTCAACAAGGCGGTCCGAGTTCAATCCCAGGCAACCGCAAAGTGAGATTTATGGTTGACAACACGGTGCTAGGGCAAGTTTTCTCCGGGAACTACGGTTTCCCCCGTCATCTCATTCCACTGGTGCTCCAATATCATCTCATATCATCAGTGACACCGTCTGCGCCCCGTAGGGGAGGAAATCCGTCCCCTTCAGCGGCCGTGGTGCGGGCGCTGTGGACCCCTAGCAGTCGTGGTACCTCTGGCGTTACTAGAGGAACCTCGGGCCGAACTGTCGAGCCCCTCCCGTATGGGAGTTCGGATTGGGTTAGACTCGAGGGGGCAGTGGTTCCCGATACCCGTGCAAGATCGGGTACGCCTCCGGACGGGGTTGAGGGAAGCCATATTTTCCCGCGGACTAGCCTGCATAGCTAGTAGGTGTGCTAGATCACCAGTCGGCCCCACCGAGCTTGTTCGGTAGCCTTCCCCTTTGGAGTTGGCGCACGTAAGTGGCGTATCTACTTCCACCCGTATTGTGTTTTCAGACCAGATGGGGGGGGGGGGCTTGTCAGTCTCTAGGTCTTGCCCTATGGAAAGCTCCACGGAGGCGCCTAGCTCCCTTCGGGGACAGCTCGGTAACTCCCTGGTTTGAGAGGGAGGTCAGCGACACCTGCCCTACGTAGATACCTACTAGTAAATGTCCTAAAATATAAGTGAACTAAAGGCTAGGATTGCTGATGACGACATTGTATTGATCACCATTGTTGCAAAACGTTACATCCAATTTTCCTTCATGACTGCAGGAATATATTTGCAGAAATGGTGCTTACTTATCTTCAAGAAATGAGTGCTAGATACTATTTGTGAATAATAAACGTGAAAGGTTTTAGCAACCAGATGCCTGTGTATATAAAATTCAGTTCAAATTTCACTACGGTCATATTCAAACTGCACGTTCCTGTGGGTCACCGTATTGAGGTATGCGTATGTAAACGTGCACACGGTTGTTTATGGCTGAATATATGCAGACAAAATATTCTCTGTATAATATGAGTAGTCATGTTGTCTGTGGTCATGTTGACTGCGCCTGAGTTTCTGCCTAGTTTAGAGAGGTGAGTGTCACACATAAAAGAATCAATAATTCTCCTTGGTACTTAAATTTGCCAGGCTAGCTACAAATCATGAATACATGCTGGCATGACCCGCGCGTCCGCCCCACTGCCTCCCGCCTGCTTGTGACTAGCTCCCGCAAAGCTGAGTTTTATAGCCTCAGGTTTCTCACAGGCGAGGGAAATTTAATGATCCTAGCACGAATATCGTAAATTGTTCATAATCACCCATTCATCGTCCTGAGCGCAGCAACTTAATTGCGAATGAATAAATAAGTAAATAAATGGCTACGTGGTCATTAAGAAGTAGACCAGTAAATGTATGTGATGAAGAAAAGCCGGTGAAATGGCCAAGCAAGCTAGCGGGAAACATCTGCTGATCGAGTTATTTTATGCAAAGTAGAGGATCAATTAATACTAATAACAGGGGCCCTCGAAAAGGAGCAAGGCACGAACGAATTTCAATTTCCCAACTAGAAAGGAAGTACTTTAATGGTCTTTGCACAAATCTTCCAAGAGCACTATTTCTAAAGGAAGGTAATGGATTTTTTAGGTGTAATAGTCCTTTGGAAGGGAAGTAAGGCAGGCGGTTCCGTGTCATAGATATGTCAAAGAATCTCAAGCCTGATGAAGAGGCCTCTGAGCAAAATAATCATTTCACACCCAATATAGAACCACAGTAGTTATCAACGTCCATATATACTAAACAAAATGATATCTATATTTCCGAATGTGCGTGGGTGGGAGAGTAAACACTAGTTATTTATCAGTCTCACTCTATGTTTCCACAATTGCACTTGTCAAATCTCTTTCCCGCTGTTGGAAACACGTTTGGAACTATTCAAGTTTGATACTGCCCAGTGCCCTTTGCGAAGCTGTTTTTACCGCCTCCACAGCGTTTTAACGCCTCCCTTTTAGCGTTTTTTCCAAATGTCGCACGGGGATAGGTCTGGCGAATACCGAGAGTGGGGAACGACAGAGCACCTCTGAGATGTCAAATAGTGGGTAAGGCCGTGTGTGCTGGAGCGTTGTCTTGATGGAGAAACCACTCACCTGATCGCCAAAGTTCCGGACGTTTCGTTCTCACATCCTCTCGCAGACACCTTAAAACATCCAAGTAAAAGTGCTGGTCAACAGTTTGGCCAGGGGGTACGAATTTCCGATGCACAATTCCACGAACATAAAAAAAGACAATGATCATCGTCTTCACATTTGAGCTCACTTGCCTTGCTCTTTTTGGTTTCGGAGAGTTGGGAGTCCTCCACTGGCTTGACGCTTCCTTGGTTTCTGGGTCATACCCGTAACAACAACTCTCATCGCAAGTCTCTCGACCAAATTTTATCAGCGACAGGAATCAGTTAGAGCTCGTGCTAGCGGATTTTGAGATAAAAAATGAAAGTTGTAGTGTTTAACGACCGCTTTTACTACATACGGCACCGCAGGCTATGGCACTGATGATACATGAGATGAAGATGGAGCACCGATGGAATAAGATGGCGCGGGAAACCGGAGATCCCGGAGAAAACCCGCCCCAGCGCCGTGTTGTCCACAACAAATCTCACTTTGTGGTCGCCTGGGATCGAATCCGGGCCGCCTTTGTGAGAGTCAAGCGGTATAACCACTGAGCCACGGCGCGGCCATGATTTTGAGTGAGGATTTGCACATGAGAGGTGCTACTGCTAAATTTGTTCCGCGCCTTCTCACACAGGAGCACAAAATCATCCGCATGAATGTGTGTCAGGACTTGAAAACAGAGACTGCATGTGATCCAAACTTCTTGAACAAAGTCATTACAGGGGATGAGAGTTGGTGTTACGGGTATGACCCAGAAACCAAGCAAGCGTCAAGCTAGTGTAGGACTTTCAACTCTCCCAGACCAAAAACAGCAAGGCAAGTGAGGTCAAATGTGAAGATGATGGTCATTGTCTTTTTTGATGTTCGTGGAATTGTGCATCGGAAATTCGTACCACCTGGCCAGACTGTTAACCAGCATTTTACTTGGATGGTTTAAGGCGTCTGCGAGAGGATGTGAGGAGGAAACGCTCGGAACTTTGGTGATCAGGTGACTGGTTTCTGCATCACGACAGCGCTCCAGCACACACGGCCTTATGAGTGACTCACTAGTTGTCATCTCAGAGCTAGTCTGTCGTTTCCCACGCTCCGTATTCGCCGGACCTAGCCCTGTGTGACTTTTTCCTATTTCAACGAATGAAAAAAAAAGCTAAAAGGGGAGTGTTATGAAGATGTGGAGGCGGTAAAAACAGTTTCGCAAAGGGCACTGGACAATGGGAAAAGAGACTTGACAAGTGCATCACAAGTAATGGAGAGTATTTTGAAGGCGACTGAAGTAATTTTGTAAAAAGGTTCATCAATTAAGTTTTTATGACAACAATCCGGTTCTTTTGGCTTCCCCCTCGTAGTCCAGGCTCTATCACATGATGCATGAATTATAATATGAAATTATTCATTGCATTATTTGTCTATCTCCCTACAATTTTGTTATACATTTATACATCTTCCCTTCAATAATTTAGTTATCAATATAATGAACTAACATTCAAACGTTCTAAGACTTTAAGACTTGTTTTAAACCTAGGCCGTTGAACAGTCTAAATGTAACATAAAAATTTACAAACACGTGGCGTGACAGAACTTGAGGCTTTAAAAGCATTGCTTTATTGCAGGGACCGTGGGAATAAATAACGCTGTAGTCTGGTGGGAATTAATGCACACGTTTGCAGAGAACAAATTATTCTCGTTGAACTGAATGGAGAATAAATCTTATCAGAAAATACGAGGTGGTATTTGCTTAATTTTTCAGGACACTAAACTAAACTGTTCATTTGGAACTACATTTAAAGGAACACACTCTATACATTAATGCGCATGTTACATGCCAGAGGACTGTTATTTACTGTATTCTAACAAAACCTAAAGGTTTCCTAAGATGATAGGCAAAAGAAGCTTAGATCCTGGTGGAAAAATATTATGTGAAGATTCTCCACTTGCGTATGAAAGCGAAAACTCATTTTTCTCAATTTTACTTGAAGTTTCATCCAGGCTTAGTGCAATAAGGTATTCACCTATTTAAAATTGTAGAGTCAAATGTTTCAAGTTTAATGCTTTCTGGACACACACTCTTTACTGCAGTAAAATGTATTTCCCCTTTATTTATTTATATCGAATTTAAACCATATCTGAGTGACTAATACTTTAATGATTGATGTTGTTACTTACATATTGTTGTGGTTTAAGGCTATCAAAACTCATTTTTCTTCTCTCAAATTTAGTTTCATGTAGCAGCTTTAACATTGCATAATATTTTGCTACTTGATATATTTACTTTGCATATTCCAAAATTTTACAATTTACATCTTTTGGCTACATTTATTTGGTTTACCTTGTTGCTATCTTGGCTTGCATGGCACCTTGGTCTTCTGCTCTGCCAGGTAGCTCTTACCCTTCCTGCCTCCTTGTTAGTTAGCCCCTTTCTTCCCCCTCATCTTACTTTCTTATATTTTTTACATTTCTGGCCCATTTTTCTTTTACTTTCTGCAAGAACTCACCAATACTTCTTACCTTCTTTTTCTCCCTGCCCGTTAACATTTTTATAGCTACTATCTTCTTCTCTACTTTCTCCCATTTTTCTTCCCAAACCTTTTCCCTCCATACTGCAACCTGCTCGCATTCTATGACATAGTGTTCTTGCTTTCTTTTCCCCCACAAATTTCACAAATTCCGTTTTCCCTATTTCTTATCCCTCTTAGAAATATCATTCCTGTTATCATCCATGCTAACCCTTCTCTCTCTTGCCTATTGTAGTAATCTACATATGCTTCTCGCCCCCAGTTTCTTTTTATTTGCTTTTAAAATTGTAATGACTTAATATTTTCTAGACTACCCCATATTTCCTGTCTTTCTATATCATCTATTCTGCATTTTACCAATTTACCCACATCGCTTCTATTCATTTCCTCTAATCTCCATATATCTCCCATTCCTGTTTTTTTGCATAATTCCTTCTATCTCTGCCCACCAACTATTTGAGTTCAGTAATCGTTTTTGCTGTCTCATGCATAATTTCATAATTTCCCCTTCTTCTTTGGCCATACACCTATACCAAAATTTTATTATTCTTTCCATTATTATTCCATTTCTTCTTGTCTTTCCCAATTCTGCTAAAGCTACTTCCCTAAGTGCTGATCTTGGTAAATCAAGTAGCTCTTTACAAAACCTTCTGTAGTTTTGGTCCACCGTTTTGTTTACCTCTGTGCCCCGCCAGATTTCCACTGCATACATTTTGGATTTAACTAGTGCTTCGTACATTCTTTCTAACCACTTGGTTTTCATTTCTAGCTTATATTTGCATATTCGTATTCCTTTCATTGCCGCCCTTCCTTTGACTTCAATGTTTCTCCTGTGTGCTCCCCACTTTCCATTCTTATTCAACCTTACTCCTAAGTAAAGATTATGGTCTTCAAAAAATGATACAGGTTGCGTAAGGATGAGAAATGGGAGGTTAATAGAAGAGAAATAGAGGTAGTAAGGAGATTTGACTATTTGGGGACAATGTTGAGTTCAGATGGCAGCTGGAAAGAGCAAAAAAAGATGTCTGTGGCAAAAGGTAAAATGGCCATGAGGGTGCTAAGATCCTGCTACAGTAAACTGCCAGATATAAATGACAAATGGTTGGAGAGAATTTATACAGCAGTGGTAGAAAATAGAATGTTACATGGATCAGAGGTTTGGGGAATAGATGAGGCTTGGAGAGAGACTGATAGAGTATATAGATCCTTTTGTAAATACATATTGGGATTACCAAAAGCATCACCTAATGGGGCAGCACAATTAGAACTAGGCAGGCATTCTACTAAAATTAAAATCTTGTCAAGGGTAATGAAATATTTATACAGAATCACTAACTTGGAAGATGGCAATATAATTAAAGAATGTTTTCATATTCAAAAGAGAAGTAACTGGGGTGGGTCTTGGGCACATAAAATGCATGACGTGTTGAAGCAGATAGGTATGGGTCATTCTTGGATAAACGCAGAGTATGGGTATAGAGGCTTCTGGAAAGAAGTTAAGCTAAGATTAGAAGATATTAACAGACAAGACATTTTTGCCAATACAATTGACAAAAGCTCACTGAGATTATATAGAGAAATAAAAACAACCTGGGAGAGGGAAGGATATATAGATATATGTAGTAAGTTAGGGCGAGAAGGTTTTGCTTGAGCGAGAACAGGAGTGAGAAACTTGAAAGGTATAGGTCAAGAGAGGGAGCTAGATAAATGCCCATTGTGTGGAGAAGAGAATGCAGATTTCCATTGTATATTAAACTGTAGTCAAACAAAGATATGGAGAGATCAGGCTTGGCTACGTAAATGGGAAAATTTGGGGGGTGAAGTAGTAATTAGAAAAATGTTGTCAGTAAAGGGAGAAAAGAACAGGAGAAATATAGGGAATTATTTAGGGAAAGTTAAAGAGAGATGGCTAAGAACAATTAAGAGAAAAATGTAGAGTGGGATAGGTGAAATGGCAGAAAGTGTAAAAAGGAGCAGAGGGCCTCCAATACACAAAAACCTAGGGTTAGGTGTATGGAGACTGAATTACTATTCAATGGTGGGCAACATGATAACATGATAGGATTTTCAGGATTTAGGAATATATGGCATATTTCAGTATGGATTTTATAATTGTAATCTTGATTTTGTATTTACATTTGTTGATGTAAAAGGAAATAAATTACTATTACTATTACTCCTAAGTATTCAAATTCATTGACCACTTCTACCCTTTTGCCACTTCATACTCAATTTTCATCTTTTTGAGTTTCACTCCCTTCTTGAAGACCATAACTTTGGACTTATTTATGCTTATTTTTATTCTCCACTCTTCAAAATTTCTGGATTTCATTTATCGCCTTCTACAATCCTACTACCGTTATAGATACTACCATTAAATCATCCACATATAGCAGTCCAGGAATTTCTTTGTTTGCTATTACCGGAAAGTGCAGATTTCCTTCTTTAACCTTGTCTATTATCTGATCTATATATAAGTTAAATAAAATTGGACTCATTTTGCATCCTCGTCTCAGTCCGAGTTTATGTTCTGTCATCTCGGTAATTACTCTTTACCCACCTTATGCAAAACTTCACCCCTTCATAGATTCATTTTTCTACTTGAACAATTAGTTGCAGCACTCATGTAATTTATTTCCAGGTTATCATTTATAAAACCTAATTTTGATCTTGACGTATATCATAATCTATGGCTTATAGACATCGTTATTTTCCTCACAAGTTTAAATTATTTTGTCAAAAATGAATACAGGGACGTGGGCATAGCTGACGTGCTAATAAAACAAGCTATCAAAATCTGACAGCTAGCCTGTTTGTGTTAAGCGAAACCAGTAATTTTTGCTTAACACAGAAGGTGAAATTATAACTTATATCGAATATTTAATTGTTGTAAAATGTAGCTTAATTATTAAATTGCCCGATTGAGCTGTATGAAATAAGGACCAGAAATGATGTAATTTTTATCGAGTTCATATTCTGACTTACACCAAAGGTGTCCACATAAATATTCTTGACATAGTAACTGTCTATGCTGACACATTATTTATTACTCTCAATCAGAATACTGCTAGTAATTCAAATTTAATCTAAAACATTAAGTGCATGGTTAACAGCGTGTTATTTGATTTGCGTCCTTTGAAAATTTTAGGATTGAAACAGTTCATGTCAGCTACATATTATTATGTCTGAACCGCTTAAGTCAATGAATAAGTATAGCATTTTCCAAATGCATAAGCTGTGACGGGGTACTCTAAAGTTTGACAACACTTTTAATTTTAAAATAGACCAATCAGTGCTTATAATAAGACGCATGATTTGTTTTTAAAGAGGTTTTTAAAGACTTCGATAAAAGCGAAAATGACAACCAATTTGTTCAGTTAATTTATGGGACCGGTTTCAAAATTTATTATGGATGTTCATTATGCAATACTCCACTGCTGTATATTCATTAAACATCTGGCGAGTTCACTGACATGACTTTCTCTATCTACTCCTGTACAGGTATTCTTAAAAACACGTAGCAGCTTCAAAAGTAATAGAGAGAGACGTTTATGGAAGCTGAAATACAGGGTGTTAATAAACTACACTGCAATATTTTCAGAACAAGTGGAAATGTGTTAAACAAGTAATTTTGGATAGGATACATATGGTCAGTTGGTTCAAATGTGGAAGTTAGGGATATAAGTTTCTTATGTGCCAGTACGCCACTGCTAATTATGGTGCTACATGAGTGCACGAGACACGAAAATGAAGGGATTTGTCGATGCTTTGCCCCTGGCGTAGTGACTATAGGATTGGGATTTCATTAAGAATGGGATTCGGACGTAGGCTGCCATGCTGGGCCCATTGTTTCTATGCCCCCATGTGGGGACACCCCTGGTAGGAAGGATGAGAGGAAGGAGACAGAGGGCGGTCGACCCAAGGAGCCATGACAGTACAGAGGGCAGGGTCCCTACAGTTTACTTGAATAGAGACCTCCCCCGACAGGCCAGGACAACGAACTCGCTCCCCCACAGCGGGACGGCAATGAGCCCAGCAGCCGAACCCTAATGGTCCCAAGGTAGGAGATCCGAGCCCCAAATGTCCCCGGGTGGCGGTCCCAAAATAGTCCCAGCAGAGGAGCGGCGCCCGGCAATGAACTTACCGGAGGTGGAAAGAGTTTTACTCAGAGCATATTGATGCATATTAGAGATGTAAACCGGGATGATTTTAGACTATAAATGGGATAGGGCTGTGGTTACTTAAAGGTAAGGCTTTAAGTAAGGGTTTTCAAACTACTTTGCAGCTGGGAGCGCAGCTGAAAGGATTGGGGGTCAGATAGTAGAGGTAAATGGTAGAGGGAGTTTGTAGTCAGGCTACAGGTAGGTAAGTAGAAATAGCACAATTTTCTACGAAATGCCAATTTACTAGAAACTCATGATTTTCTACAATACAAGTCAACCCCGAAGTATTGAAGAGACTTTGGGTGGAATGGTGTTGATGTAGCCTCCGGCCACAACGATACACTTTTAGGCTCTCTCGCGCCCCGATAGTCACGGCTATAAGTATTAACGGCCAAGCCCAGAAAGAGGGGGGGGGGGCAACACACGTTGAACCTAGGGACTATTTCCCTTTGATCAGCAGTAAAGCTTCTGGAACATTCCATCCGCGATGCTTTTTTAAGCCCAACGGCCTGCTCATCCTCTAAGGACCCTGGGCTCATTTGAGCATCATTTCATCCATTCCATTCATCGTTAGATATGACTTGACGTTGGAGGACGTAAATTAACACAAAAAAAGACGATCTGCTCATCATCCATTTCTAACTACCGGGTTCAACGTCTAGAGTTGCTGCATTTAGCATTCCAACTTGGTTAATGCTCCGAACATATGCAAACTACAGGTTTGACGTCCAATGTTCCGCTATGAGGTTTCTACATCTTTACTTCCACAAATAAATAATTTCAATTGTATAAAGAAACCTCATGCAATTAAAATTTCAAATAAATTCCTAAAATAAATTAAGTTCCTTCACTTCAACAAAGCATACGCGACAAAATCATCCCGCCATGCACCGCCGAGACTCCCGCCGATACTTCTACCCTGAAAGAGACCAGCAGATGAGAGATGGTGTGAAATGATAATGGAGATGAAATGGAGGAACGGGATTTTCGGTGGATGTAATTAACCTATCCAGCATTCGCCTAGCGACCCGGGAAAACCCCGAAAAACATATGGGTCAGGTAGGTCGGCTTCGAGAATCGAACCCGGGCCTCGCAAATGTAGTGACTATGACATTAGCTTTCAAGTGAAAGGTAAACGAGTTCGAGTCTTCTTCATCTTTTTGTTTATTTTTGTTTCGTTTGTTTATTCTTTTGTTTTATTTTAATATTTTGTCTAAGCTTTTAATTCTTGTATATATGTGTGCATTTTATGTTTTAATTTCACTTTGTGCAATTCATTATAATTCTTTTTTACAAAGGTTTTGCTTAATACTTTCACATGCTGTACGTCTCAATGGGAGGTGGATTTAAAGGGTGAACGAACTTACATAAAATAAAGAGTAAATGCAAGTATTTGCGTCATATTTATAAGAACAGCTCGAAATAGCAATCCACGTTTTCAAGGCAAACCTGACAGCGGTGATGGAACGACTGTCATACTCTGTCCAAAATTTCTTGTGTGTGTGGAATAACCTGGCATGCTGCTATTATTCTGGCAGTTAGTTACGAATTATGTCATTTCTTTCTATTAGAATTTACTTATTAAAAAGTCGAAAAAATAATTAACTTCAAGAGAGGGACCGAACCGATTTTAGAACATCGGGTGTCGGCGCTACGGATTTGGCCACCACATAATTACAGAAGCAGCAGTAGAGTAAGCTTGATGGAAGAACGCAATTAATGGCTGTTCAATGTCAGACTGCAAGGTGATCAGTTGAGATATGAGTGAACTTTGAGGCATTAAGTCTTGAGAATGCCATAAACGAGTTATTAAGTATCGAAATTTATATACTCGGGAAGCAGTTTTAAAGATGTTTAATCCAATAATTTCGCCCACCGAAGGATTCGCCCCGTCGTGAGGTCTACGCCCCACACGCGCAAAAGTTTCGCGCTCCCTCGATGTGGCGACGCGTTTAGAAGCCAAACCTTACCTTGATGTAGAAGCGATAAAAGTCTAAAAGCCGTAAAGATGAAGTTCTCGAAGATTTCTATAAATCCTCTCTCCGACAGCTGCGGCGAGCGATGAGATGTGAAACTTCTCAGGCGTAGTATCGATACAAAAGGGATTTCACTTTTGGGCAAGTATGGAATAAAATAATTAATACCGTTTCACTTTACTTAGAATTATATTTTTCGACATAATTTTCTCCTTGACATGCGACTGTTTCCACTGATGTATATAGCCCTTTACTATATATTAATTTTCTCCTTTTATTTATAATTCATGCAACGGTTTTTTACTTAAATTATTTATCGTAGCGTCGCGTCTTCGATATATATTTTAAACGTTTGCTAAACGTTCATAAATGGTGAACTCATGAATAGTTTCAAGAAGTCTTTTACCAAAAACGCGTCTACCCTGTTCGAGAGTTCAAACCAGAAGAAAGAATTTAGGAATAAACTCATTGGTTCTTTTTTCTGTTTTGGTTGCTAAGTTACTGTAATACTTAATTCTGATTCGTCCTTCGTCACAATTTGGGATTTCAATAAATCTAAGCATTTGTTGCATCATCTATATGGCCTGCTTGGTTATTAACACACGTTGAATTACAGATGGCCATGTTTACTAATATGTCCATATATGCAATATCAGCTTCAGCTTTCTTATATTAGTCACGTCTGCAATGGCTGAAATCATTTCGGTGTAGTTCGTTAACACTCTGTATATTTCTTTATGGATACAATGGCAAAGAAGGAATACAGTAAGCTTATGTGATAGTAAGAACTTGCACATTTGTTTAATATGTGGTGGCTTCTTCTTACATATCCTGGATATTTTAAAAAAGGAATGAATATTCAAACGAATACCAAGGAGTATCCCAGTAATGCAATAAATACTCCACAGAAATAACCATTTGACATAAATTCCGTGCCTTAAAGGGATCTACATTCTTTCTGCGAAAGGGCTTCTCTATCCCTTACAATTCACTTTTTAAGAAAAGCCATCTAGAATGACGAGTTCTTGATAGTGACCGAGTAAATGTGTGGGATTTAAACGACCGAACTTATGAGGATATTCTTAGAAAATTAAAGATAAAAATTTAATTATTGCGAAAATATAATCGTAAATATTTGGTTACCTTAATACAAAGCCTGAGACCCTACTTTTGAGAAAATATTTTTTTTTCTCGAAATGTTTAGTTTGGAATTTGGGAATTCTCTTTAAAATCTTCGTGTCACATTTCTGGAAGATGCTGAACTTATATATTTAGCAGATTCGTTAATTAACCTACATTTTGCTTTTGAGTTATGCTGTTCACAGACACACATATAATTTTCTGTAAAAGTTTGATTTTATTGTTATTCAGGGAGTCCGATATTATGTGTCTCGTATCGAGTAGGATACATTAGGTACCTCTCCAACTTACTCTTTATAGTACAGAAAATCAATGTTTTGAAATTTAGTGAGAATATAGATTAGTATTAATTCTTCTCCCTTATTGTCCCATAAGTCCTCCATAATATACATATTACGTTAGCAAGACAACGCATTGTATAAATTCTTTACCAGAATAACCTTTTATGCTCACTAGCCTTATTCCTCAATGCATGCAAGTAACTTTTCAAAGGATGCCTTAGTGTACCAGATCTAGGCACTAGATTAGGAATATGTCAGGTACTGCGTGGCGATGCTAGAGCAATATCTCAGCTGAATAATAATTATGGGTTGGACTAATCCGAAAGATTTGGTAAGACAGTTTTGAAATTTAAGTTAGTGGTCCTTGAACCCAATTGGAATGGCTGCGCAGTATTGCACAATCCACATCCGAAACCTTAAAACGTCCATCAAATGATTTGCATTGAAAACTTCTTTAGTCCTGCATAGTGGGCTTTGAGTCAGACAAGGGTACCCAATGTCACCTACACTTTTTAACATCTATGTTAATAAAATAATACAAAATTGGAGACAAAAAAATTGACGCAGGCATAAAAGTAGCCCAAGGAAATATTTTAAATATTTTATTATATACAGATGACGTAGTAATTATACAGGAAACAGAAGATCATCTACAACGTTCAATACACCACCTTAACCAAATATGTAAAGGTTATAATATTGAAATATCAATAGATAAGTAAGAAATAATGGCAAACTGGGCCAAATACCAATAAGGTCGAAAATAGTCGTTAATGACAAAGTATTGGAACACGTATCCTCCTTAAATTATTTAGGGTGTGAAATCAAAAATGAGAAAGATAAAAATACGAACAAAAAGTTAATGAGATTTCAAACAATTTGTGGAACAATTCACAAAACCCTAAAGAACAAAACAAGGTCTGAAACAAGAATAAAATTTTATAACACCATGGCGGTGCCAACGTTACTTTCTGGATTCAAAAACTGGGTACCTACGCAAAGAACCATCAGCAGAATACAAAGTCGCGAAATGAGATTCTTGAGAAGAACAAAAGGATGTACAAGTGAAGATAGAGTCAGAAATAAAAATATAAGAAATGAATTACAAGTGGAAGCTATCACCTGAAGAACGGATAGGTACAGAAGAAGATGGTTTGAACATATTGGGAGAATGGATGGTACAAGACTGCCAAAAGTAGTTTTCCAATATAGTCCTAAAGGAAAGAGAGACGTAGGGAGGCCGAGGAAAAGATGGAAGGTGACACTGTGAAGACGGAACAGGCGAGAGCCTAATCCATGAAGTGAAGAAGAAGAAGAAGAACAAGAAGAAGAATATAGGAAGAGGGCAAGAGTTGATATTGGCAAAGAAAAAGTTCAGTTGTCTCTCACTGATGTAAGGCCTCGGCATTAAATTAGCCTCGATGAGCTTACTGGATTGAAAAATTACGTGTTAGATTAACATTACTTTCTCTGCGCTTTCCCTTAGAACCAAGTCTACTAAACTTTACTCTTAACTTCAATTTAATACAGATGAAACGTTTGCAGTAATGCATATTTCAAGTACACAGGGAGGCTGAAGTGATTGTCAAGTACATAAAATGAAAAATGAATGTTTAATTTGACATTTCACTCTTTCCGTTACGACGATATTTCAAAAGCTATAAAGCATTGTACGCTTCAAACCCATATCAACGAATATTTCTGGAATTATTGTCACGACAAGCTAATTAAACAAAAATGTGAGTTTCAAACAGATCTATGTTTTCGTAAAGTATGTTTTATTTGCCCCTTACAGTGTATCAACTACACAAAGTTCATTCCAATTAAAAGCTGTTTACAGAATATTGGCACAAAATTCAAGATATATATTATATTTGTGTTAAACATACTTCGTAGTTGTTTCTAACATACTCCATATGATAACCTTGTTCCACCAAGCGATAGCCCAGTCCATTTCTTAGGAAGAGGACGCCAGGGGACGGAATCCGTTACCTTCGATGGCAGGATGCGGAGGAATAAGGGGAACTACAACTTCTAAAGTCTGTATAGTGAATGCGAGTGCAGTTGCGGCTCAAAGGAAACTACCCTACCACCCACTAATGACCGTCGTAGATCTATCTCCACACTTCAGAAATGGAGCACTCTCGTTGAGGACCAATAGCAACCCTGAATTTCTCGAAGTGACAGTCGCATGTCTACTGCACGTGGAGTCTCAGTTGCCAAAGTTCCAACTTCCACTTGATCTGTTTCATTACGTGCAGAAATTCGTTGTGTGTCACGATGTGCAGACCGTGGGAGGGAAATGCAGTGGTAAATGCAAATGAAGTCGTAGATAGCTGTCAGTCAAGTGAAGATAATCCAACTGATGACAATAGTGTGAATAACTGGGCCGAGCTATAATAGCGGAAAAGCCTCAAAAAACGAAGTTATAACGGGAAGTGTTTCTAAGCAAATTCAAGCGCTTGTTTTGAACACATATAAATATGTGCTGACAAATAATCTTGGTAAAGGGTCATGCATCGAACCTGATAAATTCTGGGTATTCACAGAAATACAGTAAGAAATATTGTGATGAAAGGAATGCCAAAGACGCCGATGAAGTGTGAAAAGAAATGGAAACGTTTCTCTAAATTAGTTAATTTCACATGCGATTTAATTCGTCGATAAATTTATAGATTCCATGCAAAAATGGAGAGCGCCCACCTTAGACGAATTGGTTGCACATTTGCAAGAAATTTGTGATTTTCCTTATGGACAGTGCACTTTGCGCGGGCTCCTAAAGGAGCTAGGTTTCAAAGTTGTTGAATAAGTTAAGGGTTATTATGGAATCCAGTAGAATTGTAGCTTGGTGATACACACACACACACACACACACACACACACACACACACACACACACACACACACACACACACACACACATTATATATATTTGTCAAAACTAAGAAGGTTTTGCAGTAACGGACATAAGATAATTTATTTAGACGAAACCTCGTACGATACCCATGACGTATCGAGAAAGGTGGAAACCTTGCAGAAAGGTCTGCGAGAAGGAGAGTCTGTTTTGTAAAACGATTATAAGGGTTCGTCAAAGGCAGCGGCCGACGTGCACATGAGTTAACTAAACAGACTTTACCGTGGACTCCAAGGCACATTGGTCCTTGGAGAGATAGAGATGAAAGCTTGAATATGGCTGACTTAAACCAGCACCCCAGAAATCGGAAATTAAACCATGGGCCTCAGCATGAGAGACAATGAGCTATCCCATCACGCACTCATCTTCATCTCAATGGAAATCTTTAACGCGTAAATACCATGAGCTTTTGAAAATAGCCCCTCATATCAATAGAGTACCAAGTTTTAATTCCAGCCTTTTGTTTTGGAGTAATGCTGTTTATACATGCTCATGAAACTCTTTTTCTAAAACACTCAAATCTAATATTCAATTTTGATGTAACGCAATACCTGGTGCGTGAGAAAATACTAATTATTATTTCCCCTTATCGAAAATTGTTTTGAAATAAGCTTTTAAAATAGCCATTCTGTGTTAATGACCTTGCTTGTTGTCGAACAGCAGCCAGAAAATTCAATTCTAACCTAATAAATGAAGTGGCAGTAAATGAGCTAAGCTGAAGTTTTATAGGTTACATTTCACCTTGAGAATAAATATATTTTTGAGGTGCTAGAGTAGTTACTATCCTTAATAAGTTATCTACAATTTAGTAATTGGGTTATTTCAATAAATATGAGGAAGTTTTGCAGTTGTTAACCCAAGATTAAATCGACCTTTTACTTTTCATTTTGTATAAAAGGATAACTGCGATGTACACATTAGCTGTACACAATTTTATATTTTACTGAATTCTACTAAACGTATTACCTCGATAATTATCAGGACAATTAAACACATTGTGCTATCCTTATTCAGTATTTTACAAGGGCTAATTGTCCTGTTGAGTACGTAATGCATTATAATATTGCTAAAAGCTTGCTTGCTGGTGCAGAAAATAGAACTAATGTCCATTATCACTGTTTTGTCAATAGAAAATGGAAGCAAATCAGCAGATTGGAACAAACAAGCGGGCATAAATACGTGCTCCATAGAACAATGGAACATTCGGAATGGTTTAAAAATAACTGGACGTGTTCAGGTGGATGCACGAACACCTAATTTACTTACTGTATTGTGGCTTGTTGTTCCTCGGAGTGTGTTGAACCCAGGGGCGGCCGGTGAGGTATTGTATTGACGGTGCCATAAATAAATAAGGGTTGTTAAAATATAAAAATGTGCACCAATTACGAACGATTTAGGTAATCTTATCAATAACCCAACCTATTTTATAATATACTGTACCCTACAGAACGTACAGGGAAACGGAAATAGATATTTATTACATCCGTACTTTTGTTATGCACAGGTGTAACGAGTACAGTAACATTTTGATAATACAGTTCATGGAGAATGTGATACGAAGCGTTCGTGTACGATTTCGTGATAGACAGAAAGTTATTGTTATTGCTTTAGCCATAATTTTTCTCGCGCTGAAATCAAACGAAACAAACTCGAGAAATCTTTGTCTCACACTCACAAAAACATACGAGCGAGCACACACGCACGCACGTACACACAAGACGCAATTTTTCACTGCAAAATGAGTAATCTGAATTTTTAAAAATGGTTTAATGAAATTACTAACTTTTAAAAATTAAAAGCATTGTACTCACCGAAAGCAGTAACTCCATGACTTTATGAAGACAGCTTTAAATGAATTAGTAGGAACGGTATGGAAAATCCATTCGTCGCTCCTTCTTGTTGGCAAATAAATCTATCACCTTTGAATTGAAATTGTCAATTTTGCACACGAACAGCTTTTCACAGGACAGCATTCCTAAGGCACTCAATCGCTCTGCTTTCATTGTGTTTTGTAGAAAAATTTTAATCCTCTTGAGCATTGAAAAGCACCGCTCAGCTTCTGATGTCGAGATAGGCATAGTGATTAACTGTTTCAAAACTTTAACAGTCTCTTCAAAAGTAGCACAGAGTTCATTCTCTAGAATCAGCGAAAGAAACGGAAGCGCACCGGAAACTGCTCTCAACTCAGGCCTAGCATAGAACACTTGAAGCTCTCCCTTCAACTTTCTTTTCTCCAGATATGTATATGTGTCCGTAATTTCAAGATATTTGTCTGGCAAATGTGTTACATAATTGTCAAACTGGCTTACATCAAATAAGCTGGTTGCAATGAGGTGCCCAGTGAAGTGAATACGTGATTTTATTTCACAAAAGATGGCATCACACACCTCCAAAGCATTTTGATTTTTGTTATTATCATCAACCCTTGCTCTCTTGTAAGGCATTGTTTCGTCATTTTCAAAACTAACCTAACTGATGGAGTCAATGTCATCTCTGATGTTTTGCATTATTGTTTCAAAGTTATGAATGTCTTGTTTTACCTTGGTTGGTTCAGTTGTCTTTTTTTGAAATTGGTTAATAAGTATGTCCACACGAGGCATTATCTTATAGAAAAACGATAGCCATAAAATGAAGTCTCTATCTTGTCGTCTTTGTTTGTATGAACCAGCTTTTTCAATAGTAGAGGGTAATTTTATGTTCTCACTCGTTTCAATTGTTTCCATGACAGTAATAAGCTCCTTTCTGTTTTCATAAATATCCTTTACTACTCGCGAATGGTAATTCCATCATGTGAGAGACACACGGGGTAAGCTTTTCTGAATTATGCTATGCAGCACTTTCGATCTTTGTGGCGAATTTGAAAAGAAAGAAGAAATGCCTGGAATATGTGCAAAGAAGATGCGGGCTTTGCGATTAATTGAGGTTGCAAGAGACATTATAAGGTTTAACTGGTGCGCATAGCAATGAATGTAGTGCGCATTTGGGTATTTGTCTTTTATTAATTTCTGTACTCCGTTTGACTCACCACTCATAACGTTTGCACCATCGTAACTCTGAGCTATTAGTTTTGCTCGGTCATCTCCAATTAAGGGTTAGATTTCTTTCAGAATACACTCCGAGATAGACTGAGCATTCTGACCTTCTGGATTTACAAAATTTCAAAATCTTTCAACGGGGGTTCCATAAACAATGTATCGCAAAACAATAACCAACTGAAATACGCAAGACACATCAGTGGTTTCATCCGCGATTGTTGGAACATAATCCGCACGCTTTATTTCTTTGCGAACTTCCTCGTGATACACTTCCAACATGCACTGCAGGAGTTCGTTTTGAATAGTCTTAGAAATGCCTTTGAATACTGATGACTGACTGAGATGCACTTGAAGTTCTTTATCCAACTCCGCACTAAACTGAATGAGCTCACGAAAAAACCCCTTATTTTGAGAGGCGTCAGATTCGTTGTGTCCCCTAAGAGCCGGCTCCAAAGCACCACAGAACCGAATACAGTTTATAAACCTGTTCTTGTCTACTTGTTTGTTATGGCTGTTGACTGCCTATACTGCGAATATAATTTGTCCTGAATATTGGTTTTGCCTAGAAATGAAAGACTCAGAACATTGTCCATGTGTCGCTTCGATGTTTCATGCACTTTCATTTTAGACCATAAATGCCCAATATCAGTTATTCCAGTCTTACACCAATGGACATCTCCCCCAAATAACACACAAGGAAAACAAGAAACTGCATTGTTTTCATCACAGCCGCAAATCCATTTGTTCTTTTGATAAATATCCGGATTAAACTTACGGTATCGATTTTTTGTTTGCTGCTGCAGATTCAGTTTCGGGAGTGGCCTACCCATTGTTTTTATCTGAATTTTTTCACTTAGAGTCCTGTTACTAAATGAAGTTTTCAGTAATTCACTCACCTTGTTCATGTTCGTAACTTTACTGTGAATTTTAACTTAAAGAAAAAACACTGAACACTGTTTTAAAAATCCGTACTCACGATGAACTACAGCATTACAGGAGCACATACAGAACTACTCTACCATTGCTTTGAAAACATGTGTCCAACGCGCGGGTTTTATGTTCTACCAACAAAACTGCTGCTGTGAAATATGCACATGTTGAAATACTGTCTCTAAATGTTAAAATCTAATACTATATTCACATTGAAACCCAATTAATTTTATTTATAAGGATATCTATGAGTTGTGTTTCTGCAACTGATTTCATTAAAGCATTAATTTGCGTTTTGAAGTTCCTCAGAACTAACTTGCATAAGGATGGTGACACTGCACTAAAGGAAGGTAAGCGCGAAATGTATTCTTACCATTGTCTTTCGCTAGGTGGCAGGATCGTGGTTCTCTGAAGTCCCGTGGTTTACTGCCCTCTAACGGGCAAAGCGTAAGTTATGCGCCAGAGAAATCCCGGCACTACCTTCTCTGACTTTCTTCCATAAGAGCCGTGTATAAGCAGACATCTTAGCCTCTAGCCCTAACACAGGCGTTTATGGGCGTAGACGGTGCCGTTTTAGAATCGGCACCAAGCTACGGAAAACAACCAAGAGAGAGCGCTGGCGTTCATCGCGCCTATTCAAACGAGGGAGCAACTACTAATACACAATTCCTTTTGCGCAATTCTTATACACTTCTCTTTCTTTCGCTTTCATACAGATGGTGCCATGGCACAGCGGCACTACCTCAGAAGCCGCCCCTGGTTGAACCCCTACGGCACCGCAGAAATCCTTCGGGACTTGACCTAGTATTGCTCCAAACGTGTTATTGTTTTCACGTTCTAGGGTTCAGCAAAAAAATTTTAACCTCATTTCTTCTGTAATTTCATTTCAATTTGCATTTGTAAATATACGTTTGTAATTGCATCAGTAAGCAAATTGGAGATTCAGAATCAGTAAATAAAAATCTGATGTATAACACCCATATGACGTTCTCTGCTTAAACAAAACTATTGTTGCACTGAATTTAACTACGGAGGGGATTCGGTACCTACCAGACTAGATCTATTATACCTAAGTCTCAAGCGGGGCACCCCCAAGAGGAAGGATAAGGTGAGAGGAGACAGGGCGGCCATCCCTACGAGTCATGACTGTGCAGAGGGCAAGTTACCTATAATTCACGCGTAGGAAACACCCGGATGGCCAGTATAAGCGGTATCGCATCCACCCCCGTAGGGGAGGGTGCTGGTACAGCTGCTGTGGTGCGAGCCCTGTGGACCGCTAGCACACATGGTACCTCTGACGTTACTAGAGGAACTTCGGGCCGAAAATTCGAGCCCATCCGTATGGGAGTTGTTCGGATTGGTTTGGACTCGAGGGGGCAGTGGTTCCCGATACCTGTGGGAGATCGGGTACGTCTCTGGACGGGGTTGAGGGAAGCCATATATTCCCGCGTAGTAGCCTGCATAGCCAGTAGAAGGTGTGCTAGATCACCAGGCGGCCCCACCTAGGTAATTCGGTAGCTTTCTCCTTTGAGGTTGGCGCGCGCAAGTGGCGTATCCACTTCCATCCCGTCTTGTGTCCATTGGACCAGATGTGGGGCTTGTTAATCTCTAGGTCTTGTCCTATGGAAAGCCCCACGGAGGTGCCGGACGTCCTTAGGAACAGCTCGGTAATTACCTGATCGTCAGAGGAGGGGTCAGTCTTCACTTTGTGTGGATTGCCCTCGAGCTTATATATGTATCCCACCCACCGCCATCCAGAAACAGCCCACCAGGTCGTCCGGGACCTGGTGAGACCCTTCGGAGAAGTAAGTTTCACCAGGAGTTTATCATCCTGCCATGCAACGCCGAGAAAACCCCCGACACTTCTACCCTGAAAGATAACCCCTAGATGTGATAATGATAATAGAGATGAAATGGAGAGACAGGAAATTCGGGGATATTGCAAGGGGAACATGGGAATGCAGTAGGCTTTAAGCGATTGTCAGTTTGAACCCTTTAATGGAAACATTATTTTTCTATTTATGCCGCTCTTGCTGTATTTTGTAATCCGGTTTTCATACCGCATTCTGCGGTGCCTCAGTGCAATCAATTCGAATAGGTGTGGTCGTTAAAATGATAGGTAATGGATTGGCCATCCATTCAAAGCCAAACGTCTTGAGTTCGAATTTCCGCAACTGCAGTCAAATGTGATTGGTAAAGGACGGGGATGGCCCACGTAAATTAATTGGTGTGGTGGCACGCATGGATGCTGATAGGGTATTTGATAGTCCACAAAATTGTCTAGAGAAAAATTGACGCTTTTATTTGCGATACTTTAAGTAGATCCTAATCATGTAAACACGCTAAATGCTAAACATAGGCAGAGAAAAATAAAATTTCTGACACAGGAACAAATTCACAATTTTGGTGCATTATCCATTCGTTCTCTAAAACATGTTACATAACAAGTGTTTCAAAATATCTATTATAACAGCTGAAACCCTACAAAGTGTCTGAGGTTGGTGAATGTAACGACTCAGGAATGTCTCAGTATAAATGGACGCCGCTTCCTACACTATTTTTAATAATTAGGGAGTGGATTTATAGGCATTAAAATGTGTGAAATAGGTAGACAAAAAGACACTAACAATTGGGCAAAATAGGCACTTCAATAGGCACTAAAATTTGCTAAGTAAACACTTAGAAATTCACAATTTTAGTAAAATGCTCTTAAAATGCACTATAAATGCACTATAACAAAATGACAATCATCGCAACACATGCCACAACAAATTCACTAAACACATACTATTTTGCGGTTATTTGGCGAAATAGTTTTACATTTATTCCAAATTACATAAATGGCTCCACAGCAAGTTAAAATAACAGATGCTGTCGTATAATTAAAATACGTATAAATCCACTTCACTAAGTAAAAACTATAATATGCAGCAAGGTGTGGAGTAATTACCTATTTTAAGAAACAGAAACGTGGCTTGGAGGGGGGGGGGTTAAAGATAAAAATTGAAATATCTGGAGCTTTTGTGAGATTTGTTTCAAATTTATACCATTTATTTTTGTGATCGATCAAGAATGGAATAATACCAAGTTACACCTTTCTAGTTACATTAGTTTCTGAGGAATTAACAGTTTATGTCAAAATTACAGGCGATTTTCAATAGGTCGCACATATTGTAATTTTAAAAATTAATGCTTGTATAAGTTGCTGCACCCATTTTAACCTATTAATGACCTGCACCTATGTGGAATATTTGTCTTCGCCATATCAACGAAGGGAAAAAATAATCATACCTATTTAACAATTTTTATTTTTATTTTCAGCGTTTTCAGTAAGAAGTGAGCATTATAATCCTTTCCAATACAAATAACAAAAACGCAACAAATGTAAATGGGTATACTAAATATTACAGACATGTCTAGAATTTCATACATATTAATAGAAAACTGCATCCTGTAGAACATTTTTAAGTTAGGAAAATGTAGAAACTGTGGAATCTGAGAAATCTTAGGTTAAATTACGTAATAGCATCTACGATACAGGCTTAGTGTTATTTAAATAGTCATGTGACATTTTCTAATTGCTGCTAGAAAAAAAAGAACATTATATTAGTGAAGTATGTCTGTATCAATTTTAAGACAAAAAAAATTTTGCACAGATGTGTCTCCTTAATGAATCCCTTTTTGTATATCCAATGTGCAGCAGTAAGAAATTTCCCTTCCCCGAAAACTTCGCGTTGAAACTAACAAAATCAAAAGCTGTTGTCACAAATTACTAGCAGAAGAAGTTGGCTAAAAGGGCAGTTTTAGGCACTAATAAGCAGAATAGCCACAAACATATCAAATAGACATTTTTAGGTACTAGAAAACTAAGAATTTAGGCTAATAATTGTAGGAAACGTGCTTATAACTTAAAAGCCTACATTTCTGAACAAAGGAATAAAATAGGCTAATAGGGCAAAATCCACCACCTAGTAATAAGTTTAATACTCGTAGGGCGTGTTGCAATGGCTCGTGAGTAACACGAATATTTTAAAAGTGAGAAACTGAGCACTAGACATTGTGCGGAACTGTCTGAACATCAGCCGCAACCTTGCAGTATAAGGAGCCAGTGCGAAATATGACTGTATCACTTCTTCATTCTAGTGCTTTTACTTGCATTCACACAAAAAGTGCTAGAATTTCCTTTCTTTACAGTTGGTTGCTCTCTCTTTGAACCTAGAAATATGTAAAATTATCACCAAGCTCTTCTCTGACGAAAGCGGGAAGCTTTTTGTGTTATTCTTTATTACTCGTTTTGTTCATTCCCGCTGCTCTGTTTCTTCTTGTCTTTTTTTTTTTTTTTTTTTTTAATTTTCTTTCCTAATGTTCGTTAAAAGCAACTTCCCCCGGCAATGTGTAATGACACTTTGGTTTCCTTTGTAAGATGATACACCATTAACTTCTTTGAAGTAATTTCAACATTTAATGATGCAGGATAAAAATCAAAACTTTAGTGATATATGTAATGAAACAGTATATTTTGAAATAGTGGTTTAATCTAGATTAGATTGATTTGCGTTCAGTAGGTTCACTTGTAGCCAGAAAAGGCTGTGAACCTTGAAAATGTCCAGAGGTATAAAGTTTAATAGCATATATATATGTACTTGAAAAGTTAACGTGAGAGACATATACAGTATACAGGCAATATGAATAACAAACAATATGGAAAACAAGGCAGGGATAATTATATATGATACAAAATCAAACAGTTTTTAAATCACCTTTCACTTGGCTTATGCCAGTACGTCTCAAACTTTTTGCAATGGATACCGTTCATTGTTATTTCTTAAATACATTTTCATTAAAAATAAACGTTCAACATGCATAAAAGATTTATTGGTAATGATTTGTCATTGGAACAGTTAGATACTACTTACAGAGCTACAGAAGCTTTATCAGGATAATTTGTCATTCAGCTCATCTTGTACAGAATAAAGAGTTTTTGAGTAAAGGTACTGTCTACACCGAAATTATCAATTTTTTGTTTAAGAATATTAGGAAGTACGCCAAATATTTTGATGGTTTCATAATGCACATCTTTCTGGAAGCAAGAAAGTTTAGCAATGGTATAATGGATATTATACTTTTGTCTAGTGTTTATTCTATGAATTACATTATTTGTTGCAAATAAGACAAGATTGCATACAAAGAATTTTAGGATTGGGAATATATACGTGCAAGGAAGCGTTAATATCTTCAATCTTGTAAAAAGATCTTTACAGGAGCATCTGTTGTGGGTGTTTCTAATGATTCTTATAGCCTTCTTTTGCATAAGAAATATTTTTTTCTACTTCTTGCTGAGTTTCCCCAAAATAATATTTCGTATTCCATGATAGAGTTAAAGTATGCATAGAATACTAATTTAAGTGTGTCAATAGAACTCACATTAACCAGCTCTCGGATAGCATAACAGGAAGAGCTGAGTTAGGTAAGATATAATTTATGTGAGCTTTCCAATCTAAACATCTGTCCACTTGAAGGCCCAGAAATTTTATGCTGTCAATTTCTTCTAATAACTTATAATTAATTAATCCCGATTTCTATTTGAGTATGTGACGTACCACCGGTTATAAATTTGACCACTTTTGTTTTGTCTAGATTCACAGATAATTTGTTCGCTTTAAAGCAACGTGACACCCAGTTCAAAACATAATTCATTTTAATTATATACTAGTTTAAATTTGCACTGGTCACCCCACGATGGTGTCATCAGCGAAAAGAACTGTACTTGCAATGTCCTTTATATAAAGTGAGAAGTCATTTATAAGGATCAGAAATAATAAAGGCCCTTATACGGAACCTTGAGGTACTCCATGAGTTACTACTTTCCACTTCGAAGTTTGTTTTTCATAACCAATATCGCTGACGGCTACTTCAACACTCTGTTTTCTTTCATTTAGATATGATACAAAACATCTTAAATGATCATTTTTAGCCCATAGAATTCCAATTTTGCTATAAGAATGTCATGATTAACACAATCAAAAGCCTTTGTTAGATCACAAATACTTATACATAATAGTTATCATAAATAGTTATACATTAAAGGATAAACACAATCATTGGTGGTATGTGTAATTTTTCCTCATGTTGATGTTACGAAGCACTTTGCATTTAATTGTAAAGTGTTTCTGGACAAAAAATTAAAATAAATATTGTAACGAGCATACAAAAATCAATCTGCCGCTTACCTAGAGTAGGTACACGGAGGTATTGTATTCTACCCCACAATTTGATGTAGAGATTTCACGGAAGTTAAAAGCTTTAAGGCCCCTGATTAACAAGTAACCAGGGCTAGGAAGTTCGTACCGCCCGCCGTTCCCTATGCAGGTTGCGACCGACTCACTCCTGGCATCCAAACAAGTCATACACAAGAGCGGAACGTGGCGGAGAGGCATTGAAACCGGTTGCCCAGAGAAAAATTGACTTATGAGACATTCGAAAATGCACATTTATATAAATTATTATGTACAACATACAAATTCTTATATAGTACGTACGGGCTTGACTCTGGCTGATCTCATTATTTAAATAGGCACATTGTGGCAACATCAAACCAATTAATACTCGGATTGTAACATTTCCTGATCGAATGTACAATAATAGCCTATTAATAAACTTAATTTCTTAAATATCTGAAGACTATTACTAGACAAAGTGCCAAAGCAGGAATTTTACTACATATTTACTCACACGTGACCGTATTACTAAAAACAATAATGTACCGTTGAAGCCTTTCAAATAAAAACTTATTCTATGTCCCGTAAAACAAGATTTAGTTAATTGATAATCCGTTGCAAATTCTGTAATGATTTCAGCTAATTTAATTTCTCGACCTGGCTTCTTCTCCCCTCCCATGTTTGCTGAAGTATGTCAATTATGAAGTAAATAAGGACATGAATACAATGGTTGTACAGCAAATTTAGTTATCATCTTTGAAGTAAAATAAAGATGTTATTCGGATGTCTTCCTTCCTACCAACGTGGTCTGTGTTATGCAATTACACTTGTTTTGCAGTAATGAGATGCATTCTACAATGAACCTTGCCCTTGCTAGTAGCGCTGCGTGGTATAGCGATGCCTGGCCGCTCTTAAACTGCTCAAAGAAATCGGTACGAACTTTCAGAAAATGGTCCGTGAGAGCAAGTTTGTGCGTGCTGTGGGTGAAAGTGTGTAAGAGAGAGGGGAAAAAGTGAAAGAAAGAGGCACTTAGGCACTTTATTCTGGGCTGAGACAAACTGAGTCCAGACGATATAAAGAGTGCTCATCCAAAACTTATCCTGTCCTTTTTGGAGGCCAAGGGACTTGAATAAGCACTCCAGTAAGAAGGGCACAATGGGCCCAATATGTGACCTACGTTCAAGGGACCGAAAGGGCTCAGCCCATTTATTTTCATTCATTCGAAAGAAACAGAGAGAGACCGAAAGAAAGAAAAACTCAAAGAAAGTGAGAGAAAGAGAAAGAGAGAGGTGGAGAGGACAAGAGAGGGAGAGAGAGAGACAAATAAACTCAAAGAAAATATCCGTTACGTAACAAACTTGGTATTCAGATTCAATATCTCTTAAAGATACTGATTATAACAATCCTCTTAAGGTGTATTGCCTATTCAAAAGCTAGCACTTGACAAAATTAACATCTCTAACTAATGTTCTTAAAGGGGGTTTCTCGAAGAAAGCGAAAATATAAATTATTGTTTTTAATGATTATGTGTGGCATAAACTGAAACAGCTAAACCTGCCTGTTTTACGATTTTTCAAAGCAACTACCCCACACATTTTATTCTGCAACTTCTTCGATTTTGATAAAAAAGGCCCCAGCATTTTAATTTAAACGTTATACATTTAACATATTTAATGACAAAATAACCTAAAGTTCTGGGAATAAGCTATGAAAGGAATTTTGTAGCATTCTCTGTAACAGCTGAACAAAAGAATGTCGATTAAAACATACTGTATAAAAATATTCACAGCTTTAAAGCACACAGATTACTTCAAATAAATCTTTCTTGGCATGAACCATTTCAGAAATACTCATTGGTGGTTTCTAACGTCCAGTATTTTGTAGTTTTATAATAAGTCGTTATTAAATGTTTGTCGGGGTCTCATGGAAGAAACTATGGGATTTTAAAACTAGCTTATGTCCACTTGATTTTTAAACCTCTCATTACTCATTTAGTTTCCTCTATCCTCCTTGTACCTACAGGGAAATGTGAATGATTTATCATTAAGAATTGAAAACCAAGCTTTAGTAAAAATAAAATAAAAATGTATAGTAAAAAGGATAGAGGGTAGAGAAAATGTGACACTAACATTTTGTTTTCAAGGGATGATGAGGAAGTGTCACCTTCCTAACTAGGTACTAACATTGTATATTAATGCTGAAGGTAATAAATACAAGTTTGCCTACTTGTCAACTGTTTACTGTCTCATTTACTGACAGCTAAATGGCCGGCACGTGTACACGCAACTGTGCAAGCAAGATTTTACCTGCAAAAGCATGCAAATGCTCTCTGGAACGCACCTCGTTTCTGACATAAATTGGTGTTATGTTGCGGCCTAAATGGGAGTACGCACTCGCCGAGCGTGCGAGGATTTATGGAACATGGTAAGAGATGCAAGTCAGAAACAAAGCAAGACCTTACTAACTCATTCTATGTTGGTCTTTGTGGTTAACTACATTACAGAGCAGGGAAGCACATAACGCTCCCCTAGAGATCCCTTGTGGCTACCTGAGAAGCTTCAATATCTTGCTTCCTGTCTCTTATACAATTATAACTTTGTTACTCACGAGGGAAAGGCCGAGCTTCGAACTGGAAAATGGTATTCAACAAAACATGTATACACCGAAAAACACTGAAAAGATATTTGACTGTGTCCACGCGATAAGGTTTTTGAACAAAGTATGGACAACCGCAAACTTTCCTTCAAACCTTGGTTTGTACAAATGGTGAGCCTAATAGCCATTGTCTTGTCACGGAAAGGATATTTTCCTGTGCAATGAGATCCTAGGGGAGGGGAATCCATCCCCTTCAGGTGCTGTGGTGCGAGCGCTGCGGACGCCTAGCACTCTTGGTGCTTCTGTCGTTACTACAGGAACCTCGGGCCGAACTGCCGAGCCTCTCCCGTAGGGGAGTTGTTCGGATTGGGTTGGAATCGAGAAATGAAATGTGTAGTGTTTAACGCCCGCTTTTACTACATACGGTACTGCAGGCGATGACACTGATGATACATGAGATGAAGATGGAGCACCAGTGGAATGAGATGGCGGGGGAAACCGGAGATCCCGGAGAAAACCTGCCCCAGCGCCGTGTTGTCCACCACAATATCTCACTTTGCGGTCGCCTGGGATCGAACCCGGGCCGCCTCGAGAGGGCAGTGGTTCCCGATACCCATGGAAGATCGGGTACGTCTCCGGACGGGGTTGAGGGAAGCCATATATTCTCGCGTACTATCCAGCATAGCTAGTAGAAGGTGTGCTAGATTACCAGGCGGCCCCACCGAGGTTGATCGGTAGCCTTCCCCTATGAGTTTGGCGCGCGTAAGTGGCGCATCCACTTCCATCCCGTATTGAGTTTTCGGACCAGATTGGGGGGGGGGGGCCTCGTTAGTCTCTAGGTCTTGCCCTATGGAAAGCCCCACAGAGGCGCCGAGCGCCCTTCGGGGACAGCTCGGTAACTCCCTGGTTTTGAGAGAGGGTCGGTCTTCACCTTGTGAGGCTGCCCACGTAGGATATTCATAACTCTTTAAACTCAAGTACATAGACTACCATGCAAATGTAGAGTGATAGCCTGATGCCACCACGTACCTGTAACACGTTTAAGAAAATCTGCATTAATAATCTAGTTATCTACATTATAAAATGGCAATCGCTTTAGCTTTTAATTCTTAAAGTTTAGTGACATTTCAAGTCAATATTTACGAAGTTGTTCTATGAAAGATTTCTCAGAATTTAATTTAGATTTCCACTTAACTTCCCTCCCATCTTAAAGGTTTGCTCTGTCAGAATAAGTGGCCTAATATTGATATATATAAAGAGAAACCTTCCCTTTACTTTAAATCTATTAATATAATGCTACAAACTGCACCATTAGTGCTACTTACAGCAGTGAATTTGTCTGTATATTGCTATCTCACTTCACTACGAGATTTGTAGTTACATGGTATTCATAGAAGAAGATTCTGAGTTTAAGTGTACACAAATAATTTTGCATTTTAACAGCATTAACATGCCGTAACATAGTATCACGTGGTCTTTCAACGAATAGGTTTTTTCAGCACAGTCTTTGTATTAACCAAGTACCCGGCACACGTAAAAGAAAGAAACCGAATGAGAAAAACAAAGGAACGAAATTTTTGGCAGCAACTTCCAATAATAGTCATGTATGGAACGAAGACACTATACACATATATCGCAGAGGCTGGCTATATGAGTCAACATTTCCAAAACCATGTTAAAACAATTCCTTCTAGCATTCGTAATAAGTTGAGAATCATAACTCTGAAATCATCAAAATGCATTCAGTATTCTTCGAATGCTAAGTCGTCTGTTTCCATACATGAATCGAATTGGAATGCTGTTCTGAAGGTTGCTGTGACGTTTTTATTGCAGTGCGCCTTTCTGTTTTCATCACTGTGGGAGATGTATCTACATTTGGGAAGACAAAACAATGGCCAAGGAGTTTGAAAATATTTTCAGCCTTCTTCAGTGTTCTAAAATAAGTCTTACGCAAGGTTATAAGCAAAACATTCCTGTAAGAGCTGAGGCTCTTTGCTTGTCACTACGTAACACTAAATCAAATATTCCAGTAGTGTTTTCTTATAACGTAACTTGCATTACAAAGTAACAGGCCCATACCTGTATCTTTTTTCCTAAATGTTCTTTCAGCTTTCTCCGTTTAACTAAAAGGTGTGCTTAATAATGACTATTGTCTAACTGAGACTGTGAGCAGACTTCGTAACAATTAACTAAAATGGAGAAAAATAAGAGTATTAAATTACTAGATGTTGGATGGATGTATGTCCTAAGCAATAATTGAAAACAAGGATACGATATTTCTTGAAAGCAGTATAGTTGAATTTTTGTTGGAAATTAATGTAAATTGTGCAAAGTTTTAAGACTGTAAATGCGTTAAATATGCATGCATGTCAGGAAAAAAAAGAATGTTTTCACGTAAGGGATTATTTGAGTATGAAGGAATATTTTAAAAGCTGGTGTTTAATCGGAATTTAATTTTTTATGTTATTAAGACAGAGAGGCTGTTATATTTTCTAAAAATAATAGTAAATATGTACTTTTATCAAACAAAATTACTGCATTTTTATTAGTGTAAGTATTTTCAATGAGTTTGCTAGGCACTTAAAAATTATACACAAGAGTTTAGTTAATTTATGGAAATTAATCATTTCTCCACACTAGTCGTATATAGGCTAAGGTTTTGGATAGTTCAATTCATGGCCGGGATTTGAACCACGGATCTCCTGGTTTCCGTCCAGTCGCTCTTAACCTTTGAGCTACCATGGCAAACGTGCCGTCCTGACATTAAATTCTCCAGTTGACTCGTATACTTTCCCGGCAGACCACTAGGGGCTCTCGCATTCGCGATAAATCGTTTTGTGGCGACTTACTATCGTAATTACTTCCATTAATTAACTAAAATAGTAAGAGTTAAATGATGAAGTCTGGGACTCAAGTACTTACGACAGTAAGTCGCCTCAAACGGTGTATCTCGAATGCGAGAGCCCCTAGTGGTCTACCGGGAAAGTATACGAGTCAACTGGAGAATTTAATGTCAGGACGGCACGTTGGCCATGGTAGCTCAATGGTTAAGAGCGACTGGACGGAAACCAGGAGATCCGTGGTTCAAATCCCGGCCATGGCATTGAATTTTTTATGTTGACTCTATCCAATAAATATGTACTTTATCAAAAGAACTACTGCATTATTTGTTAGAGTACATTATTTGTAATGTGTTTCCTAGGCACTTGAAAATTATACGTAAGATGTTCACTTTTTATTGCAAAAGTACGCAAGGAAGAGGTATCACATTTCAACTAAAACTTCGATTAGAAAAGTGTATGCGATTGCCCATTTTTCATTCATCATATAGGTTGAAAAGCTCACAAAGGCAGTTTGTGATATTATTAAATACGATAAACTTTCCGCTTTAACTTCGTGTGGCTTTTAAAGACGTCAACCCACCAAATCTAAAGTGCAAGAAGAGTTTTTGCTTTAAAGCGTATTCAAAAGGAGTCAACTCATATCCGAGACATTTCCTGTAATTTTGTTCAGTATTTATATACTTATTATTTCAGAAATGGAAAATTTTTAATCCTTTTTTTTCCTAGTTATGGAATGAGAACGAAATTTCAACGCCATTACATGCTCCCAAAAAATTTGAATGTTGCCGAAGTTAACTGCGTTCCCCCACTTCATTTTTTTTCCTCGACATTGTGTAATACGAGATAAATGTTTATCTCCATTAAGGTGAAGTATGTAGAAAAATAATTTTCTTCAAGGAATGGCTTGTTAAAGAGTGGGTAGAAGAAATCAAAATGTAATCAAGCTAATTCTTCTTTCATACTTTTCATCTGTACTTTGCAACTGAGACTTAGCATGCATAAATTGTTTTTATCTCATTTAAATTAACTTTAACTCATTTAAGTCTTCCACATAAATGGAAGTGTTTGCATTAGAGGACACGTTGAAGTGTTTATGTCCCCTACAATTGAAGGTTCATTGTGAGTGTTCCTTAAGCTGCTATACGGAAACAGCGAACTATATCTTCTGCACAGAGCTAAGAATGGTGTTTTGCCCCAAAACGTAAGACTCCTTGTAAATTTCTGCGTCCTGGGTTGCAGCCCTCCGGAATAAGGGCGTTGCGGAAAAGTAAATCTCGTCACCAACAGCGTCTTGTGACGTCACGTGGCGACAGCCCGTCTCCCAGGCTGGAAGAGACAGGAGAATAAAAGAAATGGGAGCAAAACAAGGAGAAAACAAGAAATGTGAGCGTAAAATGACAGATGTTGAATTTTTTTGTTCCGACGTCGCATACGAGTATGGAAAACGTATCTGCGTGACGTAAGGGTAAGTAATAAATCATGCAAGTAACAATAGAAGAACGGAACGCACAGATTTTAGATGGCGCTGCTGTTGTGATATTAACAGGGGTTGTCTTGTCTGTCCGTTCTGAACTGTAGATAGGTTTAACCATTATATTTTGTTCTGTAATTTGGAATGCTGCACGTCAGAAAAGAGTGTGCTGTTTGGTTTCAATGAGTACAAAATATGTAAAGTTCAGTCGAATGTAACAGAAAACACGTTATCTTTAAAGAATGAGAAGTTGCTTTTAATTTCTTTCTATTTTATTCCAAACAGTATAAGTGACACCTTTATTTATAAGTAGGGCCCGGAAGTTGTTGACCTAAAAATCTCTAAAAATGAGCTATAAAATGCCCTTAAATTATAAAAAAATGACCTAACAAAAATTAACAATTTCTTTCATAATAATAAATTAATAACGGTAACAGACAAATAATAATATATATGGTTCGGATAAAAACATTTTAAAATTAACTTTTTTAGTAAATAATGTAATTATTGCTACTAAATAATAAATAAATTCAAAATTCCTCAGGTCATTTTCAATTTTATAAAATATATGTTTCCGTCAAACTCTGAAACATATTGTTTCGAACGGGAGGCAGTGGACTGTTCTTGTTTCGCCATTTTAATTCCACAACACAACACATTTACACGCCTCACAAACTACTTTCCTTACTGCGACACTTCTAGCTCATGAAGTCCTAACTGATGCAATCTACACGTATTGCATAATGTAATCGGCGATTCCTCGAACTGATACTTCATAAATTCACCAGCACTGTTAGGAAGCTGAGCATGTGTTAATTACATGTATTTATTTATTTATTTTTTGTAATTTACGTCCTCCATCGTTAAGTCATATCGGACGATGAATGGAATGGGTGAAATGATGCTCAAATGAGTCCGGGGTCCATGGAGCTTACAGTTACCCGACATTCGTCTCATAGGATAAGGAAAAAAGCTGAAAAATCCTTATCCATGTAACTCACCCTGACTGAGATTCGAACTCGGGACCTCTTGAACGTGAGGCAGACATGCTACCACCACGCTACCAATGCGGGCAAATTACTATTTCATAATAGATTATGATATAAATAAACTTTTAATCACAGATTATTTTTAAAAAATACCAAAAAGCCGATGGGTCAGGGTCAGATCCGCCACAGGAATCGAACCCGTGCCTCCTAAATGCGGGCTACAGATTAAAATGCCCAATAAATTCGTGAAAAAGAAAGAAAATGATCCGAAAATTCATCTAAATGTTAAAAGTGACTTTAAATATAAAAATGTGGAAAAAATGCATTTTGATGACGTATAAAAACCATATATAACTAAAGTATTTATTCCAGAATGCACTTAATAAGCAACGTCTGTGGCTACTCAGAAAAAAGATGATTTTTCATCAAAATCCGGGCCCTTGTTTTCGCACTTATTTTTAAAATGATTTCCTTACAGAATATTGTAACGGGACCGCTGGAGCACCCTGTACCAGCTGCGAACGGAAGGTAGGGGAGGACCGCGTTAGCCACACCTCTCCCTCGTTTGTCTTATAGTGGTGACAGCCAGTGGTCGGAAAGAAACATAATTGTGCGTCTGTTTTCCCTTCCACCTGGTTCTCGATCTTTCTGTTACTAGAACAATCTTGCAAACACCAGAAGTCGGGATATTCCTATATAAAGAGGGACAGACAGACAGTGTGTGTCAGTTGTTGTTGGTTTAGTCAGTCAGTCAGTTGGTTAGTGTGTGAGTGAGGACAGTTCTTGGTGTAAGAAGGCAGTGTTAGTCAGTGACGTGTTAATGAACGAAAGGATTGTGAACGAGAAGACTGTGTGGAATTGTGTACGTGCATCGGAACGGTAACGGACGGACTGGTGAATTGTAACTGTGTGCAGCAAGTAATTTTGTGTAATTGGCAAGTGTTAAACTGTAAGTCGGTGGAAATAAAGAACATTGTTGAGTGGTGTAATTGGACTTTTTATTTCACGAACCCACAAAGTCACAATATTATCTGTAGTAAATGTTGGGGACGAAGTTATCTCTCGCATTGTATGTATTTCGTTAAACAATGTGAAATCAATACACGTTTTCTGAAGACCAATAACTTCAGACAGTGGATAAGCGCTTTAAGGAAGTTCAAATTTTGAAACTTGTCAAAAAATGTTGCACTTTCCTTTACTTTAACGTTTTATATATTTTAGTCACGTAGGCAGAGTACTTAAATCTTAAGTATATATTTAGAAATGTTTTTTTTTTTTTTTTTTTGGGAGGCGGCCCCACACCCGCCGCCCCCGGTGACGATCGTCTCTGCCTTGAAGAGGTTACATCGTCTCCCCATGCACATGCTGTTAAGGCTAAACATGCAGAAACAGGCAGGGCAAAGGGGGGTGCTTGTTAGTGGAGTGCATGCGTTGTTAGTCGGGTTCCGCTGAGCACCCCGGTTAGTGACGTACATTACTATCCTGTTCGCAGATGGCGAGCAGGCATGGGCGGGATAGTTGGCTTCTACTCATACCGGAGTCTGAGTAGGACCCAGTTAGTGCGTTATTAGTTACCTGTGGCAGGGTAGTTAATAGAAGAGTTAGTTTGTATAACTTACAGACTGACTGAGACGGGTGATAATTTAGCATGTGATCTCTGTAGAAAATGGGGGGACGGACTGACTGACTTGACTGCATGCGGTGTGTGTGGTAGTGTCATGGTGGGGGTGGGAGTTCGTGCCGGTAATGCGGCTGTAGATTATCGTTGTGGTTACCTGATGCTGCAACATGCTACCAGAGTTAGTGGTTAGAGGTTGCAGTGGATCGTGAGTGGCTATTGCTTCCGTAGTGGTTGTTATAAGACTGGCATTCATTAGTGGAGTTCTGAATTACTGTTTAAGAATTGCAGTGGGTCGTGGGTGGCTATTGCTTCCGTGGTGGTGGTTATAAGCCTGGCATTCTTCAGTGGAGTTCTGAAACAAGAATCAAGCGTTTAGTTAGGGAGGCTTGAACGTGTGGAACAAGTGTACGGCGACATCAATGGCTTGGAATGGGTTGGTAAGTGATCTGTCAAAAATGTGGAGTGGTCGTCTGTGCTTAAGGTGTGCTGTGTCGTAGTTTCCTAGTCGTTGTACAATTAAATTGGTGTGCTTTGGGAGTTTGTCGTACAGGTCAGAGGCGAGCTTCTTAATGAATTCTTCAATGGTATGCGTGCGGAGCTCTTGGTGTAGCTGATCAGCAGGGGCAAACGGTGGTACTTTGGCAATAATGCGGAGTATTCTGTTTTGGAAGGTCTGGAGGGACTTGATGTGTGTTGGAGCAGCGTAACCCCATACCGGGGAGGCATAAGTGATGATAGGGCGAATGAGTGTTTTGTAAAGGGTGAGTCAGAAACTTCATCTGCAGTGTTTACGCTGAGTCTCTGCCTCGTAACAGAAAAACAAACCCTTGTGTTCTTTGGAGCTGAAGGGAAGTTTAGCTCTATAATTTGGCACCACTGCTAATATCGCAACTTCTTTGTGTCCAAGTCGTGTTGTTTCATTCTCTTTCTTATGAGTTCCTTTTTTCCATTCTTGCCTATTTTTACAGTCTCCACCACGTATAAAGCACGTACATATTGCATTCCACCAAAAACATAATATTGAGATTTCACAAAAAATCTAATTTTGAGACTCCCCAATTTAAGAAAAAGTTCTACCCCTTTGTGAATGCTCGTATGGGAGAGAGAGGGAGGGATGGAGGGAGTGAGAGGGAGGGAGAGAGAAGGATGGAGGGAGGAGGGGAGATAATCATAACTTTTATGGGAATTGGTTTTGAATTCCTAGCTTGCATAACTGCTAAATATAAGAGGTATACAAGGTATTACTGAAAAAAAAATTAATCTTGTTAAGGTACAAAATTTATCTTTATGTGCCTGATTAGCCCGTTTTACATAGTTTAGAAGAATCTACAATGGTTTAGGAGAATTGGATGTCACGGATTCAAACCCTATGAAGGGCGACGGATTTCTTCGGGCGCTAAAAATTCTTAGCCTTAGTTCCTTCGGAAGGAAAGAAGCCTGTGGTCTCGTGACGTAGAGTTAGGCGCGCAGAAGAACCTGGAGCTCGATAAAGAGGCCTCTGATCAAGTGCTCTGTCATACCCAATGTAGAATGGGACACTGAGAACCACAGCGTTCATACATAACAATTATTTTTCAGTTTTTTCCTGGTTATTGGTTTATATTTTCAAATATTTCTACTTTGCTCCAACAGGAAGCCATAATTGCTCTTTCCACCATTTCCTTTTCTTTGCGTCCTGATCACGCAAATGGAACGAAATTTCAAAGCTGTCGCATGATGACCGCTTCTTAAAGTATTGGACTCTCGCTTAAAGTCTGCCGTATTCTCTTATTTCCATTGTACCTAAAAGGGATTAGACAAGTTTTAGGAAGTTAGAAATAATGTCTTCCACACTAGCCGTGTTAGGCTAAGATTTGAATTAGTAGAGATAGACTGAAAAATTCATCGCCATGGCTGGAATTTGAACCATGGATGTCCCTCTCTCCCGGCGGTTGCTCTAACCAACTGAGCTACTATGGCCAACATGTCGTCATGACCTTAAATTCTTCAACTGATGCAGATGTTTCCCAGTAAACCACTAGGAGTTCTCATATGCTATGAGACACACACCTTTTATGGCTACTTATGTGCTGTAAGTAATGAAGTCCCAGGATTTATTGTGAAACCACTATGTTATTCAGGTAAATTAATGGAAATAATAATTTCTTCCGAAGAAAAATGGAAGAAGCCTATGAAGCTGAAGAACTATGAAGCCTGTGACTTAAGTACTTACAGCATAGTAAGTCGCCACAAATGGTGCGTGTCTCATAGCATCGGAGAACCACTAGTGGTCTACCGGGAAACATACGAGTCAGCTGGAGTATTTAATGTCATGTCGGCATGTTGGCCATAGTAGCTCAATGGTTTAGAGCAACCGCACGGAGAGCGGGATATGCGTGGTTCAAATCCCGGTCATGGCATTGAATATTTCAGTCTGGCTCTACTAATTCAAAAAGTTTTAGGAATGTTTATATTAATTAACTTGAAGTAGATACTAGGTTAAATGTTAAATGGTTTTGCACAAAAGTATAGAAACACATGCAAGTAAATAAGGAAGATATTTCATGTGTTAAGTTTAATACGTTAGTATTAGTATACTGTTTAATTTGCATAAGTGTATAGTAAGTAACGTTTTAAATTAAACACTTTTGACTTCTTTCGTTGTTCAATTGCCTTAGAATTAAACAGTACTGCCGTCCGCATTCTAATCAGTGACAGGTGTAATTTTAGCAGTCAAATGTAAGTTAAAGTTAAATGCGTTGTCTTCAACATTGATAATTCTCTTCTTTCTTCTCAGAGAAGTAACAAAGGCATAATAAATTATCGTTAGCAAAAGAACTATATTTTTCAGTTTATTTAGTTATACATGCGCTGTAGAACTGTAAGGAAATATTACCAACTTGTAATACGGACGATATGTGCAGGTTCAGTGAATTGGTACTTTACCTGCGGAAATCGTACGCTGTAATGAAATCCAGTTGTTCTGTCATTACAACCGAATAATTATCAGCCGATTGTTTTGAAATAAGTAGATCAATGACACCATGTTTGGTGATTAATTATTCCGATTTAATCCCTCAATGCTGGAATTAATATTGTTATATACTTTGGTTTTCCTCTAATTCATAAACGGGTTTCGTATTACACTTACGGTATCATTAAGGTACTGTAACCGAAGCAATATCTCATGAATTCGAATTCCAGAGATTACAGACAAATGTGCTGTAATAACGGACGAGGAGGGGTCATGTAAAACAATCGGTGTGATGCCACACTTGCTCGTAGATGCTGATGGCATTACGTAGATTCCTATTCCTCAACTAAATTTTAAACAAATCACTAAAAATCAATAATCTTAATTAAACGTCTTTGTGCAAAAGTGCTACACCGGCACTAAGAGATTAATAATTTTTTTTTCCCTGCAACGCGTCCGCTCAAGCGAACTTCTCGAATTAAGTACAGTCAGTACCTTGCATAGAAGTGACAGTGTATAATTCGATTAGTTTAAAGTCTGTTTGAGGCTCACTATTGTAATTAAAGCACTTGCTGTAAGTTGCTAATGGTTCCTATGTCACTTTTACGTTGACATGTTGATAGAATTCACACATAACCGAATTTCGTATGCTACAATGAACTATTGTAATGTCTGCCTCACGTTCAAGAGGTCCCGAGTTCGAATCTCGCTTAGGGTGAGTTACCTGGATAAGGTTTTTCCAGGGTTTTCCCTTATCCTTACAGACGAATGTCAGATAGCTATAAGCTTCATGGACCCTGGGCTCATTTAAGCACCATTTCACCTATTTCATTCACCGTCCGATATGACTTAACGTTTGAGAACGTTGGAGAACTTTCGTTTTATATATGTATATACTCTTCGGGTTGAACATTGATTTCACCTTTTTTAAAACCATTAAGCATCTTGCTTCTGTAACCTGGGCGATGGCTGCATAAAAGCGAATTACTTTTTAAACATATACACAGTAAATAAATACCAAGTGTTCTGGAATATCCTAAGAGTAATTACATTCCTTTTAAATGACTATTAGCTATTCATTCGTTCACTATTGATGAAATTAAAATTCATTTTCAAGAAAATTATTTTTTATCAACCGTGTGGAACAGAAAAGTTTACATAAACTTTTTCAATAAAACCGTCAAGATGAAATCTTGGTTTGAATATTACAATCTATATCCCTGCCACCAGTTATTCAAACAAGATTCACTTTTTTTTAAGTTTGATTTATGAGTCACTATGTTTACACTCAAACTTCACTTACTTGTTGTTGTATAATTGAAACGTTTTCAAGATCATTCGATCTCATCCTCAGCTGTTTGGTGACTAAATGAACCTCCCTCTTCTTCCACTACTACGGAGCTCCGATCACTCTGCCATCTGGTGTTAGGGGCACTAAGTTTTAATACTTCATTTAATGCCGGGATTTCAAAATTTATAACTTTATCACGGTTTTTGTTTATGAATATTTTTTCCCAAATATCCAATTCTATGGGTGTACTTAAAGATTTTAACAGTTTAATGTTGTGGCCAATGTTGTGGTTTTCTGTCCAAAAATGGTGTGAAACTGCAGGTTTTTCTGTTTGTTTCAACTTAATGTTCCTCTGGTGTTCTTTTTGCCTGGTTAACAATTTTCTCTTAGTTTTTACTATGTAGCTTTTTTCACAGGTTTCACAACTAATCTGATAAATTCCTGATTTAAAATTGTTGGGGATTGTACTTTTCAGTGGTTTATTTAGCAGGTTTCTCAGACTGAATTTGTTTTGGAGTGCTAGTTTTAAGTTTAGTCTTTTGAAGATTCGTTCAAATTTTCTAAAAGCCCATGGATGGTAGGTGAATTTTCTATATTGCCAATTTGTGTTTTTAAGTGGTGTGAGAGTGGTATTTTTTGATATAATCTTCAGTTTTTCTTTTCTCTTCATCATGTTCCTTATGATGGCTGGGTTGAATCCATTTAATACCGCTATGTCTTTTATTTGTTGTTGTTTTTTCAAAAATTCATCCTTACTCAGTGGGACGTTGTATAGCTGGTGAATTAGACTTCTAAAGGCAGCTAGTTGATGTGAAACTGGGTTGTATTCATTTTTCTTTATGTAATTATCTATGTGTGTGGGCTTCCTGTATATTCCAAAATCTACACCATGACGATTTCTAGTTATCTTGAGGTCCAAAAAGGGTAGGGTGTTGTCTCTTTATACTTCCATAGTAAATTGGATGTGATTATCTTGCAGGTTTAGTAACTTTAGAGAATCTTCCCTATGTTTTTCCGGAATGATAGCAAAAACATCATCAACATATCTCTGCCAACATTTATAAATCTGTGGGAAGGCCTTTACTATGTGTGTTTCAAAATAGCTCATGTATAGGTCTACTAAAATAGGCGAAAGTGGGCTCCCCATAGCTAATCCTTTTGATTGTATGTAGAATTCTTGGTTAAACATGAAGTAATTATCCCTTATGCATAAATCTGTAAGATTGATGATGCCATCTACTTCTCTGGGGTCCGTTGTAGTCTGGGTTAGCCATTTTTTGAGGAATGTAGGTATTTTTTCTACTGGAATGCTTGTAAAAAGTGCCTTAACGTCAAAAGAAACTAGTATGTGATTTTCCGGGTTGTACTTCTGTAGGTGATTTATCAATTCTAAGGTGTTTTTTATTCCCAAACTTTGAAATTTGTCATATGATTTTAATGTTCTTACTAACCACTTCACTTATTACTGGAACAAATAGATATATTGCTTAATTTTCTAAATGATTTTCGTGATTGGCATAACTTTTTCAGATTCTTCTTCTATACCGCTGCGGGCCCAAATGACCTTGTTGTCGACGGGCCCTAAAACACCACACACTCACTTACACACTCTATACCGCGGTATATGTAATACCAATTGGAACATTTGGATAAAAGGGAAGATATTTTAGATCAATTGATTTATTACCAACTACAAGAGGGTATCACATAAATCTATAAAGGTGTTTCCAATTTATTACTGAAAGGAAACTTTAATATATATTAGTCCTCTATACAGGAGTACCTTGTGCAAGTTTGTTGAAGTTTGTCGGTGTAGTCCAGTGAATCTTGTATGAGGATGTTGATCAACCATGCGCCGCAATTTGATTGGTTATCCAGGCGTTTTAGGTAATGAAGCTATGATCTACGAAATACAGGAGCTAATAGCAAGTGTGTTTAATTGAAATTTGATATCGATAAAAGCCATATTAGTGCCAACAAGGGCTATAATTTGTGTCAGAATAACGTTATAACTCGTTAGGGATTAAGGGAAATTTGATTGCTAATAACTAGCCAAGATCCTTCTCGCACTCTGTGAAATTATAGAGTAACTGCTTTAGTACTTGCAGCTGGAATTATGGGTAAATGATTCATTTCGTTATCTAACAATGCTTTAGCCCAGAAGTAAACCTTTTTATACAGGTGAAGGTTGTTTCTGCATCTTGTATATATGCACCTAAGACTATATATCTTTCTTCTATATTGTAATGCAAGAGGGAGAATTGATACTCCTAATTACACTTAATCTGGATTCTAGCTTATATATAAAACTAATATTTAATCGTAGCCTATACTAATATACACACAGAATTATTAATAAGTAATAAATGTCCTAAATTTACTAACAACGGTTATGTATAGTGTCGCCAGGCATTATTTTGCTACTACCGGCTCGCCCATAGACGACCACCGAGAGAGAAAAGCGGGGAAAGAAAAAGACAGAAAGTGCCTCAAGCCACCCCCACGCGCGCGCTAACGCTGAACGCTTGCCGAGATGGAAAGAGACGGAAACAGTCTGGAATATCTCGCTGCGTCGTGAAAGGCCGTGAAACTTCGGCAGATTTCAAGCGATCCAGTGAGTTCTAGAACTATGAGTGGAGGTATAAAAGTTCCGCAGCTAGTCTGCAAGTAGTTTTGCAGTGTGTGCATATTTGAACTGTGCCGCAGTGGTTCTGTGAGGATTATTGAACTCTACTGCAAATGCGTTCTTTCGTTGTTTACGTGTGGTGAAGTAACGAGACGCTGCGTTGGTGTAAGTTAAGTCATTATGCTGCTGTCAGGGCTGTACAAATCATGTATTACTTGAAATAAAGAGCATTGTAAATTTCTGCAAAACCAGACTTTAAATTCTACGCACCCACGAAGTCACAATATAGTCTACAAATATTCAACCTAACATTGTACGTGGCTTATAACAGTTATCCAAAACATTGCTGATGTACGCCATATACTGGGTTAGAAAATAATTTCTAAATCAAAGTCCGAATTGCAACAATGAGTACATTCGCACCATTTTTTTTAGTTTTTTTAACACTAAAAATGAAGACATTGCTTCGCTAAGCATATCGAGAGCAAAGGCTAAACTGAGACAAACACAGAAAATTCTGCAGCACGTCATGGCTATATTGAATACTGGTTTAATACAGGCCATACAAATAAATTGGGATTAGAGGAAGCTTACAAATCTTTATTATTTTACGAAATAATATCAGTATACTTAAGTTGAGCCTCTTAGCCCGAAGAAAACCCATAGCTTTCTGCTGGATTTGAACCCGCGACCTTGGCAAACAGAGACTAGCATGTTAACCCTAAGCCACGGAGGGTAGAAATAAGGAATAACTTAACTATTGAAATACGATCTCTAGGTATTTCTTCTAAACGTTCGTGGTTTATGCACACTTCATGTGAACATCCCTCAGCATCTTATTGCAATAAATGGGAGAAAGAAAGAACACAGACAAATTTCCGGAAATGAAACTTTAAAATGGTCTAACCAAATAGACGTACGTGCATAGACATTAAAGTGGATTGAGTCAACTGAAAAATTCAATGCTATAGCCAGGATTTGAACCACGGATGTTCTGGTTGCCGTCCAGCTTCTCTAACCCTCGAGCTACTATGGCCAATGTCCCGATATGACATTAAATTCTCCAAATGACTCGTGTTTTTCCCGATAAACCACTAGGAGTTGTCATAAACACATGAGACAACTACTTTAATGGCGACTTACGTCGTATAAGTACTTTAAGGCCCGGGCATTATAGATAAGCACTATTAGGTCAATTAATGAAAATTAATTGTTCTTTCATACTAGCCGCCTCTGGGCTCAAGTATGCAAAGATTGAGTCAGACTGAAAAGTTCAATGCTATAACCACGATCGTTTTATACTTTAGCCTACACATGACTAGTGTGCAAGAACGTATAATTTCCATTAAGTTGCGTTATTGGAAAGGGGTAATGCATATATTACTCGACAGAGCGTTGAGGCGTATTGATTTCTAGGTGACCAGCGCTGTGATCGTCTTTTATCGGGTCTTATCTGATCGATTAGAAGAGTGAAATATTAATAAGTTGACGTACAGTAAGTTACGAAACATAAATAGAGTGATTGGAAGCTGCGTGAGTCTATATGATATGTTTTCTCGCGCCTGCCGATGTATGGCACATTGCTGTCCAGAACACATGATTATATCTGAACAGACTATATATACACTGGACTCGTCGTGTTTGTGCGATAAGCTGAGGTAAACATCTCTGTGATGCAAATTTTTTCCGATACGATTTCTCGCTTTACCATGTAGTACATCGTGTTGTGAGCCTAGTATCATATGTTCGACTGCATTGAATATCTGATATCTTAAAGGTGCGCGGACTGATCGCCACATCTATCAGAAGTTTTATGTAAACAAGTTCGCATTTTAAAACTGCTAAATGCAGGATTAAGCCAGCAGCCGAGACATTTTTTTTTCTTTGCAACGTCCTCCAACGTTTAGTCATATCAGACGATGAATGAAACGGGTGAAATGGTACTCAAATGAGTCCGCGGTACATGGAGCTTAGAGTTACCCGACAATAAGCGAAAACCCCGGAAAAAACCTTAACCAGGTAACTCACCCTGACCGAGATTCGAACTCGGGACCTCTTGAACGTGAGGCAGTCATGCTACCATCTATGCTACCGAGGCGGGCAGCCGAGAAGTAGTCTGATTACGTAGAAAAAGATAAGGTTGGAGCTAACGACCCACCATGTTAAGTAGTAATAAAGTAGATGGTAACAGGGGTAATTTTCAGACGGTATCGATCTTAGTTACTGTTCATGTTTACAGTTTTGCTGCGGACAGGAAGCGTGATCGTTTAATTGAATTTTTAAAACCATTTACATTTGTTTGTACTACGTGTAGAAAAAATAACAACTAGACAGTCTTAGCATTTGAGGTTTACGAATAATATTTAGATGTTGTTTGGGTTTCCAACACATGATCTATTAATTCGTGTGCCAGATGTTACTTTTTCATCCAACATGGCAGAAAGACAACAATTAATTTCTAGTTTAAGTGGCAATATCAGTGCTAAAATGTAGTAAGTAATATTATATGGTCTTTCGAAAGTCATTTCAAACATTAAATGAATATAACTATCGCCATAACTGAGATAGGAGGAAAATCGTAATGTTCGGCTACAATAGAATTTATCAAATATGGGTCAGACATATGTTGGTATCTTGTTCAGAATATAGCATTCTGATATGTATAGCAGTTTGCAGATAATGGCTAAGAATATTTCCAATTTCTTTCAAAAGGTCATCTTTAAGGAACGAGGGATGTGAGGAAAATCATTATTTAAGGTAAGCCAACAACCAAAGGTCGATCGGATTGACATCCGAAGATCATAGAGGCAACACTGCTGTGAAGCGCCTACTGATGACTACTCAGGAATCACGCTATGGAAAGTATAATCTTCATGCGATATGGTCATCCATCCCACATCTGCACTCCAATAAAACAATTAATTACTTAGGTGTTTGGCAAACTTTGTTTCTAGTTATTCATAAATTCCGTTGTTTGCCGAACACTGACTTTTTATTTTATTTAATTTTTTTTTTTTATTTTTTGTTTTGTTTTGACATTTTCCCAATGTTTCGTAAATCCATACAGTACGATTTTTAAAAGGAAATACGTGAAGGTCATCAAGCAAGGGTCGCGAAGGGAAGGAGGGGAAGGTCGTTGCTATGAAAAAGTAAAGAAACATTGCCAGATAGGTTACACTAGTGAATCATGTACTCCTTAAGCCTGGTATTGATGGTTGTGTGCAGGAAACCGAGTTTGCTTGTGTTCAGTTGCGTTGTGTATTGTTAGCCTACTTTGTGAAAACACTAATACAAAACGTTGTTATGGAAGCAAGACATAGTGGCGGTAGGATTAGAGGTGCACCGAGAATTCATGGCTCAAAGCAAAGATGAGCTTACGGTCGGGGTGTTACATTGCATAGTAGAGAATTGGTTTGTTCTCTTAGGGAATTCTTCCAACAGGAAGACGAGAGTTAACTCCTTATCAATGAACCGCTTATTCCTTTCAACAGAAACGAAAGCATGTCAGTAGATATGCTTGCATGGAAAAGAATTCCTTTGGTTCAAAATTCCGGCATATGGTGGGCGTTGATATGATCATGGCAATTGACAGAGTCGTTAGTAATAGCATTTTGCGATACTAATGTATACGGAAAGGTGTGAAAAAGCGAGGCGCTTGCGCCGAGATTCCGCTATGTGCTTACCACAAGTGTATTTTTTTGCACTATGTGTATTTATATCAATCTGAATTTAAGTAGTTAAGATATTAACTAAAATATTAATAAATATATTTGAAGATTAAAGTTATATTTTAGAACGTGAATCGCCTATATGTGTTGCTATGGAGAAATACCGCACTAGTGCGTGATTGTCAACCTGCGATGCATAGCATCAATAAGGGTAAATATGGAATATTAGTTACATAGTACAAAAATTATTTAAAAGAACTCGTACAACGTAATGAATGTGTGAACAACTTATTTTTGTTTTTGAAGTAGGCTAATACAGATTAACTGTGCACGTTTTTGTTGAGGTGAGACAGTTCGATGCCTTGTTTGTGTTTGGAGTATTGAGAGGGTACAGAAAGGGGATGTGCATTACTTCCTATCTGCAGCTAGGCAACATTGCACTACCCCACGTGTAGAAGCAGATAACCTTTACGTATCTTCTTTTAAAAATCAAACTGTATTATGCCAAACACCGTAATATGCCTTTTACGTATTAAATAATATATTTACAGCGGTTTAATGTCCGAAATTACTTTTAAAGAAGGCATATATTGTGCTTAAGGTTTTAACCACTTTATAACAAATTTAAGGAAATAGAAGTGTTATTAGCCAGTGGGGCCTCCATAATCTTCAGTGGCACTGGCTTAGGCACTCAATGTATTTGCCCAAATTGGCAGTTTCTTACCCACTTCCATTTATTACGACATATTTATAGACACGATGGTGTTACAATATATTTCAATTCCTCCGTCAACTTAAGCTGTAGATATCAACCTTGGTTTATTGAAAAAAGGTGGCTGTTCTTTCACACAATTTTAATTGGCATTTTAGTGTGCGGCTATCCGCCTCATAGACTAATATATTCTTTTAACGATACAAGAGAAGCTAGTAACAACTGCGATACTTAACTAAACCGGTGTTGCACTTTCATGTTTCAATCATATAACACTAAGACCAAAAGGTATCTTAGCTGCACACTGCTAAAGATAATGACCTCAAAACTGATGCAATACGAGACGATGTCAGAAATTGTTGCTCCGTAGTGAACTAGCTACACAGTTTAACGGAAGCAACTTTGTACCTTAAGCCAACAGCCTTCACAATGAAACAGATGCCTTGATAGTGTCATTGTTATTGTTCCTTACATGAACATCAGTGGCGGCGCAAAGATACTTCGATTGTTAAGCACAGGATACATTTTCCTTGGTTCACAACATATTTGATAAGAGTCTTAAAAACTATTGGCTTCAAGTGGGAAAAAATGTGGAAGCAAACAGAAGATTTTAATTGAGAAACCTAACATTTTACGCATACATATTAAAGTTTTAGGGAAATCTGGTGGAAACTTATTTATTTAGTTGAAACTTGGTTGGACAGTAACCCGAGAAGAGATTTTGGCAGATGATGAGGTTTTTGAAGTTGCCAAAAGTTACAATGCAGGGAATCGGTTCATTGTTTTACGATTCATGCTGGAGGAAAGAAGAGGTGTGTGAATGAAGCGAAACCGCTCTATAAGACAGGAAGCACCAATGGGATTACTATGACCAATGAACCACTAAAGTGGTTGAAGTGTTTGAAATAAATATTTATTCCACACATCCCACCTTTCCTATTTATTATTTTGGACACTGGATCTTTTCTGAAAGATGCCCAAACATTCTACCAAGAAAGAGATAGTAAATGTCTTGCAAAAACGTAGCGTCAATTATAATGAATAAATGAAGAAAGTAAATTTATTCCCCTTCTGGAAGTCCATCGAAGTAGAAAAAAGTAAGAAAGTCGAGAAAACAGAAGCTGAATATTGGGAATAAAAATAGACGCACAGACAGAATCGTGTCGAGTGTTATAGATTACATTGTGAATACGCCAACAGATGATAGGTCCACAGAGTGACAGTAAATATATTTTTACTAGCACGTCCACTGTGATGTTAAAGTGAATACATAACAGTGGCTATGAAGATCTGTATGTTTCTTCTTACTTTTTGCCAATATTAGGCGTTTTAAGTTAAGTTAAATTTAAATGTACACTATAGTAAACAGGTCACCCTTAAATAGTGCCATACTTCATGACACTAATAGCGCCATTTACTGTGGCTTTGAAATTTACTTTCACTGTTTAGTTTTATGCATTCATTAAAAATTCTGAAACGCCACTGTCCAATTGGCCGTTAGCACTCCTCCCCCCTCTCTATTTTTATTCAAAGTAAACTTGAGCACATTCCTGACAACAAGACAGAGCTTGCACTTTTGCCAATACCCAGGTCAACAAGGGTAGTGTTCAACTATTTTTAGGAAATTAGTCACAAGTGATCAAAACTAGAGATATTGAAAATGGGGTGATTCCAAAAAATCAACACAAACGAGAAAGGCATTTCAACAGTTCCTTTGACAAATTCAAAATATTATTCACATGCAAATTAATGGAGCAACAGTTGAAATAATTGTTTGTCATATACATCTAGCAGCAAAACAAGTCATTAGTAGGGCATACTGTTGTAAAACACATTGTTGGAATTAATTCTTTCCTTACGTAAATAAATAACGATATAGGGCTACCCATCTGTCGGCAATCTAAAATCCAATATGTATAACATAAAGAAGACCTATGTTTCTCTAAACATTCCTCTTGTTATTAAAGGTAAAGAGTTTCATTCTTGGAAACTGCTCATCCTGTTGTACATTGTTTAAGTAAACCTATTGCAATAATGTTCATGGCATTCCCGGCGCACTAAACTTCAAGAAGTAAGACACAAGCAGATTGCGCTTTCGCGATAAACAAAAAATTTCGTCCACTCCATTTTTAAATAGAAAAGTTCTCTTTCGATCAAGCCCTAAGATAATGTATTGCAAACAAAATTAATGTACTCGTATATACTTAAAGAGATTCAAATATCATCTTCCAGCCACACAAAACAAGATTTTTATTTACTATTCTGCTCCAAGTTTATCTCCTGACACAAAATGAAAATAAAATAAATAAAAGTGGAATGAATTCGGATTTCAGCTAATTTAATAGTTCCTAACAAGAAGTGTATTTATTCTTACAGTTTACAATACTACGTTTTGCAATTGTTTCACCCAAATTATATCATTGGAGTATTTATACAAAATGTGTAACGTTTTCATCTAAAGTCACCAGGTTTACTTGAAAGTTTGAAATATCGGTTGAAACATATTCCACCTGCTGTTCCAGTGCAATCTATATCAGAAAATACATTATCCATTATCCGTACGATTATTTTAATAAGTTAATAAACTGCGATGGTTTATTATAATAATAGTAATAATAATAGTAATGGTAATAATAGTAATAGTAATGATGATGATAATAATACTTAATTTAGAAAATTGAAAGAGCATTGAAAATTCATCAACGCAGATATTTTGCTTTCCGAGTTGTTCCTTGATTTATAAGTTTACTATTCATATGTTAAAATTTGTTTACATGGAAATATCCTGTACACCAACTTAAGTTGTGTGTTGAATATTACTACTTTGAAGGATAAATTATAAGCATAGTCTATTGAGCTAACATACACTACCTTCTAATGGTAGTTTGCTTTTGCCTCTATTTAAGTCCAGGAAATAAAAGTAAGTTCTTAAAGAGGCACTTAGTTGAAAGAAAGAGTTAGAAAGCTTGATGATCTAGTAATATAATAGTAGTATTGTAAGGGTAGTACAAAGTGAAATCTGACATCCACTTTTCCTTTTTGTGTTAAAGAAAAATGAGATAAAGGCATTAAATTGCACGCGATCCTTTACGCCTGTCTTCACAGGCGACGTAACCGAGTTTGCGTCAATCACCATAAAAAGATAAGGGGTTTGCTCTAGACGCCTTCTCGCCCCGTGTTTGTGTCACGCAAAATGAAAGCGACACGGATAGAAGAACAAGATATTGCAGGGCTGAAAAAGGGACTTGATGGATGAGCTGCTCTCTGAAGGTCCCTCCATGTCGCTTCATCACCATAAAGACTCATGTGGAGCCTTGTCACACTCTTTCAATCGCTCCTCCCAACTTTCATCATGTTCGCGATAAAACAGGTAGCTGAAATCTTGCAAGGGAACAGGGATATCAGCGGCATCTACAACAGTACAAAACCCCATAGCTACTTGAAATGTCACTTTCAATCCAGTCACTTGGATTAGTTATAATTTCTTGGTACTTATATCAAGAAATGAAGGCGATATTTTGTCCTTTTTCTTTTTTAAAACTGTAAACTTCAGGCTTTGTATACATAAATATTTTTCATGCTTACAAGAGTAAAATATACCAATTATATGATATCCATAATTGACTAATTTCATAAAATATGCATTTATAAAGCCTAACGTAAGGGCATCTGTGACATTTTACTATTTCCAAAAGATTAAGAGATTAATTTTTGTTTTCTTTAGCAAATAATCAGGGAGAAACATTTTACTCTACTAAATTCATGTTTTCTGATTATATATATATCCAGCAACACCCGCCTCTGTAGCTTAGGTAATAGAGGGTGCGCCTGACTTTCAAGAGCACCTGAGTTTGAATCTCAGCCAGTGTGAGTTATCTGGATAAGGGTTTCTTCGTGGTTTTCCCTTATCCTGAAAGACGAATTTCGCGTAATTCTAAGCTCTATGGAACCTGGCTGAAATGAGCACCATTTCACCCTTTTATTCGTCGCCCGTTGTGACTTGACGTTGGAGGAGTCTATAAATAAATCCAGGTTTGTCGATCAAGAAACATAAAATGTTATTAGCAATTAACCTTTAACATGTGTTACATGTACTTCACCTGGTCTCGTGTCTGTGATTTATTAGTGGCTATCTTCAGAAATTTTATTTGAGATAAACTTTTTTCAGAAATGACTATATGAGTCATTTCTTTTGCATACAAGGATAACGATTAGAGTTACTATGGAGGGGATTCAGCACCGAAACCTGTGGTTTATTGCACCTAAGCCCCAATTGGGGCAACCCCTGGTGGAAGGATGCGGTGAGAGGAGACAGAGGACGGCGGACCCAAGGAGTCGCGACAGCTCCGAGGTACAACTTCTACCTGAAAGAGATCACCAGATGAGAGATGATGTGAAATGAAATTTGGGGTAATTAAAGTTAATCATGAACAACATGTTTTCGATCCTTGATTGTTACTTCAGTGCCTTATAATTTTCCTTAAGCAGATAGATAATGATATTTCAAACACATTTGTTTATAAAAATACAAATGACATATATTTTTTTCGCTAATAAAATAAATATAATTCTATTAGAAAGTTGTCCTAATGTTAGTTGTGTAAACACTCGAGCTCATTTATCTGTTATGAATGCTACTGCCATATAATGCGAAGTATTATGTTTTTTTTTATTTATATTATTATACTGTGCGTCAGAAACTGCTGAACGAAAAACATTATTTCTGTCTTTTATAGGGTAACAATATAATCATTGATTACTTCCAGATCCGGGGACTTTGCAGCTTTAATTCGCACACAATCGCACTCTCTTGACTTGCACTTGCAGACGAAAACAACTAATCTTATACATTTTACATGTATTTACTTACTGTATGACTAAATGCAAATAAAAAATCTAGTAATTCGAGTTACTGTTATGAGTTAAGAGCAATGTGTACCTACCACCCGAAGGGAGCGCACCTTGCAGTCTGGTTCAATGTGTTTTTTTTATGATTCAAAACAATGATTTCCATCTTTTTTTCCTTATTTTTTGTTTTACTTTTTTATTTTTTATTTTTTATTATTTTTTATATTTTAATTTTATATTATTTGTTTATTATTTTTTATTTCATTTTTTTTTTGTTTATTTATTTAAGACGGGAATGGGTGCCGGGTAAGAAAAGTTCTTGTTTTATTGGCTTGTACTGTGAGACATATGAAGGGTTCTATTTGCTTAAATGGTTATTAGATCTGCATTTGTTCCAAGTGATAAATGTATGACTCCAGAGAACGCAAGGTTTTCTTTCGTATATAGGTCCATCTCAGCTCCTTCAAAAATATACGTAGGTGCTTTCCTAACACAGTGTCAATTTCACTGGGCGTTTGGTCTCATCAGTGCCCTGCAGCATAAGGGTAGTAATAGCAGAAGAGGTTTGCACACCTGAGATTAAATTAATTTACATTTTATTTGATTTCACATATAGGAACAAAAAATTATTTCAGTTAGTTTAAAAGCAGAGTAGAGTGTTTCAGTATTTACATGTGAGCATATCATAAAATCAGATAAACCTTATCGATTGGAAATTATATTACAATGTGCGTAATGCAGTTTTCGTATTACTGCAATAAAATCTGGGATTCGAACTTTTATACTAGCTCCTACATACTTTATATCCTCTCGGCTATCAGTGCAAGTTTAGTAAGTGTGACTTAATTACGAGTCAATTATGAGACTCAACTTTTCGAACACATTACTGTGCACTATCTTGAAAAAAGAAGAAAACTGTGTAAGTATTTAAAATTCCCAACTGCACAATGCAGTTATGCTTATTAATTTTATGACAAAATTAAATACCTTTCCTAGCAACAAAAAGCCACAGAAGCAAGACAGTCGCTAGAAATTGTAAGTTTAAATATTTAGTGTGGACGTTGAAGGGGCACGGTGATAGTTAATATGTGTCAGGGCTTATGATTGTCAACACATGTCAACCAGAAGTAGCTACTAGTACTATCTTTCAAGAAAGTAAATGTGCACCTACCGAGGGTCAGTATCACTCAGGCGTAACGTGACTACGTGGTATGAAAACTAAATCGGCCATGCTCGTAAATGTATAGTGTCGTGGTCGCCATTTTAACCTGTTACTCACTTCGAAGATTTCTAAGGCTATATTAACCCAGAATAACGAAAGATTGAGTATTTGTCACAAAGCAAGTAATAATTCTCTTGCGGCTGAGCTATTAATTTCATGGCGTTGGAAAATGTGCAAGAAAACGGAAAACACGTGGAATTATGGTTTTAACAGAACCAATATATACGTGTTATATAAGGCAAGCTATCTTAACTGCTCTCGTAGCTCAGGGGCAAAACGTGGGCTGAGATAAGCAAGACCATGCTTCCAAGGTTCGAACCCTAACACTGGGCATGATTTTTAACTCTAAATTTCTTAGTTTGTTGGACGCAGTAACGAACTAATTTACAACTGTTCTCTTGTAGCTAAGCTGTTACTAAATGGTATTGCAGAATACCAAAGAAATTGAAAAACATATGAAATGGCGATTTTAATAGAACCAACAGGTGCGTAGCTCAGTGGTTAAACTCACGCTATGTCAACTAAACTGATGATTTGAGGTTCGAAACCTCAACATGTAATACTTTTTTGTATTAAAATAATACTATATTCATAGTAGGAAGAAGAGAAGGAGTGAAAACGAAAAGGGGAAGATGCTGATGATGAAAAAGGTGCAGAATATTAATCTGGAGAAATTCTGAGGAGTAGAACTTTAACGCCGTTTTCCTCTGCTTTTTTTTAACTTTGGGTATACATTGTTTTGAAATTAAAGCAATTCTTAAACTGTTTTTAAAGATACTTTTAGAAATATATGTGAAAATTTGAATTTAAAAAAAATAATTCTTTGAGTATTTTTAGAAGTTAATTCAAGACATTTATTTTTAAAAAATCACAGTTTATTAAAACTCCAAAATAACTTATTATGTTTAATTAATTGTGAAAATGTTGTAAAATAACAAGCAAAAGTTTCAAAATTATATGTTCAGTGGTTCTTGAGCTAAGGGCACCAGAAAGCTCTCATTACAACATTGGTGAGATGCGGTGTTCCTGTTCCCTTAAGGAGGAGAAGTTCTATTTATGATTTTGTGTTTTTTGTAAGTAAATAAGGCTGACTACTAAAGATAAAATTGATAGCCAGCCCACTTACAGGGTCGAGCAGGAACGTCATACGGAACGAGTCCCGCCGACCCTCGCCAATACCTCCAAAATAAATAAGTAAACAAACAATTATTTAATAATGGGGGAGCGATGAGCAGGGTCGGAATCCCAAGAATGTTTTAATATATAGGTGTTGGGGTTGGAATGAAGGGCTTATTATAAATCTGTTGGGAGGACGGTAATGCCCCCTCCCCCACCCCCTTCGGTTGCTGCAATCGGAATTCAATACAGCAGCTTAGGACGAGCCGCACGTAGCTGGCTAAGCCGGTTTTCATCACCTGAAATAATCCGATATTCTTTTCACTGATATACAGCTTTACAATGTTTGCTGTTTTTATTTAATTTCGGCAAATAAGATTTGCATGTTTGCGGAAAAACTTCGCTGTGGAGATTTTCTCGCTAGAATGTATTTGCATAAAAATTACTTTACAAGCTCCATAGAAAAGCGTTGCACAAAAAGCATTACTGTTTTCTTTTCTCTTTCACTTTTTGTGGACAGTAAGAGAATTCAGCGCCCTTGTTTGGTAGAACGAGTTAGTACTCCTAAGTATAAAGTATATTTATGTATGATTTTAGCTTTGCAACCTTGCTTAATCTGTTTCTCTAACTTGGTTGCGTAGCATACAAATATAATGCTCTTTTAGTTGTCAGAACTATCAATTACTAACAAAAATGTCTGCACTGCAGTTATCACTCATTAATCGGCATACAATCTATTGTTACGAAAGTTCATTTTATTTTATTTTAGTCAAGGTAAACGTTTGCAGACATGGCTAAGTGAACCTTTCATTACCGACAAGGCAGAAGAGTCAAATGTTCAAGAACTGCTGGCCTTAAAATTCTGTTCTGTTTTCAAGACAGCTCAAGAAACACAAAAATCTATAGGACTTTAAGGCAATGGCTATTGAACATTCATAGGATTATTAATCGTATTTGGACTTATTACAATTAATTATTTCCGGACTGCTTTGCCGTGGTCTGTTGGCGTAAGAATGTCCAAACGTTTCCTCTCTCCAAGGAAACTTTGATGGTGCCACTGAGGATGTCTACCGCAGTTGTGGAGGAAACGTTTGGTCATTCATACGCCAACAGACCACGGCAAAGCAGTCCGGAAATAATTAATTGTAATATGGACTCCGGTCGTGAAAGCTTGCTTTCTCTCGTATTTGGACTTTTAAAAATAACCTGTTTGTTAACAACGTGGTCAGTTACCAGGAACATATCCGCGCCGCGGGTTGTCGCTATTTCGTCCTCCATGAGTTCGATAGTAAATCTTTTGAAATCAGTTTGTCGCTTTCAAGCACTTATAAAGTCCACCAGAGGTTTGAACCCACGACTTCGGCATCAGTAAACCAGCACCTAACCACCCAGACCAACATGGATATCTCGGAAATGGCTTGTGCCACACAAAAGAAATTTTATGTAGACTATGTGTCTTGAAGAGATCTAGATTTTTTTACAGTGCCTTTTCGTTTATTGCTTTAAAGTTTATCAATTATGTAAGATCATATGAATGTTCTTCCGAATGAAGCGGAGTTTTCAAGCTATTCCCATGAAATTAATGCTATACATTATATTTGTATATAATATATATTTAATGTGGTGCGGATTTTATGTCCCGGCTATAGGACCGGTGTCCACTCAGCATTGTGAGGAACGCCAGAGAGCGAAACCTGGCTGAGGGTGCCGAGATGCTGACCACATCTCCTCCCCGTATGGGTTGAACTATCGCCCATCTCTGCCTTGCATATGTGGGCATGAGGCCGGCAGTTGGTTTAGCAGGGTCCGGTACACCTTGTGCTGTTACGCCTTGGGTTATGTTCTGTTAAGTACGAGGTACGTCCAGGAAGTAAGTTCTGTTTGGTAATAAAATTAAATTGTGTACAGATACAAAAAAATTATTTATTGCACAATATTCTACAACTCTTAAACTACTTTTCCACATAACTGCCGAAATTTTGATGGCATTTGTCATAGCGAGGTACCAGTTTTTGTATACCTTCTTCATAGAAGTTTGCCGCCTGTGTCTTCAACCAGTTGGAAATATTTTCTTTCAACTCTTCGCCATTGTTGAAGTGTTGACCACCAAGGAACTATTTGAGATGCAAAAACAGATGAAATTCGCTAGGAGCGTAGTCAGGGCTGTACGGGAGGTGGTGAAACACGTCTCAGCCAAATCCCTGTAAGATGTTTTTCGTCGCATTTGCAGTGTGTGGTCGTGCGTTGTCGTAAAGAAACACAACACCTTTTGACAGCAGTTGCGCAGTGCAGTTGCCTAAGTGTCTCGCAATAAACATCTGCTTTCATTGTTTGACCATGCGGTAAGAAATCAATGAGTAAGATGCCTTTCTTATCCCAGAACACTGGGTACATCATTTTTCCAGGTGTCAAGATTTGTTTCGGCTTAACCTTTGCTGGGGATGAGGTTTGCCTCCATTCCATTGATTGACGCTTACTTTCAGGGGAGTCGTAAGAAACCCAAGTTTCATCTCCTGTGAATATCTGTGTCAGAAATTCTTCGCCGCCTTCATCATAACGGGTCAAAAACTGAAGTGCATTACGCATCCGTTTTGTTTTGAATTGCTCAGTAAGAATCTTTGGCACCCAACGTGAGCAAAGTTTACGATATTTTAGTTTTTCGGTAACAATTTCATGAACTAGTGATCGTGAGATTTGGGGAAATTCCATAGCGAGAGCACTAATTGTAAACTTGCGGATTTCCTGGATCTTGTCATCAATCGTGTGAACCAGTTCTTCTGTAACCAAAGATGGACGACCACTTCGTTCTTCATCTTGCACTTCACTACGTCCTTCATTGAACTGTCCGACCCATCTTCTCACCATTGTATCACTCATCGCACTTTGTCCGTAAACATCGTAATTTGCCGATAAATTTCAATTGGTTTCACTTTCCTAGCATTCAGAAAACGAATCACAGATCTGATTCCACAAGCGGCGGGATTTTCAATCAACACCGACATTGTAAACAAACACAACAAAGCATACGTGGCTGACAGCGATCTCACAATGGCGCACGTTTCTTCTCCTTGATACAGAGCGTCTATCGTGCATGTGCGGGACTGAGATCGCAGCGCTGCAGTGAAGATAAATTGAAACAGAACTTACTTTCTGAACGCCCCTTGTATTTAATGTTGGTTATTTAATCAGAATCTTTAGAGCTGATTTCAGTATACATATATAAACATAAATAGGTTACATCAGTGTGTCGTTAAAGTTGAGTAGATTTTCTTGAAAATGTTTATTGCATCTCTGGAAGCCACTAAATCTAATGTATTTATCTAATTCATCATTTCACAGACATTAAAAGTTTTAGAAGCGCATACTTTTTTTTAAAAAAAATATCTTGTTTTAATTATTTGATGGCTCTTATTGCGTGTTTTCACAGTGAAAGGTCTATATCGAACGTGCAAGTGGAATACAAAACCTCTACATGTGATTGAGAATAAAAAGCAAATGTGGTGTTAAAGACCATTCATGGAGAAGTGTAACTATGAACGAGACGCGTAGACGCATTAGCATAATTAGTGTAATTAATTAGATATTTAATGGAAAGGTTGCGAACATAGAGTTCTGCTGTAATCAAATAGCTATGAATAAACTATGTGGCTAGCACAGTGACAGCTTTTCTTTGATATAAGACTACAACAACACACTGTCCAGAGCTGGTCCCGTAGCTCAGTCGGCAGAACACCTGCCTGCGGTGCTAGGGTTCCCAGGTTTGATTCCCGGCTTTGAGGGTTGGGAGTTTTCTCCGACCAAGATAATTCCTAATATTCCCCAGAGTCTGGAAGTATGAATGAGAGTGCGTGATCTATTACGAGTTAACACCTTCGATATGTCCCAAAGGAGAATGCCCGCCGATATGACCATTGTAGTTAAAGGCGGGGTATAAATGGAACAAATAAAAATACACTGTCGATAGTTCCGTTTCTTCAAGGGGCAAAAATGTTTAAAGTAAGGGATCATAGTTTGTAGAAGCAACGCTTGGCTTCTACGGAATTGGCATCAGTAGCCATTTTACATGTTCTTGATGCAGTAATTTTGTCGTTTATGACCGATATTAATGTCACACTTCTATCTCCACCACCTAACCGGTTTCCCTTGATTGGCAGCTCGCCGCTCCTACGGCACTACCATGCAAAACTGTTTTTAGTAGTAGAAGCTGGCATTCCGCATCTCCATTGGATAATTTTAATGCGGGGAAAATAAGTGGAATTCTAGCGTTCACCTTTTTTATATTATGTCTACCTGTGACATTAGACAACTGGAAATTGTACATGTATAGATATTGGAGTTATAGCTTGCATTAACATTAAAACTGCAATTAAACTAGGAATATGTTGCAAACCACATAAAACACAATTTCTTATAAATGACACAGAAGTGTATAAACTATATTATTACAGTAAAATTTCTAATTAATCAAGTAATTGATTTAATTTCAAAGACCAAACAGTTAAATAAGAAATGCTGTAGTGTCTGTTTAATGGACTTCCAAATTTAGCAGGGAAAATCTTTTAAAATAATTATTATGTTTTCATGAACTTTGTGCTTCAAAGCGAGTATTTTGAGTATTACTTGGCGTTATTTATCCATTATGCTCAAAAGTATTAGAACATAGCTTAACATATTCCGTCCTCGCTGCACACTTAGACGTGTGTAAAAAAAGTTTTGGAAAGATAGAATCAGATTGAAAATGACAATTCTCCACCTGATTCGCATTTTTACGGAAAATCAAAGATCTCAAAGTCATATAACTTACCTTCCTTGTGACATTATTTTTTAAGTATTTAAGTCGTGGGGAATAGGTTGGATTTGGTTGGATGGTCGCCCACCTCCTAGCATATGTGGACGTGAGGCCGGCAGTCGGGAATTATCATTAATTATTTATAATACCCTTGCATTGGAATACTTAATGTCTTGCCAGTATGTTGCCATGGTAGCTTTGGCATTGAATTGTTCAGTCTGATTCTGCATGACCAGCCAAATTCCTTGTTCCTGTAAACCACTGCATTTGCTAGTTCATGTACGAAAAAATTCCGACCTCAAGTTGAAGATGCAGCACTCGTAAATACATAAGAGCTAGGAATTTCGTTGTTCATCTGTTGACAGTTACTCACCAAAGTTTCAACCATTTTGGACACTCAGTTGTTATGTAACAGTCGTTTGAGTGAATTGGTGTGAGTGTTTTTATGAAAATGGACAAAATCGAATATCGAGCTTTCATTAAATGTTTGTCTTTGAAAGGCAGTACGCCTCCGCAAATCAAAGATGAGGTGGATTCTGTATATGGGGACTCTGCACCATCATTTAAATTTTGGGCAGCTGAATTTAAACGTGGCCGTAAGAGCTTGGGAGAAGATGAACTTTCAGGACGTCCAAAAACTGCAACTACCGACGAAAACATTGCCAAAGTTTACCAAATAATGCGAGACGAGCGCCGATTTAAAGTGAGAGAGGCAGCAGAGGCTATGAACATGTCAAAAGAACGTGTTTGTCACATATTAAATCAACATTTAGACATGAGAAAGCTGTCCGCGCGTTGGATGCCGCGTTTGCTCAAGTTCGACCAAAAACGTGTTCGATAGAACATTGCCAACGCTCCGTTGCCCGCCTCGGTAGCGTAGATGGTAGCATGTCTGCCTCACGTTCAAGAGGTCCCTAGTTCGAATCTCGGTCAGGGTGAGCTACCTGGATAAGGTTTTTTCCAGGGTTTGTCATTATCCTTAAAGACGAATGTTGCGTAGCTCTAACCTTCATGGGCCCTGGACACATTTGAGCATCATTTCACCCATTTCATTCACCCTCCGATATGACTTAACGTTGGAGGACGTAAAATTTAAAAAAAAAAAAAAAAAAAAAAAAAAAAAAAGCGCTCCGTTGGTGCAGTTTAGGTGCGATAAATTCGAGTTATGGCGCCGATTAATTACTATAGAGGAAACTTGGATAGATCATTATACGCCCAAAAAATACAGTCCAAATAGTGGACTACAAAGGGGAAACCGACTCCAAAAAAGCAAAAAATGTTTTTTTGACTTCGAAAGTGATGGCGACTTTTTGAAATAGTCATGGAGTTATTTTAATCAATTATCTTCAAAAAGGAAAACCCATTACAGGATCATACTACGCATAATTAATTGACAAGCTGAAGGCAAAACTTGTGGGAAGCCTTTGGAAATTATGGTATAATTTGAGCTATATCATCAATTGTTTTTTTTAGGTTTTGTTGTTTGAGCTCATCACATATTTACAGCATAAGCAGAAAAAGAAAAGCCTGTTTCACCAAGACAACGCACCGTCTCATACCTCAGCGGTTGCAATGGCGAAAATCTACGAATTATGGTTTGAACTGCTTGACCATCCGCTTTACTCACCAGATCTAGCTTCAAACGATTTCTTTTTGTTCCCTCATCTGAAAATTGCGCTCGGAGGATATATTTTCGTCAAATGAAGAAGCAGTCACCTTCGTGAACAATTACTTTGCAGAGAAAACGCCGAGTACTATTTGGGCGGGTTACATCGCTGGGAGAAGTGTGTAGAGTTACAAGAAGACTATGTTGAAAAAAAAATCTAAAAAAGTGTCTTGTATATTTATAAGGTCGGAAACTTTTCAGACCACCCTCCTATATAATACTTCATGATCCCTGTCTTACGAGAAAATAATATCATTATACTTTTTCTTTCTGATAGTTGTGGGTATAGTATGATTGAATTTTTCTGCCATAGCATTTGAGAGTCGATATGCAGCAGTTATAATTGGTGACACCCTGTTGAAAGACAAACAATTCAGCATGGAATATGAAGCATAATATTTAGTTGAATGGTTTGCATTGTATGCAACAAAAGCATATCCTGCTAAATCATCTATATCTCTTGCGTTTGGATCCATCTGTACACACTGATAAGCCTTTGTTCGGTAATAACGGCTTTTGGAAACCCCCGAGGACCACCCGTTTGTAAAATATTACATCGTTTTGGATTTGCAGATCTGTCGTTGACTTAAATACCGAAATTAAATTCCCTTCTTAACTCAAGTGAGCTTGGCTGGCTATAGATGTCAAATGTAAAGCAGATATTCTGGTTACGGTTGGAGCTGCAAATTATATGGCATTTTAGTATAATTGGAATTTGCAATAGGTTTTGTAGTCATTTGATGGAGATGAGTTGCATAAACGTTATCTTAAACCATGTTCCATCGATAATAATGACATTAATTTGCATATTTATATTGAATAGGTCAAATATACTGATATCAAAAACGTATTTTATACCGGAAATTGGCCTTCTTGTACGTATTTTCAGTTTGGGTGCTAATTCTTCTTAGTTTTCCTAGGTTGGCAATCTGTGTATCCTTTTGTATGCCCTGTTTGTTACCATATTTATAGCAACTCGTATATTTTGGATTTCCTCGAGAAGATGATACTAAAACTTTCTGTATGCATCTAAACTGTCCACATATCACTCTTGGAGCAATCTTAGAGGCAACTCATCGATAAAAATATTAGTGTAGTTATTATCAGCTTCAAATTACATGTGATAATGTGCATGTTCTGTGCAAATAAAATAGCAATTTTCAAATATCTAAATCAAATACCTACTAAGATATTACTTTATAAGCATTTATGCACTCATTTTTGTTATTATTCTTTCAAAATGTTACTTACGATGAACGGTTCAAAATTTAATTGCGGCACCACTTAACCATGCTTAAAGCATAGGCTTTTTAGAGAAATAATTGTTAGTTTGAATAGTAAAAATTCTCATATTGGTGCACTAAGCGTTATCTATATTAAATAATTAATCCCAGAAACAATACCCATTATATAAAAACGTCCTTTAATCAACAGTTCAGAAAAATTTGTTTGATATTTGTGTCTTTCAACTTTTAACTTCTCAACTACCTCATACGCATCTCAGCTATTTGTATACTACAAGCAATATATGAAATTGCAAAGCAGAAAGTAAATAATGCAGTAAATTATTTAAAGATTGGATTTTTAGTACTTTTGGACAGAATTTTAACGATTATTTCCTTTAAATGATATATACACGTTTCTGTACTATACAAAATTACATCTGTAGTACCGTGTTAAGAAAGTTCCAGAAATTCGTCAACGAAACACAAATTATGCATTATTCATCCAATTTTATTTATCGCCTTCAAAGTAGGTCCCTTTCGAAATTATATATATATATATATATATATATATATATATATATATATATATATATATATATATATACCAAATAATACTCCAATTACAAAAACATTTTTGTAGGCACTTTTTGTAATCTTTGTCCTTTATGTGTTCTATCGACTTAAAACTGGTGCCTCAAAGTGATAACTTGAGTTTTGGAAAGGGAAAGAGAAAGTATTCGGCCGAAGCCAGATCAGAGAATACGCTGGTTGTTCGATGATATTTGTTTAGTTTTTTGGCCAGAAATTCATTCACAAATGATAGCCTTATGTGCTGGAGCGTTATCGTGGTGCAGAATCCATAACTTGTCTTTCAACAAATTTGGTATTTTTCGCCCAAAAATGGTTTAATATGATTCTAATCAATTCATGCGACTCAGAAAGCTCAGTGGCAATCTCTCCCAGACCTAAATCACGATTTTCAGACGCCATTTCCTTAAATTTAGCGATGTTCAGTTCAGTTGAAATTGTTGATGGCCGACCAGAGCTAGGCAAATCTTCCACCACATCTCGACCACTTTTGAATTCACTGTAGCACTCATACACACGTGTTTTTTGATAAAGTCGATTCACAGTAAGTCTTCTGTAACATTTACAGCGATTTGACACACGAAATACCATTTGCAATGCAAACTTTGAGACAGATTTTTATTCAATATTTTTATTCATTGTGAAATCGCAATGCACATTTAAGATGCATTAGAAAACCGGCGCCCTGTAAACAAATTAGACGACAGATGACAATCAAACTCCGCGTGGGTATAGAGGAAAGATGTACCAACTGAGCGACAAAAGTAATTTCGAATCCCCTCATACGATATTTTTATATGGCTGATTCACGGTACTTTCTTTACAGAATGTATATTACAAAGCCAAGTGAAAGATTCACATACCTCCTTTCACACTATACAGCATTATAACGTTAAAACTGAACAGCAAACTATATTACAATCAATTCTAGGCTAATAAAGAAGAATGCCATTTAACTCAATGTCTCTTTAGCAGTGTATATGATGGAAGTGAAATATTATCATTATCGAATCTTTAACATTGCAGTTTTCTACATTGTGACAGAGAAATCAAACATGTCTGTTTACTTCATTACTCAAAACTACGTTTTTAAATGCGGTATTCAATTAGGGCAGATATATTACTGGAGTTATTTTAATTGTTCCTAAGTTAAAAATAATATATTTATTTACATTTTGGAATTTCACATTTTATCAATATTTGTATGCATTACTTCAAATTGTTCTGGCTGATTTCTAAACTTTATTTTCTTTTTGTTTTAGGTAAGTACCACTCTGTACAGCAACAACAGAAAATGAAGCAGATAGTAAACGTTTGCCCATTGATGTTCTTGGTATTTACTTCAGGTTAGTTATACAAAACTCTTCCCTTCGTTAATGCATGGACTAATTTCCAATAATGGTGAAACATACATTATGCAACCTTCTGTGTACTCTCAAAATTAATGTATAGTCACTATGGGCTATAAAATATGCACTTCGTAAAGATCCATTACTACTCATCACTCAGGAAGCAGGAATGAAATGAAACAACTGCTCCAAACCACGTCCCAATCCTGACCAGCCAAGAAGAAAAAAAATTAAGCCTATGGTAATGGAATCATAATCATTGGAGTCATTTTTTAGAAATTCAAAATTCTACAGAAAATATTCCAGGAAAAAGCGTAAGAAATGTTCTTGAAAATGTCCTGGTCGTATTCTTAGAAAGCGTAGAACACGAATAACAAGTTGGGTATTTATTTGATATACCCGTTTTTGTTATAATTAGATTACACATTTCTTCTAGTAGACTTTTGTCTCTTACACTTGTACATGTTATACAAAATTGATTCAGGCATTCTCAGAAACATTGAAGCATGCACTTTATTTATCAAATCTACCTTAAACATTTGGGATGTTAATCTAACTGTTAATTATTTATAAAACGCAAAGTTTCAGAAGTCTGCTACGTAAAAGGATTATGAGTGTGAGGACGGGAGGGGGGAATTTGGCTGAAATGTTGCTGTCGCATCTTTGGAGGTTACTTAACCTAAATGCTTGGATTATACTATTCACAGCTTCTGTCCACCTCTCAACCACAGACACGCGTACTGTATACTCACCACAAGAAGGCAAGCGCGGTCTGAAAAGGGAGAGGGGTTTGAAATGTTTATCTGCTGTGGCAATGGATCTGTTGAGAGATCATATGAGAGTGCATATGAGTCACCCATACTACCAGATCTAATACTCGTTTCAGTAACTACAGTGATAGGTATTATTATGTGTTTCAAATGGGAGGAGCTCTCTCCTGTAAGCAACCAGATGCGTTAGAGCCTTCACCGTTGTCACATCGTTATCCTCACTCTTTTTATATTTCCCTCTGTCTCGCACACTTGAGTGGCGCTAGACGTAAGGGAACGCAAATTGAATTTTCCAAAGTTTTATAACAATGCAGCTGTTGAAATCACAATTGCAACATGAATATTCGTATATTACGCAAATGTTTTAAAGGTTTAGTGTAAAGTTAATTATAGTTTATGAATTACTTATTTTTCTAATCCAACGAAAATACCAGCGGTACATCCATATAACTGTGAATATTACTTACGTTAAGAGATAATTCGTCATCGTCGTTGTGTTCAACGTCTGAGTACTGCAAACTTATAATCATGGGTTCCAAAATCTCGTTACGTGCTATTTCTTTCTAAAATTCGTCTACTTGTAGTTTAGCTGATGTCTCACGCAGTTTTCCCAGTCTTGTTGTGTTCCTTGTGAATTTCTTCGTGAATAAGTCATTCAAGTCACTCAGATTAAAAATATTATTTCTGTTTGCAACATATTTTGAGCCCGCTTTAACTATATTGGATTGTTCTAGCAGTAGTAAGGGGGGGGGGGTGGACCGCGTCTCATTGATCCAGCTGATACACTTTTTCATGGAAGAGTAACTGAATAATGCTGCTTTGAACTCTAGAGTAAATAGAGATTAAGAGCCAGGGTGTCAGACAAGGGTGTACCTTATCACCTACACCTTTTAGTATTTATATTGACGACCTAGTGTGCAAATGGAAGCAGCTAGTGAATGTAGGTTTTAAAATTTGAAATAAAAACTTTTTAAATATTTTATTGTTTGCTGACGACTTAGTTATTATACAAAATAGCGAGTCTGCCCTGCAAAAATCTATTTTGAAACTTAGTGAACTTTGTAAGCAATATAATATGAAACTTTCTTTTACAAAATCAAAGGTAATGGCATTCATTGGGAAAGAGCCAATTAGAACAAAAATAGTTATAAATAATCGTTGCGTTGAACAGGTAAGCCATTTTAACTACTTGGGAACTGATGTTAGTTATGACAAGGAATGTGATGTCTATAATAAAATATACAAATTTCAAAGAGTGTGTGGAACAATAAATAGAACATTTAGAAACAAAATACGTAAAGAAACAAAATTAAAGTTCTACAAAGTTATGGCTGTACCTATACTGACATACGGAAGTGAGACTTGGACTTTAACTATAAAGCAACAGAGTAAAATACAGGCTTCAGAAATGAAATTCTTGAGAAGTGTGAAAGGATGCACGAAGAGGGACTTAATAAGAAATAAAAATATAAGAGAAGAGCTGGACATTTTTAGTATGAATGATAGGTTAAAAGATATCAAACAAAAATGGAAGGAACATGTTGAAAGAATGCCAGATAATAGACTTACAAAAGAAATATTACAGTATCATTCTAAAGGTAGGAGATCGGTGGGCAGACCCAGGAAACGATAGCTGGAGGACTTCGAAGGCGGAACAGGCACTTGTTTGCCTATGCCATGAGGTGAAGAAGAAGAAGAAGAAGAAGAAGAAGAAGAAGAAGAAGAAGAAGAAGAAGAAGAAGAAGAAGAAGAAGAAGAAGAAGAAGAAGAAGAAGAAGAAGAAGAAGAAGAAGAAGAAGAAGAAGAAGAAGAAGAAGAAGAAGAAGAAGAAGAGGAAGAGGAAGAGGAAGAGGAAGAGGAAGAGGAAGAGGAAGAGGAAGAGGAAGAGGAAGAGGAAGAGGAAGAGGAAGAGGAAGAGGAAGAGGAAGAGGAAGAGGAAGAGGAAGAGGAAGAGGAAGAGGAAGAGGAAGACGAGGAAGACGAGGAAGAGGAGGAGGAGGAGGAAGAGGAGGAGGAGGAGGAAGAGGAGGAGGAGGAGGAGGAGGAGGAGGAGGAGGAGGAGGAGGAGGAGGAGGAGGAGGAGGAGGAGGAGGAGGAGGAGGAGGAGGAGGAGGAGGAGGAGGAGGAGGAGGAGGAGGAGGAGGAGGAGGAGGAGGAGGAGGAGGAGGAGGAGGAGGAGGAGGAGGAGGAGGAGGAGGAGGAGGAGGAGGAGGAGGAGGAGGAGGAGGAGGAGGAGGAGGAGGAGGAGGAGGAGGAGGAGGAGGAGGAGGAGGAGGAAGAGGAGGAGGAAGAGGAGGAGGAGGAGGAGGAGGAGGAGGAGGAGGAGGAGGAGGAGGAGGAGGAGGAGGAGGAGGAGGAGGAGGAGGAGGAGGAGGAGGAAGAAGAGGAGGAAGAAGAAGAGGAAGAGGAGGAAGAAGAAGAGGAAGAGGAGGAGGAAGAAGAAGAGGAAGAGGAGGAGGAAGAAGAAGAGGAAGAGGAGGAGGAAGAAGAAGAGGAAGAGGAGGAGGAAGAGGAGGAGGAAGAGGAGGAGGAAGAGGAGGAGGAAGAAGAAGAGGAAGAGGAGGAGGAAGAAGAAGAGGAAGAGGAGGAGGAAGAAGAAGAGGAAGAGGAGGAGGAAGAGGAGGAAGAAGAGGAGGAAGAAGAAGCATTCATAAACAAAGATATAATGTGACCACACACGTTCTGCCAGACCAGCAAGAAGTGTATCGTTCCTCTCGTCAAATTTAACAAACACATTGGCTTAGTCAAAGTACATATTTCTTTTACAACGTCATGTCAAATGTTTACGTTTCAGTTCTGAGTAATTTCAAATGTACTTTCACGCATACATGCCAACCAATAATGATATTCATTTCAGTGCTTACGTCACAATGTATTGTTATAATATAATGGTATCTAGTTTATTTATTTGTATTAGGAAAACTGAGCTAAAAATATGGGATTTTTACGGTTGTGTTAAATACATTACTCTCTCCTTCCTCATGGATCAGTTTTTGCAAAATCTGAATTTTTGTCTTGGCGCGAATAGTATTTATTAGATGTTGATTAGTTTGGCGCTCGTCACACACCACATAGAGGGAATGCAATACAAACACTGCAGAACTCCGATTGGTTGCTCACATAGTAACGCTCAAGTACAAGCTACTTCCCATTTCAAACACATAATATGCATGAGTGAGTTTTGTAAAACTCTGTGTATTTTACATGAAACCTTATCATATCCGAAATGCGGGCATAAACACAGCAAAAGGATTGCATTGCGCATTCCTCTGTCTTGCTTCCTTGTGTTGGGTGGACAGTACACACCTTCATATTCAATGCACCTGCCACATTCTACGTACAGTAATAGCATGGAAAGTATGGAACAATAGTATTTGTAATAAATATTCACTAAATATTGTGAATTTTACAGACATTATATCTTTTACCTCAAAATTTAATTTGATATTGTACTATTCATTGTTATTTAGTAAGTTGAATAGACTTGTAAACATCGCACGATGCTCTGGAAACGCTTGACATAAAACATCTACTACGATAACACAAACTCCGTTTTCCTCTGTCGAGATGCGGGCACATTTCCTGTTCCTTTGTAAGGGAAGGGGTGACCCTGTGGGGAGAATCCGGCAACCATGTTGTCGCAAATTATTTTAAATTTTATCTGCCAGCTCTTGCCCATTCTGGCAGTGTTTACAAACTGGGCCCAGAATTGCATTTGAGAATCTCAAAACATATCCAGGGGAGATAATTTGGAAGGTAGGGACGCGGGAAGCAGGAAACCTTCCGTGGGACCGTATTTCCAGATAAATTGATTTATACCCCAGTCATGCGACGACGGTTTCTCTCAGGAAAAGGATGCCCGGGAAACAACAGCAGAGGGAATATCCAGGCTTGCCAGGTTGTAGAGTTCTGAGCGATATTCAATTTTGATCTGCATAGATCTTCCGGCAAAATTGCGGCCCAAGCCACAGAACGTTGCCATCAAATGTTTCATTATGCAAGCTTGAAAATTCATAATGCAAGTCATGGTAACTTTTGTGTTTCCTTTTTTATATTATCACAAATCAGGACTTCAGTCGGCCGTATTATGGTGTATTAAGTATGGAAGATTAAGAGCAATTTCAGTTAATTGATGGAAATTAATCATTTCTCTACACTAGCCGTATATTGGCTAAGGTTTTTGATGGATAGAGTCAACATGAAAAATTCAATGCCATAGCCGGTATTTGGAGAATTTAATGTCAGGACGGCACGTTGACCATGATAGCTCAGAGGTTAAGAGCGACTGGATGGAAACAAGGAGATCCGTATTTCAAATCCCGGCCATGGCATTGAATATTTCATGTTGACTCTATCCATCAAAAACCTTAGCCTGTATATGGCTAGTGTGGAGAAATGATTAATTTCCATCAATTTACTAAACTAATAAGAGTTAAATGATGAAGCCTGGGACTTAAGTACTTAGGATAGTAAGTCGCCACAAACGGTGTATCTCGAATGCGAGAGCCCCTGGTGGTTTACCGGGGGAAATATGAGTTAAATGGAGAATATAATGTCAGGACGGCACGTTGGCCATGGTAGCTCAAAGGTTAAGAGCGACTGGAAGGAAACCAGGAGATCCGTGGTTCAAATCCCGGCTATGGCATTGAATTTTTCAGTCTGACTCTACGTTTCCGCAATACTTCTAATTATTATTCTATTACTATTGTTTCTTTTTTGCTAATGGCAGAGGAAATTACTATGTAATGTTTGAAACTCTATTCTATAAGATCTTATTTAGCCGCTAAGCTCGGTCAACGACACAATTTATTCTGTTTCTTGCTGGACCTACCACCACGAGAGCTGATTGTGAGCTTATCCAGGATGTTTGGGATTGAGCTAGCTGTGGCTTTTCGTGACACACACGTGTGGCGTGCGTTAAGCATTCTCTTGGCCTGTCCCGATTTATTATACATGAGTGTATGGCTTTCAGGACTAATCGCGAACTCACCGAGTATGATACCGTATTTATCCAGAACAAAAGTTTATTTTATAATAGTTTCAAATATGATTACGAGAACCAAACGTGTCTTAGTTGAATATTTCATGGGGAATTTTTATACGCCAAACTCCGTGCAGTCTCTACCAAATTTGAAGTGCGATGTCCGTTTTCGTAATTTTATCATGTTTCTACTATCCGTTTTGTTAGTAAATGTGCGCGTTATATGCGTAGTTGCTAATATGTTTGGCTTATATTTTTTAATCTATTGTGTTGGGTTATAATTGATAATATTAGTCAATTTGACAAACTAATGGGGTAATACACAGACGTGTGCATTAATTTAGACTGGAGAAAACATTTTAAAAGGTGTTATGACGATATGTTTCCTATTTGCACATTATGATGGAAATTTAAAAGCATAATTATTGCTCCTGTAAGAAAAGCAAAATCATCTGGGCATTCTGTAATATATAGAAATATATCTCGTATGTATTTCTCGTTCATAATATTCCAATATTGCATTAGGTAAACATCTAATATTCAAAATAGATATCCAAAAATTTTGTTGGCGAAACATCAGAAACATAGCTGAGTGAAAATACGGCATTCGCTGTTTCCCCTGAATTGAGCGCGCGGGCATTTGTGTGTGCGTACGTGCGTGAGTGAGTGTGAGAGAGAAACTGTGACTGCGAAGAGCATAACTTAAAAACAAGTTGATGAAATATCAAAAGTTCTACATCTGAGAATGTGACATGAATATTTTGAAGAATACTACGTTACCCAAAATTACCTATTACATAGAAAAAATACTTTTTGTTTTCTCAAAAATAGCTCTACTGATCTGGATTAACACTGTGTAAATGACACATCTCTATGAGAAGTAAAAGGCCCATCTTGAATTGTCTGTGTATTGCCGGTAAAGTACTCTTCATTGTGCACGACCTTAGTAGAACTGCTAAGCCCTAAGATATGAACAAAAATTTGTAACATAAATAATGTAGAAATCCTTAAAACACAGAATTATCTTTCTTTACGTTAGCTATTTCCGAAATTTTCTTTGTTATCAGTTACACTTTTCAAAAGCGATTTAATTTTTTTTTTTAAATTTGGTAGAATGGTTCTTTTTTTTCGATGCCAAGCTCTTTTGGGATTCAGGGAGTTTCAAAACACGCATTTCTAGTGAAATCTCCGGATCAGATTTTTTAATTGACTACAAATGTAAGTTCTCGTAAAAATGAATAAATGAATGAATGAATGAATATACATATATAAATATATAAATAAATTAATAAATATATTAATTAATTAAATAATAAATAAATAATAAATAAATAATAAGTAAATAATAAATAAATAATTTAATAAATAAATTAATTAATAGTTTAATAAATAAGTTAATAGGTAAATAAATAAAACGCAAATTTTAGATGTGGTCAAGAGTTTCACATTGAAATAGTTTTAGAAATGGGAAACATTTTTGGTTTTCAGATTATATTAGTTTTAAGTTTTTTAAGGGAAAACCTTCAAGAAAAACCCATTTGGCGATCGGAGGACGTGTAATTTTGATGTGATGTTTTTAAATAATCAGAAGCATAAATTATATTTATTGTATGTTTTAATAGTAAATAAAATGATTTTTTGCTAAGGTAATTTACGTCCTCCAGCGTTAAGTCATATCGGACGGTGAATGAATTGGGTGAAATGATGCTCAAATGAGTCCGGGGTCCATGGAGGTTAGCTGACGATGACAATGTCGATGACGACGACGACGACGACGACGATAAATTTCTTGAAACATTTTGTAACCAGCACCAAACGGAAGCAGATTCGAGAAACATTAAAATGTCAATCAGTTCTAGATTGGTGATAGTTGCCACACAAAAGCAGAGGTGTGATCCTAAATGCGGACTATCAGGACGCCAACTCGTGGATCAGTAATAATAAAAGCATGGCATCTTATGGCATGTGACCCGTCAGCAATCTGTTTTGTTGCAGGCAGAACCCTCACACCAAACATATGTTGAGGCATTGCAGAAAGGTCCAGTTGCTTGCAAATAATAGACAACATCTCATAAGAGCTGCTATGGCTGTGTCAGAAGGAATGGAAAGTTAATTAGGAGTTTACAGTCATCTCTCACCATGATGCCAACTGATGTGTTTATCGACGGTAAGCGTGCAAATTGAATGGCTAAAGGGGATATTATATGTTTTATATGCCACTAATAACAATGATAAGCAGGAGAAAGAGAATAATAATTTATTTCGACTCCATCTGGGAAAGGTACCTTCGATTCTAAACTGGAAATCCCAAAATCCCAAAAATACCACATGATTTCCCAAATGGTTTCTAACGTAGACTCGTATAATTTTGTTACTTTGGTTTTGGTTTGATGCAATATTTTATGCGCGCCTTAAATTCTGAAAGAGTGGACTTTGGTTTCTCGCGATGCAGTGTAAATCATGTGGAATTAAACCAGTTTGTAGTGATCTGATTTTTTGCAAAATTGACAAATGCTTCAACATTCTCTATCCTTTTAAACCTACTACAAAAACTTTAATGAAACTATGTAGATGATTATCTCGATTAACAGCAAGCACTGGGTACTAGTTTTATGATTAGGCTGTAATCCAAACAGGATGATAGTGACATTTCGCAATTCCCCAGGAGGGAGCCACACCTGTATGTGGGTTGATGCACACGCCCCTTACACGTGTTTCCTGCTGCTTGTAGTCCTGAAGTCTACTAATTTCTAGACTCAAACAGCAATTCATCACACCAACTCGAGCTACTCAGTGACTCCAGACTTATGCCATGGAGCAACAGTGATGCATCCAGAATTATACTGAATGCTCTGCCAGCGTTTTAGGGAATTTCTAAATAGGAATGGACAGCCATCATTTTTATGATGCTGTCTGCTTTAAAACAGATAAAGCAGACAGACACTTTTTCTCTCTTCACCTTCGTATGTTGGGGGAGGTCGGCTTTTGCGGCGATATCGTGGTACTTGCACAATAGGCAGACCCAAGAACAAAACAGGGAAGTGCTAAATGATAACACTGCTTCATACATCACGGCTCTATTTCAGCTAAAAGCTATTACAATGTTTTCGACCCGTTTCTTCTATTTACCTTCCGTAGCAGGTACAGAATATCGGTACCCAGACTGATCTGGAAATACACATATGGTGGTTGCCTGATTTCACAAGAAATTTTCTTTGGGTATGTGTGTGTGTGTGTGTGTGTGTGTGTGTGTGTGTGTGTGTGTGTGTGTGAGCGCGTACGCCTTTGTGTCTTTAGTTCTGCAAACAGTATAAATTGAAGAAAGAAAGGTCGGTTAAACACTATCTTAGTATTAATATGCAACATGTGACGCAAATGGTTTAAAGAAAATCTCCCAAGATAATCTAATCTTTACAGCTCTTTACAAATGTTTTATTGGTTTTGTTATTCTTTGTCTAAGCCAGGACAGGTCAGTAGATACTGGAGTTCATAACCATACCATTGTCAAAGATAAGGCAATAACCTGTTGGAAGCACTCCGATTCTTTCTAGAAGTTATGCCAGACAACTATGGCCGGTAGTTTCTTAGAAGTTTGCCACTGCCTCCTTTCTTCTCTTTTTTGCTCTAGGAGTTCCAGGTATTCTGTGTCTTTTCTCATGGTTTTCCTTCTGCTTTCCTTGCTATTTCACTTAGGAATGTATTTTCAATTTTTCTCTGTACGACCTTCTTGAGTGTTTCTGATGTGATTTTTTTTTCTTCTAATTGTATTTGGGTCTCTTTCCTTGCTAGTTTATCAGCTGTTTCATTTCCACTTATTCTCACATGGGAGGGAACCCACTAGAACGTCACGGATTTATTTCTGGTTGCCAGGTGTTTAACGGTTTGTTTTATGTGAATGATGGGTTTTTGTGGTGGATGCTAGGTTTAATGTTGTTGCTTACATTGCTTCTCTAGATTCAAATAGAATTACAGCTTTTCTAAAGAGATTGAGTCTATGAAGGAGGTTGTTCACTGCTAAATGAACAACCTACATTACATTACACATTAAAGTTGGTCATATTTTGTCATAAATTGTACATTTGTATGCTGTAAGCGTTTGTATACTGGTCTAGCCATTAAACAATAGTATAAAAATGCATTCTAAAAAAAGATAGCGTTATAACTATTCCAATAACTATTCAAATTATATGGGTACATTTTATTTTTCATGTAAATACCTTAAATTTACACTATTTTAATCAAACTCGCTATGATAAAATAACGTGAATTTTTATAATCAAGGTGTCATTTTGATTGAGGAAAGCCTTACAATTAAGTTCGCATCTTTGCAAGATACTGGATTTAAATACAAAGTTTTTGTCCATTCCACATCAACTATTACAGAAACATATCGTCTTTTTATAAATTTCTTAGACAACTATCTCTGTGGAATCGCAATTTTCTGTGAATTGCAGTTGTTTCGATATCTACAGCTAAAGCAATATTTGGTTCATATGCACATATGATTTTAAATTACTTTGGAATGCTACAATCTACTCATTTCGAAGAATCTGCACTAGACTTCCGGGACTTGAAACATCCAGAAGCCAAGCTGGAGAGCAAAGCTGATATTTCGTGGAATGGCAAAGGAAAATGAGCCGTGAAATGACAATACAGGGCAACGAGAACAATCGACATTCTCATATCCGGTAAACGACTGTAGCGGAAGTTATTGTTTCGATAGAATGGAGCAGAGAGACGACGAGTCGGTTAGAGATTTTACAGTAAAATTCCAGTGCTTCGAGCAAAAATAATAGGGACAGACTTTCTCTAATGTATCTTCTTTGAAAATTAGAGAACATACTTAATATATGTAAACGTACGTGGAAAGCTAAGACAAATTCAATTAATTTCAGCATAAAAACAAGAATGCCCAATTTATAATTTTGACCCGAGCTTTGTATTAGTATTGAAAACAGAAATTGTATGTCGTTACGCTAGTAAATTATAACACGGCAGTAAATTATAAAATGTTATTTAAAATTATATACAGAGCTTTCTAAACTTACAGGTATAATGTGCATATTTTATTTTCTATGTGTTGTATGTAAGAAGAAAATCATTTTAGTCTACATGTATCAATTCTAAGAAAACGTTCAAGTAATTTTTAAGTGTCATGAACTATAACAAAATCGCCGACAATCAACAGTAGTGAAATTAAAAATCGTACGTATTCTGTTATTGCAATGCTGATAATGGAAAATGTTTTAGGATAACTCAGGTCACAATTGCAATAACAAAGTGCAATATTTGCTTATAAATTATTATTAACTACCAGAATATCCAGAGTGCTTCTTTAATTTGCAAGTAAATATCCCTCGAAAATTCATGCACATTGACGCAATTTAAGCCTTTTAAAATTGTAATTATGTTTTACTAAGTTTTCCCTGGATATTATGCCAATAATACGCATTTAGTTCTTGTGGGTAATATGAGTACTATACTATAACAGCATAGGTAATATATTTCTTTTTAGTTATGCTATAAACTCTTGTAACATTATGTACTATTATAGGATACATTAATTATTTAAAATTTATTTGAAAATATTAATAAGTAAACCAAATGACCAGGTCGTACAGTGAAATCAGCTTGAAGTTTTTTTCCCCCTTTTAAACGTTATTTTGAACAAGGGAAACCCTGGGTATTCTCAGCTCTAAACACGAGCCTAGCATTCTTCACCCCTCCAACCCGGTAAGTGTAACCTAAGATGTTTATGGCATTGTGGTTAGGGGTGAGAACAGTTTTTCCGTACAAAGCCAACCGCCTGGGGATGCTTTTAGCGCGGTCACTATACACATTACTTTGGGACCAAAATGATTCTTTTAAACGATGACTTCGGCAGATATGGGGAGGGGGGTCAAGCCACTGCTTCGAGGCATGAGAATTTCGGTAATATACCCATTTTTCATTACAAGTGACAATTCTCCTGACAAACCCATCATCCATGGGATTACGGATAAGCTGACGACAGATATCCACTCTACGTTCAGCCTGTTGAGGTGTCAGTTCACGAGGTACAGATCTACAGCTTCTGTATAATTTTCCAAGTGTCTTACTGTGGCGGTGTTGTTATCTTTTGATGCGTCAAGTACTTCTGTAAGCCCACAGGCAATTTTTGCAGATTTTATCACAAAACTTGGTACGTATCCTAAATAATCCATACTTTAGTTCCTCTAGAAAGTGTTAAACTTTTAGAACTGTTGTCTCCATTGTTGAAACGTTGGAATCATTGTGCCACACGCTCACTAACCACACCTTCTCCTTCCACTTCAGATATTTTTCGGGCTGCGGCAATGACTTTATAATCCTTTTTCCAGTATTGCTTTTGAAGTACTGTAAGATCAAACTTTGTTATCCCCATTTTGAGATTGTTTTTAACAATTGAAGACTGATACATGCTCTCAATATTTGGAACTCTACCTATGACATCCTGTAAATTGCACTGCCAAACCAAAGACACCCATTAAATTTTCCAAAACACCAAAATCAGAAAACGGATGCACTCTCTCCCCGTCAATCGCCTTTTGTACTCTTGCATCATACAGAACCTAGTACTCAAGGGATCAGGTGTTCATTTCCCGTCTGTAGGTTGGAAACTGTTATCCAACTTAGTTTAGTCACTATCCTCCTCAGAGTCTGGAAGGGTGAATGACACTGTGTGTGCGATCTAATCCGTGTTTCATATAATGTTGCCCGGCTGACATGTTTCACTCCGCGTACAACTACCTTCCCCCTCACCCTCATTGGCCAATGCTTTCGCGCCATAGGCCATAAGTTGTGCCTTCCGCCATATTTAGACCTGCAGTAAACGTCATAATAATTGCCAGGCAGATAGATAAAATCATACAAATAAGAATATGAAGGCATGCAAAAATAATGAAGTTTATAATGAAACTGAGCAAGTTGAAACTGAATGAATGAGCAATGAAACTGAAACAAGTTTATAATGAAAGGCCTTCGGCCTTAACCACTGGGATTTTTAAAGACCAGCACATAAACCTTGTAAAAATGCTTGTCTTTCAGTCTTGAAACTCGTATCACGCCATTCTTGTCGTGTGTCCTTCATTCACCCAAGTCTCGTCAATATTTTGCGACTTGTATCTCGGTACAGTCTGATTGTCAAATAACGTCTTCGCCACACAGCAATATCACCCCTGGAGCGATAAGTTTTCCTGTTGTCTCAATTTCATGTCGCGATTTTGCCACACATCTAACACACCTGTAAGTTCAGAGCATTTCTGTTCGACTTCTCTCACTGATAAAGACGGATTCTTCTCTCTGAGTGCATTAAACACATGCATCACAATTCTTTTTTCGCCGCTTTGTAAAGGTTTTCCCTTGAGATGCTTCTGCGAAAAACTGGCTCTAGACTCTGCCATTATACATATACACGCGCAATAAACGATCAATAAAATAATTTAGTTCTCGCACTGGTTATAGCACACCTTCGAATGGCGATATATGACATATCCAGTTCAAAACAAGGTCAGTGATAAAAGTCATATAAACAAATATGTCATCACTACCGCTAAAGCATGTGCTATTGTGCCATGTGCTTAAGAGCAAAGGAACCTCTTTACTTCGTTTAAGAATTAACACGCATTTAAGATAAATCAACTCTGTTGCGTAATATATTTAATTCGAACACTTATGAAAATATAAATTTGACAATTCTCTATCAACATATAAAGATATATCACCATGTTAAATAACGAACTAATTTTTACCGCACAACAGTCTATACTACAACAGCAGTCAATGAGAGGTGATAAGGTCACGTGACCGTTAAGGGATACGGGGCAAGCTTATGTGAAACAAGGCTTAATGTACAAAACGTAAATCAAAATAACTGTCTATAAGCAACATCCTGTAAAGTAAATGGCCGCCGATCTGACCATTAAAGTTAATGACGTGGTATAAAGGAAGAAGGAAAAAAAAAATCTTATATATATTGTGATATCTTAATAACTACGTAGTAAAAGCATTTTTATATGTTGTAAATAAATATTAAAATACAAAAGATTAACAGCACACAAGCTTACAATTCTGTACTATGCTGTCGTGGTCACAAATGAAGATTCCCCATGTCGTAAGGCAGTGGTCGAATGTCCCATGTATGTCCAAGGCTTAAGAGTTAAACTTCGATTGTTATAATATCCGACTAACATTTAAACATACAATATCAACACACATTGCTTTAGTTGTATTCTTCCTGTTGAATATGTATATTTCACTGGAAGTTAAGATTTTTATATTCCTTATTTAAAATGTGTCGTACGAGGGCTGTTCAATAAAGAATGATCACTTTTTTTGACAACGTACCCTTACTCATCCTCATAATTTTTATGGCCAATTTCAAAATAGTCACCCCTGAATGCGCTTGTCCCAGCGTTTCTGCCAGTCTTCAAAGACATGCTGGAAACCATTTTGTGAGAGATCCTTCAAAATCACCTCCGCAGCCTTCACCACTGCTTCTGATGATGGATAATGCCTTCCACGGAGGCGTTTCTTCAAGTTAGGGTATGAAAAAGTCACATGGGGCTAAATCCGGACTATAGGGAGGGTGAGGGATGCACTTTACGTTGATTTTTGCAAGATATTTAGCAAGAACATTTAGCAATATGCAACCGCGCATTATCGTGGTGCAGCATCCAGCCTGCTTCACGGAACTGTGGTCGTTTGCGCCTGATATGGACTTGCAATGTTTTCAAGACATCCCTGTAGTATTGTCCAGTTACTAATGTGTGTGCAGGTACAACATTCTGATAAACCATTCCATGAATATAAAAAAATGAGAGGGCCATAACTTTCCCTGCAGAGGCAACCACGTTTGATTTTTTGGGGATTGGTGATGAAGGAGGTTTCCACACTGAGCTTTGCTGTTTGCTCTCAGGATATAAATGACGAAGCCAAGTTTCACCAGCAGTGATTACGTTTGAAAGAAACTCGCGATCTTCCTCTAGCATCAACTTTAACAGCATGCAGACCTGCATGTGAATGTCCTTTTGTTCGGGAATCAAAAATCTTGAAACCCATCGCGCACAAACACGTCTCATGTGTAATGTGGGTGGCACCCAATAAAATGTTCTGTATTTCAGAAAGTGATCTTAAGATAATTGATCGATCTTCTCTCACAATGGCAGCAGCAGTGTTGATGTTTTAACTGGAACACCGGGTCCACCTTCCTTTGAAATTGACCGTCTCCCCTCTTTAAACACTTTAAACCACCTTCGAACTGTGCTTTTAGGAAGAATAGACTCTCCATAGGCCTCTTGTATCATTGTATAGGCCCCAACGGAAGATTTGTTGAGACGAAAGCAGAATTTGAAAGCCGCATATTGTTGCTTGCGTGCTACCTCCATTGCAGCGGTAGGCGATATTGAACATGTCTGAACTTGCCTGGTTCTCACAGGCGGGAACCAGGAGTACCAACAATGAAACTACTACAGCGTGTTTGTTTCACATTAAGCTAACAGAATATAATAAGACTGAATTTTAATGCGAAAAATTATGACCGTAAAAAAATTATGGTCGTTCTTTATTGAACAGACCTCGTATATGTGAGCATGTATACTCAGACACAAAATGGAAACAACACATAGCTACTAGTTCGCAAACGATGTGACTATCTTTTAAGTCTACTGTATACAATTATAGCTACAGTGAATGTATAATAAAACCATTTCCAACAATGTTGGTGTAGAGAATGTGTAGAGGTAGTCATGAGAATGTAAACGTACAATTCGTGAAGCAACGCTAGACCAAATGAAAACAGCAGGAAGCAGGTGGAAACACACAAAATGACCTGAATGTTGCTGTCCCTGCTTGTTCATGAATTCCTTTCAGATGCTACGTTAATTAGTGAGATGGTATTTCTACCGACTGGTCGGTACATGTTCCCTGTGGAATGTAAACTAATTTGTGCTAAGGCAGCACGTTCCGAGAGAAGTCTACTAAACGTGAGGTCAGCTAAAGCTAGCCCAAGTTTCTTGTACCTATGTGTGACAAAAGATGGTGCATGTAGTTTAACCGCAGTCTTGCAACACACAGTCACGAAGTTTGTGCTGTTTTTTTGTAGGTGGAGTGAGTACAGAACTCTACGCGGCCAATTACTTACGGATCGAAATAAACAGTACAAAACTCTTTATTAAATTGTATAAAAGAAAACAAAATTTTTCCTAGGTGAAACTGTCTTTTACAATAATATGAGATATGGAGAAGACGTTTGTAGAGCACATTGTACGAACCCCAACAAACAGACACCTTCTTTTCTTCTAATGACCGAGCAGTAATGTGTGACTGCCATTCGGTAGCTTATGGGTTGGATTTCCGAGGGCTGCCCAACTTACCTTGGCTTCTTGAGGGTTTTTTATGGTTAAAACAATTAAGTAAATTCTCAACTACCATGATTTGTTTCCCAAAATTTCTCTTTCGTTTTGCTTCTTTCTTACCTTTCAAGTGTGCTTTTAGGTTTCGTGGCATAATCTGGTAACGAACAGATGGCGTGGGTGCTTGCTCAGAAATATAGTAATACCTGTGGACTACTTCCTGAACGAATAGTTAATCACCCTCTCCAGGCTGCTTCAACAATGGGACGGGTCTTTGAGCCTGCAGTTTTAGAGACTTCTGTGGGTCTCAGCAGTATTTTTATTTCTTCAATTTAGCCCTTCCTGCCGAGATGAAGGAAATTGGTTTGCTTGTCTCAGAGACTACGAATGTAGATGTTCCTTCCAGCACAAAAGCTGAAGGCGTCGGGCATGAAACATGTTTTATGAACAGAAATAACGGAACTGCACTCTACACTTCTACAGCCCAGCACTGATCAGATGGAAGCAGTCGAACCTCTAGCTATCGCCATACCAACAGAGATAGAAGTTCATATATATATATATATATATATATTTCTATTTATTTATGTGTGAGATAAAAAAAATCCAAATGTCGTATAGCGACAATGGATCTGATTAGGTCTAAGTGTCTGGTGCATAACTCTACCATTCCCTTCTTCCAAGTTCCCAATGAACCATTAAAAGATCAAAGCATAAGACATTCTATATATTGTCACCGAACGTTGGAAATCCCGATAAAACCGGCCGGCAGTAGGCCCAGACGGGAAGCATTCAGACCACGCCTACCCATTTATCTCGTGTCACCACTGAAGGGATGATTAGGAGAGCGGTACGAGCCCTGTACCGTCTCTTTCCCCTCCCACCAGACGTCTGGAAACCTCGGGATAATTTGCGCACCGCGAAACTTCCAAAACGGCGATTTTCCCTTTATAAGGCCTGCAGTTGGCGAGTCAGTTGAGTTTTCTTGGCGAGCAGCCGTGAGGAGCGCCCAGTGAGCGAACGGACTGGAAGACTGTGTACGTGCATTGCGAGTGCAGAGTGGAACTGTGATGGACGAACTGGTGAATTGTAATTGCGCGCGCTACGTAATTCTATGTAATCAGCAAGTGTTCCAGCTTTAATTCGTTGGAAATAAAGAACATTTTGAGTCTGTGCAATTGGACTTTTAATTTCACGAACCCACAAAGTCACAATATATAGAAAATGTATATTATTGACTAGTTATGATTGTCATTAAACCGTTCACAGTGCAAGTAAGCTCCCATTTTATGATGCGTATTCAAAATTGGCCTTGCCTTGTATATCTGCCAATTAGAATTGTTTATCTGTCTCAAAGATATATTTTTATCCGATATCCTAACGTTAAATCACTATGGAACTTTGATTCCATCTATTCTTAAGCAGAGCTTAGTAAGGTACTTACAGGGTTAGAGTATCACTCAGATTGCAATAGGAGCAAGAATTGATAAAGCTAATACCATCCTTACTTCATTATAGCTTATCGTGCAACAGCCATTCATAAGTTCCGGAGAAATCATTAGCTCCTACTCTTTAGTATTCACTTCACTTTCGATACCAAAGTCCAGCAAATGTTCCTTCAATGCACATCCATTAAAAAAAAAGCATATTTTATCTCTTCATACTTTATTCTGTTCGATTTTACTATCTTTGAGGTGAATTGTTTTATGCCCGCCTCGGTAGCGTAGATGGTAGCATGTCTGCCTCAGGTTCAAGAGGTCCCGAGTTCGAATCTCGGTCAGGATGATTTACCTGGATAAGGTTATTTCCGGGGTTTTCCCTTATCCTAAAAGACAAATGTCGGGCAACTCTAAGCGCCATGGACCTTGGACCCATTTGAGCATTATTTCACCCATTCCATTCATCGTGCGATATGACTTAAAAAGTTAAAGGACGTAAATTATAATAAAAATTATTTTATCATTGATATTGTTCGTAGCACTAGTATGGCATTCCGTTAACATGTTCAATTGTTCATGTAGTATGAGGTCATATGCGAGCTGTCACAATGGTGACTTGATTTTAAACAATGCAAGTAAGAAAGTAATACACCTGTTTATATATTCTGTTATAGTGTCACGTCTTTATTATTGAATAAGCAGGGATTCGGAATTTCTACCTACAGGTTATACCAATTATTGCGGGGCAATAGATTTGAGAAAGATTTACTTATATGCCTGAGTACAAGCATGATCCTAGCCTTCATGGCTGTAGCCCGGAGGAGCACGTCGCCCACGCAAAGAGGAAGAAACAGGGCTACCACTTCCTACCTCGTCACCAGAGGTGACGTCACTTAAATCACGTGGCTCAAGCCACCACTAAAGTCAAATACATAAATAAAATGTAACAATATGTTGTTCAGTAGTAGTGTTGTTACTAGTTCCCATTTGATGTTGGGCTTTGTTCAGAAAATGTACTTCATCCATAAATTCCTAATTTTGTGAGATTATCCATAAGAATGCCTTAATGATTAGGTGCCCATTTTAAAATTCTACAACTTAGTTTAATTAAATACATAAAATATTGTGTTCACCCAAAAATTAATACCAAGGTTTAGTCGGACATAAAAACATTCAGGTTTCCTAAGTAAGAAAGGTATTTAAAGAAAAACTACATGTACAGCTTGTGTAGAATGTCCTGAGCTCTCTTTATGCAAGAAAGAAGAAATGATAAGTGGTAAGAGTATTGCGGGAGCAAGGTACTAGAAGTTTCTTACATTCACAGCAAGTGAATCATCTAAACTTCTTGTATTATGCAAGTGAACTGGTCAGTGCTATTGGGCATCCTTCAGAACATGGGGAATTTTACAACTTTTTATTCATGTAATATACACCATCTTCATCCCAAACTATCCGTTATGTGAATGTGCTATTTAATTTTCTTATTAATGTATCTAGCAATATGAATTAAAATACCATTTTTGGAAATGTATGCATACTCAATAAAAGGAAATTTTGAAGATGCTGGGAAAAGCATGTGGAGTCTCCATTGTTCTGAATGACTACTGTGATCGTATACTGTCTCACTCGTTAGTTGATTCTGGGATATTCTTTGTTATTGAAAATTTGATAATCGTATGACGTGTTCAAGTAGAAAGTGCTTATTCATTATTTTTCTATAGAAAGAGAATTTCACAGCAATCAATTTAAAAATCTGATTTTTGTTTTAGGCTACTTCATTCCTCTTATTAATGTGCCTACATAAAAATTAATACACATACGTAATGAAATGCTCTTTTTAATGTATTAAATGGGCAACATAAGGCTTTTAGGTATTGTTAGTACAAGTGTGAGCAGAGGTGTACTACACTTTAAAGTTTAATGAAAAGATTTTTAAGATTAGGTTAGCTTAGATTTATTTTGCATATTCCAAAATTTTACAATTTAAAAATTTTGGCTACATTTATTAGTCTTTACCTTGTTGCTACCTTGGCTTACATGACACCCTGGTCTTCTGCTCTGCCATGTAGCTCTTAACATTCATGCCTCCTTGTTACTTACTTAGCCCCATTCTTCCCCTTCATCTTCCTTTCTTATATTCTTTACATTTCTGGCCCATTTATCTTTTATTTTCTGCAAGAACTCACCAATACCTCCCTGCCCGTTAACATTTCTATAGTTACTTTCCTCTTCTCTACTTTCTCCCATTTTTCCTCTCAAACCTTTTTTCTCCGCCTTGCGACCTCCTAGCATTCTGTTACACAGTGTTCTATGCTTTCTTTTCCCCCACACAATTCACAAATTCCCTTTTCCCTACCTCTTATCCCTCTTAGAAATATTGTTCCTGTTCTCATCCAAGCTAACCCTTCTCTCTATTGCCTATTGCAGTGATCTATATATGCTTCTTGTCCCCAATTTCTTTTTATATGCTTGTAAAATTGTAATGATTTCATATTAAAATAAACATAAATAAGTCGAAAGTTAGGGTCTTCAAGAAGGGAGTTAAACTAAAAAAATGATGAAAAGTGGGTACTAAATGGCAAAAGGCAAGAAGTAGTCAATGAATTTAAATACTTAGGAGTAAGTTTAAATAACAATGGAAAGTGGGGAGCACACAGGAGAAAAATTGAAGCAAAAGGAAGAATTGCAACGAATGGAATATAACTATGCAAATATAAGCTAGAAATAACAACCAAGTGGTTAGAAAGAATGTATTAGGCACTTGTTGAATTCAAAATGTTGTACGCAGTGGATAATGTGTAGTGTTTAACGCCCGCTTTTACTACATACGGCACCGCAGGCGATGACACTGATGATATATGAGATGAAGATGGAGCACCAGTGGAATGAGATGGTGGGGGAAACCGGAGATCCCGGAGAAAACCCGCCCCAGCGCCTTGTTGTCCATCACAAATCTCACTTTGCGGTCGCCTGGGATCGAACCACGACCGCCTTGGTGAGAGCCAAGCGGTCTAACCACTGAGCCACGGCGCGGCCTGTGTATGCAGTGGAGATATGGGGCGGGGCACAGATGTAAACAAAACCGTGGACCAAAACTACAGAAGGTTTTGTAAAGAGCTACTAGACTTACCAAAATCAGGGGAACTAGCTTTAGTAGAATTAGGATAGAATAGAAAAAATGGAATAATAGTGGAAAGAATAATAAAATTTTGGAAACGATTTATAAGGAACAATACTCTTTTGTTAATACATACTATTACGGAATAAACTCAAATAAACTTGAAGGAATATAGTTACATTTGTGTAAAGCTGCCCTGGTGTATAAAACAACTTTTTAAACAATGGAATGTGAAGTTTGTAGATTTAACATTTGTGAGATAAATATTTTATGTCGCCTAAGATGTAAAAGCGCTAGTTATAAAAGGGGATTACAAGAATGATGTGAAAGATTAAACCAAAGTAAGGGTGAGTTATGGAATAGGTAACGTTGAAGGATTAGAGAAAAGAGGGAACGTACTTAGTGGCGTAGAGGCTCTATACCGCGATACAGTGCCTCGCTTGACTGCTGATGCCCCTGGACTAAGAGTCACCTGTTAGGGAGGAGATGTAATCTCAAAGATATTCACCATCCGATTATATTCTGTAGCTTGGAAATAGTTGCCATTCACGCAACTGGGGAGAGGGTTAAACACAGGATCTCTCTTTGGCAATGCTCGCAGGGAAGGAAAAGTGGCTTATAGAGGGTGCCCGGCTAATTTGGTGCCGTATTCTGTGGTCATTCCTCTCCGTTAATTACGTTAGAGAGAGCCTAGGGGAGAGAAGTTGCAAGAATTCTTCGAGGTGAAGCTAATTCCGGCAGAATGTTCCCCAAAGCAAAACCGAACAGACCAAACGGCAAGGGGAAAACAGAAGCAATATATGGGGAACTTGCTGCAAGTTTTCTAGTATACAAACCGATATGGGGAAGAGGGGCAGAAGACGCGTGTTTCTGGTTCCTCGACAAGGAGTATAGCAGCAACATTTAAACCCTGGTGTGTCAACTATGAACTACATAACAAAACTAACAGCTACAAAGAGCTGAACATGGAAACAATATTTACTTTTCTGTGTATATATGTGATAGTGTGGTTTGTGTGTGTGTGTGTGTGTGTCTGTCTGTCTGTCTGTCTGTCTGTCTGTCTGTCTGTCCGTCCGTCCGTCCGTCCGTCCGTCCGTCTGTCTGTCTGTCTGTCTGTCTGTCTGTCTGTCTGCCTATCTGTGAATAACTGAAATTTGAATTTCGGGATGGATACGAAACATTAACACATACCAGATTAGCTCAAAATTATTCGTGAATTGGATTTGTATGCTTTGGAAATGTGATTAAAAGACTTTCAAGTAAGTCTCCTCACAGCAAACATGGACAGTTTTTAGTTAATTGGTGGAAATTAATCATTTTTCATTCTAGCCGTATATAGGCTAAGGCTTTTCATAGACAGTCAACATGAAGAAATCAATGCCCTGGCCGGGATTTGAACCACGGATCTCCTGGTTTCCGTCCAGTCGCTCTAACCCATTGAGCTACCATGGCCAACTTGCCGTCCTACCAAATTCTCCATTTGACTCGTATATTTTCCCGGTAGACCACTAGGGCTCTCGCATCCGAGATGCACCGTTTGTTGCAACTTACTATCGTAAGTACTTGAGTCCAAGGCTTCATCATTTAACTCTTAATATTTTATTTAATTGATGGAAATTAATCATTTTTACACACTAGCCGTATATAGGCTAAGGTTTTTGTTATATAGTCAACGAGAAACATTCAATGCCGGGATATGAACCACGGATCTCCTGGTTTCCGTCCAGTCGCTCTATCCCTTGAACCGTGGTTCAAATCCCGGCCATGGCATTGAATTTTTCAAGTTGACTCTATCTATCAAAGACCTTATCCTATATACGGCTAGTGTGTAAAAATAATTAATTTCCATCAATTTACTAAAATAATAAGAGCTAAATGATGAAGCCTGGGATTTAGGTACTTACGATAGATAGTAAGTCACCACAAACGGTGTATCTCAGGTGCAAGAGCCCCTAGTAGTTTACCGGGGAAATATATGAGTCAAATGGAGATTTTAAAGTCAGGACGGCACGTTGGCCATGGTAGCCCAATGGATTAGAGCGACTGGACGGAAACCAGGAGATCCGTGTTTCAAATCCCGGCCTTGTCATTGAACTGTTCATGTTCACTCTATCTTTATGCAGTTATTTTCTCTCAAGCTGTTTTCTTTCTGAAATACTGAACTTTGAATTTATATTAGTCTTGCTAAGATGCGACACGAAGGTTTTAAAAAAAATCACTCTGTTCGAACTTCTCTTTCCATGACAAAATGCCTCATTTTGAAAAGGTTTAATATGGAAAGATAGAGCCAGACTTAAAACTTCAATGCCCTAGCCGGGATTTGAACTATGGATATTCTGGTTGCCGTCCAGCCGCTCTGATCAGTATTTTCTCAGATAATTTTCGTTATTGGTTTTAATTTGAACATATTTATACTTTTCGTTTAGTTATGTAAACACAAACACAATGGAATTTTAATCATCACATCGCGAGTAATGACCTGGAATAATTTCCTATTTCCATTATACTTATGAGGAAGAATGTGATTTATTAGCTCTATAAACGTTGATGAATATGAAGTAGACAGCAGAATAAAGTATGTATGTAAACCATTTTAGGAAATGGTTTTGCTGATTCTGGGAACCTGAAAACACGTATGATTGAACAACTTAGGTATGAAATTGTAGGTGGAAATTGGTAAGTAAAAACTGGTTGTTTAAGAGCTTAAAGCAATTAGTCCTGAGCGTAAAACAAGCATCTTCTGTATAATCGTAACATTTGTCGACTACGAGCTGCAGTTCCCATTACATTTAATCCTCGGGATTCAGTATGGATAATTAAACAAATAGAAGTTAAACTGGTTTCCCGTTGGTCAAGTTATTTGTTCCTTTTGTGGTTTACTCCTCTCTTGGCTGGTTTTGCTCCCCGTAACGAGACCTGATCTTTATGTAAGACATGTCCTAGACAATCTACTCCATGACCTCTAATTGCATTAGTCTTTGCTTCATTACACGCAGCTAAAAGTGGTTCTCCAACAAAACCTTTTCCTATATAGTAGTATCACCGGGAAGTAAATGTTACTAAACATTTTAATAAACTAATTTTAATAGGGGAGATGAGCCGAGTTCCGCACACCTAAGTTTCTTTCAACATTTAAAGAAAATGAAATGGAGAACAAGTAGCGTGTTACTATTATTGTGAAACTAATAACATACAGAAACCGCATTAGTAATGAACATTCGTGAACGCGAGTCATGTTTACTGTTAAAAACTAAAGTAAGTATTACTGATAATTGCGCAGCTCAAAAAGTGTTTCTTAGTACCGGACAGACATAAATAAATACATATTTCTAAATAAAGCAAAAGGAACTGCATGATAAATCACAAGATAATTATTCTTATCATAATTATTGTATTTTGAGATAAAAACAGAACACGGTAACATAACATACTTTTCAATACCTTCTCTAGATAAGATCACAACAAAATAAAAATGTCTTAGAACTAATGAAATATTTTTTAAACACAGTGATCACATCCATAAAAATCAATGCTCTCTTGCGATGTACATTCAATATGTGCCCACCCTTGCACGATACACACTGAACCCAAGCCTCGTCTGTGATTTCTAAGCAAATTATACACTCTGTTAGAACTCTTCAATCAACACTGGTTTTAGTTCCATAATTTAATTTTCTTTTAGTCCTCTAAGGCTCTTCGCTATTTCCAGTTTCTGTTGGTACAAAGTTAGAGCTAGGTTCTCTATAGTTTTATTAATGTTAGTCTTGCGGCTCTTTACTATTGATTTGTCCTTCTGTTTTGTGCCTTTTTCTTGCAACATCAACTTATACAGAGTCGATGTTAATGTTTCAGCAATATATATTGCTACTCCCAGGCTCATTGATCCTTCTATCACGTTCGTTATTGCTTGTTTCATATTTTCTTCTAACCATTTTCCTTTCCTTTTAGCCTTCATGTTGACAGGAATTCCTACAAACAAAAATTAATCTAATGCCAGTGCAAATTCAGGGGATACAAATATACATTCGCGTACGGTACTGAGCAACTCACACGTACGAATATATATATATATATATATATATATATATATATATATATATATATATATATATATATTGTGTTTGTGTAGTCTACTTAATACCAAATAATATGAGTACAAATACTTAGTTCTTCACAGGACAAGGCAGCAGCAATGTCAGCAAGTTATTAACAGCACAGCTCCATTTCACTATATGACTTCTCTGAACGATATCTTCTGATTCAGCGGTCAAAGAGGAGGGAAAACGTTCCTTTGGTAACAAAGATAGTGGTTTCTCTAAATACACACCATGGGCTTTTACTATCTATCGGCAACTACGAGATACACCGTGCGGTACTGGGCACTGTGCGTTACTTTGCGCATATTCCATACACGTTAGAGTTACTGTTAATTGTAATTTTAAAACAGAATATATAGCAGCTATAGAGAGTTATATATATATCGTACAAGTCATCGTATTATTTACAAAATCACAGCCATTCGTTTATAACGTATAGTCATAAAATTAATATATCCACGTTACTTCATTCACTATAAATATTTTATCAGAAATGGTGTTAGAATGCAAGGAAGGCAAGGTGTTTCTTAACAGTGAATATAAACAATACACACTCGTCTTCTAACATGAAGTATCAATGAAAACTTAGACTAGAAAAATTTAAAAGCAGAAGTTTTCAATGACGGCTAATGCTATATAAATGTGTCTTTGTTCACTGAATGGACTAAGCAAATTGTCTGTACCAACCTTACGGCTATTCCCTCCGTGTTCATAAGACCATTTTTACCTTCTGACTTCTAACAATATACCTCAGGTGGTCTAGTTAGTGGTGGGATGAAATTAATTTAATGTTACTGTAACGACGATGTATAGCTACCCAATAACAGCAATTATTGTAACGGAAATGTAACTAGTTGGGCTAACGATTACCAAGGCTCTAATCCTTGCTTGGATGTTGGCGTCGCATATCAGGAACTTTCATCTCAGCCAATTAGCCAGTGTTATAGTGTCCTCTGCAAGAGATCATCAGTGCCATTGTTGAACTAATACACCATCCGATTAGAAAAATATCTACTAATTATGTGCCTTGGCCCCCCTTCTCGCGCACGCGCGCGCAAACACACACACACACACACACACACACACACACACACACACACACACACACACACACAAGCACACACACGCACTCGCCTTTCAAAATGTCATTACCATTCTTTAACATCCTACAAGAATAATAATTATCCTCCTCAGTGTCTAAGACTGCTAAAGGCGACATTTTCTTTAGGACTTGCTGATTTAGCGTTTTTCATTTGTTAACTCATGTCCCACTGTTTTGAAGAATGTTAAACATACACTATATTTTATTACCAATTTTCGAATCATTTAGTATTACATACCATCTTCTGGGGTGATTTTGGGCCACTTTTTTGCACATTTTAGAAATCTCTTCTTCGAATTTAACGTTAATATGGAAACGCTTACTACATATTTGTATCATAGCAGCAGAAATATCAATCTTGTACTGCAATCAAGTTATTCCTTAATGTTAACTGATACCCAAAAAAGCTATTCAAATATGGCCCAATGTCACCTCATTAGGTAGGTGACTTTGTGCTACCTGTAATTTGAGTACTATTCAAAGTCAGAAGCTTGTCGCCCAATGTCACTCCATGGAATGAGAATATTTGTTCCAATAAAAATAGAATATAATATTTTAATGTCAGGTTATTGCTCTTTATTGTTGCAAAAGCTTTTGAACTGAACTTCGTTTGAATTTAAAAAATTGTTACATTTTTTCCAAACTATTTTGCATTTCAGAAATGTCATGCAATTCATGCTTGGACACTTTTAGAGTTGGCTCAATTTTCTTGACTACATATTTATATTCATAATCTTCTTCGTCTTTCTGATCAGGCCACATCGACAAACGTCCACTTCTTCGCATGACACTAACTCTTGCATCCTGTTCATCCATTGCTATAACCCTTCCTGAAAAGCATTCTCCCTCATACTGCACAGTGATGAAATCAACCAACATGTTTCTCGGATTTAGTGCGAATGCTGATTTCTGGTTTACCGGATTTTGGAGGATCTTCACTGTCATCAACGGAAAATGGACTGTTAGAACTCTCCTGATAATGTATGGTGACATCATCACTGCTGCTGTCAAGAACTGAAATTCTGGCTTTTTTGTTTTTCTTTTTGTTGTAGACTTTGATGTTGATGGTCCAGAAAGCACCTTTGCTCCACCTGCTGATGCGGAATGCTAATTATGCAATTTTGATATCAGTGTGTTCCTATGAGTATTGTAGCTTTCTTTCAGCAGAGCGTACTGACAGAGTTTTTGATCTAATTTCTCTAATGCGTTCTCTAATGTAGATTCGCTGTAATTGCGGTACGGCCGGTTTCGTAGCTCCCTTCGGTGTTTCCTTGCCATTTTCCTATTCTAAGTTTCCACCTCATACATAGGAATGCCATATCTGCCACAGAGCTTATATTTTCGTAATCAGTATCCAAATAATAGTCCAAACAAACATACCTTTAATTTGAAACAGAAAAGTCTTCACCTCGATCCACCTGAGAATATGCAGACTTCACTAAAACCACGTGCAGACACGTTTCCACAAATCTTCACAATGCTGCCAACTTTAGAAGGCTAAGCAGTTTATAAAGCACTCACCGTGTGGTGCCAACATTTATGCAAGTGTTAAGAGTATTACTACAACCTTATGGCATTTTCAAATACCATTCGTCGCTGCTTTCTTATTAAGCGCGTGGATGGCACAAAGTCACCCCAGTCGACGGCAGGTATTATTTCCAGATATCACTCAAAACCCATAACATGGAGTTTTGACGTATTTCTGTTATCCAGAGTATTCTGGGGCCAGGGCACAGCTAAAATGTGATGTTCCTCTCCCACTTTGCCTCATTTGGTCAAACAAAAAATTCTACCTAATATTGTCCGGCAAGAGAGCATGTGTTGAAATGTGGTCATATGACGCTACCTTGTTGGTTTGTGACGGAGAGCTCTCTGGCGAACCATTGGGGAAGTTCGTGGTTCAAGGTCTGTGGTAAGACACAAATGCTGCGGGTTGGATTTAGCGAGGCAGTTCTAGTACTTTGTTTACTATTTAACTCTACAAAATGCACAAAATTGTCTATACTACCATCTGGTATCAAAACAAAACAATAATTCTAGTTCTATTATTTTTCTTGGGAGTCCTCTCGAGCTCTATGCACTAAATTACAATTTTCTAAAAGAGAATATTCGGGATAAAACCGCAGAGAATTAAGATGTTACATACGAGATAAGTTGGGTTAGACCTTTTTATACCTTTTTTTTAAATTGGATTACTGTTAGGACAATAGGTGAGGTGGTTAAAGTTGTTTCTGTGTCGGTCAAATGCGTAGGTAGACCTTGACGAAACTCGCCTCCTAACCAATAAGGTGATTTCTTTTCTTCTTGACAGCCATATTCTCAGCATCTGAATTCAGGAGGTTAATGCCCGATTTCACAAACATATGTTAAGACTTAACACAAGTTTAGCAATAGTTATAACAAAAATTGCATTTCTCCAACAAGTGTTAGCTTAACGCTAGTGTAAAATCTCTTGTTAAACTAACAAGCTAAATTTCTGCCGTTAATTCCTTAACAACTGTAAATAGTCAAGATGGCGGATGTGAACGCAGCTGTTGTCGATTTGCTACATTTAGACCGTCTAAATGGCATTCGTAATAGAGTACGGCCTATGAGGAGAAATGACTTTGAGGAGCTATCAGAAGAAAATTTTCTCCTAAGATATAGACTGTCGAAACAAGTTGCTATGAAGGTTATTGCGGAAGTACAAGAGAGTTTAGAACATGCATCGAAAGGAATATGCCGTTCTCGCCTTTGCTTCAAGTATAAATAGCTTTGTTATATTATAATTCACAGAATTGTGTGGATAATACAGTATCCACCTCCCGTTTTGAAGAGTTCAAGTCACTCGTCACTCGTCACTTGTCCATCTTCGCTCCTCGTTTTAAATTTACGTAATACTGAGTTAGAACATGCATCGAAAGGAATATGCCATTCTCGCCTTTGCTTTAACTGTTAATAACTTTGTTATTTTATAATTCACAGAATTATGTGGATAATCACTGTCCACCTACCGTCTTGAATCGTTCAAGTCACTCGTCACTTGTCCTTCTTCGCTCCTCGTTTTAAATTTGCGTAATACTGAGTTATAACATGCATCAAAAGGATTATGCCGATCTCGCTCTTTGCTTCAAGTGTTAATAACTGTTATTTTATAATTCACAGAATTATGTGGATAATACATTGTCCACCTGTCTTAAAACGTTCAAGTCACTCGTCACTTGTCCTTCGCACCTCATTTTAAATTTGCTTAATACTATTTCGTGCTTCTAGTAGTGACACCTGCATTTGAATTAAATTCGTTTCCAATTTTTTCCCACGTGATATCTTTCTCTTTTACATTCACCGCATCAGTCATCTTATTTTCCACGATATCCTTAATCTTCGTCACCAATTCAATTAACAATTCTTTCTTTATCGATGATAAATTTGTCTCACGGCTTTTGTTTACGATGTTGTTTACCCGCCATTTTTTCGACTGTGTGCAGACGAAAATGAAAACAAAAGCACATCGCAGTACGTTCAGAAAATAATACGACTCATGCCTAGCATTCTATAGTTGTAATATTTACAAGTCTGTTGGCGTTAACAGGTGTTTGTTAACATTTTCAGAAAACAGGTTGGCGAAATGGAAGAAATTTAACAGTAGTGTTAGTGGTGTGACAATTGTTACGTTGCATTTGTTAACGTCGATTTTAACATCTGTTGCTTAATTCATGTTCAATCGTAATGAGCTTTCCTTCCCTATATTTGTATCACGCCATGTTTACTTTAGGTTCTCAGCACAAATAATCTGAAATGCTATTGCATTTTACAAGTTATACACCACCACAGTAATACAGCAATACAATTTTAATTTGAGATTGCACCAAATAAAGAAGTAAATCTGTATCGACAAGGTTCGTATTGAAGCCTGCAGCTAATCAAGCCATTAATGTCATGTAGCTACGAAATGTGATAACCCCAAAAGAACTTAATTGTTCCTGGTAACCGTTACACGGGACCGTTGACATAACAGTTATTACAACTGTTACTAGATGTCTGTCTGCTCCATTTTTCCGAAATATTACTTCCGTTTTTCTCGATGTTTCTGTTTTATAATTAACAGAGCGTACCTATATTCAGTTAAGCTCTTATACCTTCATTGCGTATTTTATACAATTTTATATAGCCTGTGGTACTTTTGAGAAACTTCTTCTCTAAAGCCGGTATTACACTTTCCAACTTCTTTGTTATTACCCAGTCTTCACATACAAAGCAACACAGGAACAGCTACTTTGTAAGAGTTTGTTTCGTATTTGCTGATTTTATTTTTTAAAGTTTAATGAATCCCACACCATCTGGAATATAAGTAATTTCACATATTATTTACAGTTCTGTTTCTCTCTTTACATCAAAGTCGCGTTCTAAACAACTGAAGCTTGATACTTGCATTTATCAATCTCATTTTAGACCTTACGTGTTCATATTCCTCAAATACTAGTATATTGTGAAGACCTAACCAAGGATGGTAATTGATAATTATCACATGTCCAGACTTTACATGGGGGGACAACTCTTTATGTAGGATTCACATGCTTTGTGGAGACGTTGGGATGTTCTGTAAGATTCAATTACCTTACAAACTACCAAAACTACAATTTAGACAAGAAAAGGTTTACCAGAATATGGAAGATACACAAGTAGCTACATGGTTTTACCTGTCCTCTTAAGGTGCGGGCCACGTCCGTTCTCGTCGAGTGTTGCTACATAAGCGGCAGAGAGACTTCCTTGTACAAGCTTCACTATCAAGACGAGGGAGAGGTCACGTGACAATATTAATGATTTCTTCGAGCTTTTTATAATTATAATTTATGCATTCTTAGTTCGTTTATATAGCCCTTCCTTAGACAATGTAGAACTTATTTAAGAAATATTTCTGACCAGGTCTCACATAGTTTCGTAAATATTGTGGAAGAACTCATAGGTCATTATGAATACGAGTATATCGGTCCACGAAATTACATTCTTAAGACGTAAAGGGGGAAAATACACGGGTCATTCAAAAACTAGTGGCAACACTGCCTACATTTGTCTCTATCAGCGGTATATCATGTAAAGTGATAGCAAATAAAAGTAAGGTCATCTAATGTTTGCTAGGTGTGAGTTTGAAGATAGCACATTTTAGTAAGTTTAATTGTAGGCTGTTTACCTGTAGTGCTCTAATTATGTTTGGTAAATACGAACGAAAATGCTTCATTAAAATTCATGTTGCAAGAGGTATAGTGCTCGACAAGGCCATACAGAATTATTGGAAGATTGTGGCAGATAGACTTTACCATATTGTACAGTGACTAGCTGGGTAAATGCATTTCCTAAAGGAAAAACCATGGAGCTGGCAGACGGCAATCAGCAAGTGATGATGTGCATGTGAATGCTCTTAGAGCACTGCTAGAAGAACATCGTTGTTGGACTGCTACTGAACTAGTAAGGAAAGTTGGCAGCTGCTCCTGGTACGATTATCCACTTAAGAATTCCCGCCTCGGTAGCGTAGATGATAGCGTGTCTGCTTCACGTTTAAGAGGTCCCGGGTTCGAATCTCGGTCAGGCTGGCTTACCTAGAAAAGATTTCGCCAGGGTTTTCCCTTATCCTGAAAGACGAATGCCGGGTAACTATAAGTTCTATGGCCCATTTGAGCCCTGGGCTCATTTAAGTATCATTTCACCGTTCTGTTTGAGGACGTAAAACTACACAAAAAAATCTCCACTTAAGAAGAACTTAAAGATGAGGAAAATCTGCGCTCGATGGGTTCCACACAATCTAACAGAGAAAATGATGTGGCAGAGATGGTAACAGCGACATCACAATTAGAACTCCTGAACGTGAAGACGAGCGTTTTCTTCGATTATCATAACATTAGATGAAACCTGGGTTCGACGCTTCCAACCAAAATTAATGAGACAAACAAATGAATGGCCGCACATCATTCACCACGGCCAAAAGAGTATTGTCAAGAACAGGATCCACTTAAAGTCATGATCATTGTTGCTTATGATTTTGACGGTGTTCTTATCACTCATTCAGTTCTTCAAGTAAATCGGATGCATATTACAATCACTTTGTGGAATCATTTTCGACCAGCTGTGCGTCGTAAATATCTAAATATCCTGAATTCTCATCCCATTGTGTTACATGATGGCGCTTGCTCTCACATGTCCACCCGTGTTGTTAATTCAACTATTGTCACTAATGTTTGAACGACTTAAGTATTTTAGATAAAGAGAGACAATTTCACAAAGAACGGAGAGAGATTATGAAATGATTTAAATCGTTTTCTAAGTTTAAAATGCCACCCTGCGTGTGCTAAGCCAACTGTCCCGATACGTGCATAGGTTGTACGTTGAACAGACGCTATTGCTGTCCTTAAGATCCAGAGTAAACTTATTTGGAAATATACACAATTGTTTCGAAGAATATGGTGAACCAATTTTGTTATATGCAAGGACGTCGTATTGGTGTAACAGCTCCAGTACCTGAAGTCGCAGTTTCGATCCCCTCAAACATAGATTTCTCGTTGTTTATTCTGGGATGCTTACCCTAATTCTATAGTTTCCTTTCCATCATTCATTTCTTTCATTCTATTTCCTTACTTTCAGCTATGCTTCTACAGTACGGCCATTGGATCTCTGGCTCTGATATTTTGCGATTGCAGGAAGCGGAGGGGAAAGGTTAATAATACCACCATACAGTAATGGGCAATTAAAAAAATATCCACAAAATTATCTTTAGAATGAAAATATAGGACTATATATTAGCTTTAAAACATTGAAATCCAACTTACAATTTCACTATCTTGCAAGATATTCATTACAGCGCCACTCTATTGGAATATTTCTTTGACACATTTCACAAGCGCTAACTGCTTCTGTTGGTAGTATTGGGAGTCTGTACATCCGGTGTCGTGGTCAGGAAGTTAAAACTGTTTACTAGTGCCAATCAGCATTGATGCTGCTAGGTGTGGCTTCCGAATCCAACATCTTGTTACCAGTTTGATTTTGTGTGGACCACGTGGCTACACTTGCTTTTGGTGCTTGCGTTGGTGAAGTTTGACTGCTATTTTGGGCGAGCTTGAATTCCGATTATTAGTGTTTGTAAATCCTACTATCGCTATTAAAAGATGGCTACTGGTTCCTGAAATGCGCAAATGCATGCAATATTTAAAATACGCATGTTCCTCTGCTTGAAATTCCCGCTAAAGAACTGGCAAACAGCCCGCTCCCTCTCAAGAAATATCAAAGCCGGAGAAGGCCGGCCGAACTGTAGTCTCGTGGTGTAAGGCGGTATCCGATAGGTGGCGCTGTTGCACGCGTAGGTAAAAATATTCCTGTAGAACGTAAAAGGCTGCCAGGACATGGGTCTTTCCGTGCCTCAGGTCTGCCTAAATTCTGTTGGTGTTCTACTATCCAGAGGTGGCGAGTCCGAGTTCCGCCTTGGTCATTGGTATATGTATGCATTGTACATGTGCATAAAAGTACAGAAAAGAAATAGAGTAAAGAAGGAAGCGTAAACCGGCGAAAATATGTGGCGAAAGGTATATGACACCCTCAATCATCCCTTCCTCCTTGGGGAATTAGTCACAATAAACCTGAAGTACAGATCAGTAAGCCTGAAGGCGCCGTTGTCTGCTCTTTACTCTTTACAGCTAAGGATATACGAGAGTTGTTCAATAAAGAATGATCACTTTTTTTTGACTACGTGCCTTTACTTATCCTCATAATTTTGATGGTCCTTCTCAAAATAGTCTCCCCTGAATGCGATGCACTTGTCCCAGCATTTCTGTCAGTCTTCAAAGATATCCTGGAAACCATTTTTGAGAGATCCTTCAAAATCACCTCCGCAGCCTTCACTACTGTATCTGATGATGGATAATGCCTCTCACGAAGGTGTTTCTTCAAGTTAGGAAAAAGAAAATAAGTCAAATGGGGCCTAAATCCGGACTATAGGGAGGGAGAGGGATGCACTTCACGTTAATTTTTGCAAGATATTCAGCAACATTGGCAATATGTGGCCGCGCATTATCGTGGTGCAGCACGCAGCCTGCTTCACGGAAATGTGGTCTTTTGCGCCTGATATGGACTTGCAGTGTTTTCAGGACATCCTTGTCGTATTGTCCAGTTACTGATGTGTGTGCAGGCACAACATGCTGAGAAACCATTCCATGAATATCAAACAATGAGATGACGATAACTTTCCCAGCAGAAACAACCACTTTTGCTTTTTTGGGGGGTTGGTGATGAAGGAGATTTCCACACTGAGCTTTGCTGTTTGCTCTTAGGATCAAAATGATGTAGCCAAGCTTTATCAGCAGTGATTACGTTTGAGAGAAACTCCGGATCTTCCTCTATCATCAACTTTAACTGCATGTTACCTCCATTACAGCGGTAGGCGATACTGAGCATTTGTGAACTCACCTAGATCTCACAGGTGGGAGCCAGGAGTACCAACAATGAAACTACTACGGTGTGTTTGTTTCACATTAGGCTAACAGCTAAGAATATATTTGCAACATACTTCTACAAATACTACAGAAATGTAACCATGTGTAACTCCTTATTGCTTCTGATAAGAGGATTGTTTTTCATATGTACTTATGAAGTCACGTAGCATTAATCCCTATTCCTCATGCAAATATGACATATACTCATGTTGGCGTGTCTCTGTTGATGCTCATATTTGCATCGTATTCATGTAGGCCCGGCCTCTTTAATTTTTCATGAACTAAAACAGTAACTTTTTCAATCCCTGACTTTGATAATCTAAATCTGCTATGACTCTAATTTCCATTCACATTAATATTCTTTTGCATTGATGGCTTTAAATGAATACAAAACAGTTCGTAAGAGACTTCAAAGTAGATGCATATAAAGTGTCAGTAAAATTAAAGCAAGCTTTCAACCGCAGTTAATGCATGGTGATGGTGACTGTATTTTAATTGCACTGCTTCATAAATGTTAACGAGCGGTTATTTATCAAGGGTTATAGCGACGGGAATGAAACGATAGCAAAATATTACTTATTGTTGGTGCTGAACATTAGAATTATGGAGAATGGTTCATGATTAATAGTCAAATTAAGTGTAAATAGTTTTTACAGAGTGCTATAGCGATAATATTGGATTTGTTGTTATAATTCTCTCTCACATTATGTAATACTGTAATTGGTGTTCTATATATCTCATATTAGGATACAAATAAATAAATAAAGTTAATTGATAGGAGATTTCTAATCAACAAAATTAATTTTGAACTTTAAAGGAATATTTCACTTAAGAGATTAAGGCCCGTTTGCATAAAAGATAATGTAAGTTCAAACATATGAAAATGATTTTCAGTCAAGCTGAACTTAGAATTTTGGTTGTATAAACATTGATCTAAGATCAAACCTAACTGCTGAATTTTCTCCAGTTAACTTGATTGAACCTAGATCAGCAGAACTGCAGAATTTATACAATAGTTTCTGAGAAGAAATAAGTAGTGCAGCTTTAAATAAATAGTAAATAAATCATTTTTTGGTTACTTGTATAATTAGCTTCTTTATTTCACAAACGGATGCTAAAGATGCATTGTTTATGTTCATAACCTATACATTTGTATTATTTTCAGAATTCAGATTACTCTGATATCTCTGATGATTAGAATTTTCAATTTGAAAGGTCTCCTCCTGTTTTCAAACACAGAGGAAATCACATCTCAGAACTAAATGACAGAAAATTCAAAATGAGATTTCGACTATCAAAGCGTGTAGTTGAACTGGGTCATAGTCTACGTGCACAGTTAGGAACTCAAACCCTGAGGAATTTTGCACTCAATCCAATATTTATGATCCTGCTCACATTACGGTTCTATGCAACTGAAAGCTTCCAAATGGTGATTGGAGATATATCTAATATAAACAAAGGGATTGCGTTTAGAACGATACACAAAGTTACAAGGGAGATTGCAGCTTTAAGATCTCATTTCATCAGGATGCCTAAAAAAAGGGTTAAGAAGGGTTATGCGAGATTCAAAGTTAGTGGAACGCATCTTCTCTTGTGCTTTAACTTCCTTTTTATATACAAATATAATAATTTCTAACTTAAAACTTCACCTATCTTCCATTTTTTTATATATTTTCCAGCTCACACATATTGTAAACAGACGAAAATGATAATGATGTGCATTGGGCATATAATATAGATAAAGTAAACAAAATTAACTTTTGATAAATATTTTTTCAATATGGAGTACACTATTATACTGTTTATTTCAAATAGCATTATTTCTAGGACAAATAACCATAAATCGAAAGATTTATTTAGCTTTTGTTATGTCTAGATTGGCTGCTCTGTGTACTTGAAGTAAACAGAGTCAGTAGTTCCGATAATTCTCGAATCCTTTCGATAAAACACGAAAGTTGCAACGTGTTTGGCGATTTTGCCACATTTGGTTTTGTGATCTCAGATCACTCGTTCGTCCGCTTATTACATATGCCTGCCAAGTGTGGGGAGCCGCACACAAATGTCATCTGCATCGTCTTCAGGTCATACAGAATCGCTTCATGCGCATCGCTACCAACGCTCCATGGTTCATCCGTAATCAGCAGCTCCATCACGAACTAGGACTGTTACCTCTTCACGACTACATTCGCAGGGTCGCTCGTCGTTTCTTTTCCACACTGCAAGAAGTTCCAGGAGCTGTGCATTATAACATCGGCGTCCGCACGCGCCAGCCCTCACGCTTGAAGAGGAGAATACCACAGGGCCTGCTTCTAAGTGATACCTCTGACTCGAGTGATTTTAGTGCTTGATGTCTGTCTCACACCTTCTTACATCTCAGAGAGTATTATTGCAGTTCTAACTAAATGTAGTTAGGGGGCGGCCTGCTAGCCTACCCCTGAGTGTTATTGTTCTTATTGTACTGTTACCTTCTTTTCACTCTGATCTGTAAAGCACTGCACTGCTGATCGATCAATAAAAAATTATATAAAAGATCAGTACTGAACGGTGTTCTTCTGTTCTAAGATCAGCATAGTACAACCCACGCGGGTTCGTAAACTTGGTTCAGTTTTGATCTTCGATTATAAATGAACTGCAGTTAGCGATTTTTATGCAATCGGGCCTTAACGTTAATTTTTATGTTTTGCTTTAATTTTCCATATGTTTAAATAACACTTCTGCGAAGGTTTATTTCGAAATTTCATCAGAAAATGTGTGAAATGTAATAAAATGTCGAATTTATTTTGCCACGTTTTCTACCCAAATTATATCCTCCAAAAACTAACCCTGTTGGAATATTACAAAATCGAAACTTGATACACTTGGAATGCATATATTAAGAATATTTACTGTGTTAGAAATAATGCAAAATACTGAATACCTCTAAGGAATATTACATAAGCACTTGAGGCTCTATCTCGTTCATCTTCTTCCTTCCTGTTAAATGTCCCTCCCTGACATTGCAGTTCGCTCATCTTCTTCTCAATGCCACTCTCGATAATTCTCTGAAAGTAAAACCTCTCCAAAAGTTTGAAGCTTCTGCCCCTGCTGCTGCTCCTTTTTCTGCTTCTCTTCTGCTAAAAACCACTTCCTCCCCTCCACCTCTTCATACGGAAGTGCCAGAAAACGGAAAAGGTCTAAGAACTCTCATAATCCTCAACTAATCGAACTCTGCTGATGCCTATTCGATTTGTTGGAATCGATTTCCCCAAAGAGGCGTCTGTTCGAGATGATGGGAAGAAGTGCTGAATAAGAAAAACAGAAGAACATGTTCCTTATCGTCATTGCGAACAAATGTAGCGAGAGTAAGAGAGACAAATGAATGTCTATGTGGCATTGATGTCTTTTTCCTCTGCTTGGAAATGGCTCACAAACATTCTAGTTTTTCAGCTCTACACTCATTGAAACGAACCTGTACTACACTGTTTCCTTAACAGGGTCATTTATTGTTCTGTAATGGTTACAACCGTCGTAATTATTTTGTGTTTACAAGCAATGATCAACTGTTTACGTTTTATTGTGCAAAAAGTAACAAAAAGTATTGTTCGTGGTAACAGTCTGATCTGTAGCGGCGGATCGTGATAACAGGGTATCTTATACCTGGACACTGCAGTTCGGCAACTGAATAATATAGCTATCATGCTAAAAGTGTTACCCAAATTGTGTTTTAGTAAATATTTATACTTGCTCTGACCAAGCGGTTCCAATTTCACCAACTTTATCGTTGACATGTGCTGCTAAAATATAGTAAAGTGTACAGCCCTAGTTAATACTTTTTAATTCATGGCACTCTTAGTAATATTTTTTGTTACGATGCAGTCGGTATGGATAAAAAATAATAAACAATAAATTATGAAATTCTCCTTCCTGATATATGGTTCGCCAAAGAAAACGTCACTGCAAAAATTAATTCAAAATAATGTTCATTATTTATTGCACATAATATCCAGTAAATGCATAATATAAAGAAAAATTTTATTATTTCAGCAGAGAAAACTAAAATGATGGTTTTGATAGTTAAATACCCAACACGGTCCAAAATGCTCCTTAAAAACAAAATACTAGAACAAGTTAAATATTTTAATTACTTAGGATATGATATTTCCTATGACCGTGACAAAGATTTAAAACAAAAGATCTATAAATTTCAGAACATATATGTGGCACTATAAAACGAACATTGAAAAACAAAACCAGAAGGGATACCGTATTAAAATTTTATAAAACTATGGCAGTGCATGTTATATCTTATGGAGCCGAGACCTGGACCTTGTACAGAACTGATAAAAGGATAATTGAAACGGCTGAAATGAAATTTTTGAGGTACGTATCTGGCTGTAGTCTTAAAGATCACATTAAAAGTGAAACAATAAGAGAACAACTAAAAATATTTACTTTAAATGACAAACTCAGGGAGTAAAAACTGAAATGGCAAGATCATCTCTCTCGAATGCCAGAAGAAAGACTCACCAAACAGGCCTTGCATTATAAACCAGTTGGTATTAGAGATGTTGGAAGACCACGGAGACGCTGGGAAGATCCCTTCTGAGCCGAAACAGGACTATCTGGCCTATCTTGAAGGTTGGTGATAATGATGATGATTGATAGGAAAGCGATGATGGAGAAATTGGTGGAATGCAGGTGGGGGAAACTGGAAGACCCGGAGAGGACCCAGCGCCATGTTGTCCACCACAAATCTCAATGTGTGGTCACCTGGGATCGAACCTGGACTGCCTTGTTGAGAGCCCAGCGATCTAACCTCTCAGCCATGGTACCTATGATCGGAATATTCACTCTATATAGGTGATTCTAACTCGCAAACTCTTGAGTGTGAGGCAGACACGCTACTCCCACACCATAAAGGCAGACAAAATATAATATTTACCCCAAATTTAAAACTAACTCTCACATATTTATATCGAGTTTCCACGATGCACTGTCCTGGTATGCGTGGAAGGCGTTGAGTTCCAGAGTGAACCGACTAAGAAAAAAAGAGATAAGTAGACGGAGTAAAGTTTTCATTCACTCTAAACCCCATAATAGCTCTGAGACATAACAAATACTTCTGGAAGTTTCGTGCTTTCATCTCCCTGAATAATCCAGAAATTCTCGTACTTGTACAGTATTAAGCATGCATACTTGCGAAGAACTCATTGAATGAGCTATTCCTGATACACCATAAGGTGCTGGTCCTGTGAGTGAAATTATGACGAGCAGTGATTGCTGCTACTGGGAAAGATTAGAGAAGCACTGTGTTTAAGGTTTCAGGGAGCGAAGTAAAAGTAGTAGAGGGGCTTTAGGTAAGATTCACTTTACCGCTATGTGCGAGGAAAAGCAAAGTAACGCCAAAACATTCAAGTAAATCACAATTGAAGTGAAAATTATTAAACTGCTTTAGCCAAGTGATAACTAAATCTAAACAAAATCGGAGCGTTCTTTCTGGGTTGAGGCTCTTGGATAATTGATGTAGCCAAAATCTTATTTTATCCAGTCTCGTGGAAACTTTTATGGATCTCAAAATGTTAATTTTAATTGAAGATGCAGAGTTGGCTAGTTCAGATACCAGATACTTATACACGTTTCGGAATCGGAACTTGTTGCCAGCTTCAACAAACATCCGATTTGTTCTTCTGTTACATGTTATAATAACAAACCACAAAGCCCATAAATTTGGCTTGTTGAGTCTTTATTTTCACTTGGGTAGTCATGTATTGGTCTCAGTCTTTTTGGGCATATTTCTATGCGGTATAGTTAAATTTTGTTACACATATCACACAAACACACACATACACACACGCATGCACACACCACACACACACACACACACACACACACACACACACACACACACACACACACACACACCCGCTGTTTCGTGGTATGTCTTTGTGCATATCAGATGATGGGAGCCGTGGATAGATAGTGTGGTCACGACATGCCACAGTTCGAAATTTGAGGTCATTTCATGTTCGATCTGTGACGAACAACTTAGACCATACTTCTACTGGATTTCTGTCCAAAACTTCAGTTTCCACAGCCTTGGTGTGTTGTAGCATTTACCGGAATTTGATATCTTCTTCTAGTTTTCCTAAGCAACAGGTACAGTAATCGCTATCTTGTATATTTTGATAGTCCAGATGCTCTTTTTAAATATTGTTACATTGTTATTTACGTGGCCTGCAGGGGGATTACATGGCCATTGCTGTCTTGTTTTGGAGAGAAAAACAACTTAGGCACCTTCAGCATGAAGCAGTAGTTGGGAAATTGTCTTTATTGCCTATTGGTGGGAAGGAGGGAAATGTATGCCCTCAAGGCCAGACACAAAAGACCTACGCTAAAGATCTTTCTAAACCGTATTTTGAGAAGGAGCCAATTGCAGAAAGATCTGGCAAACATATACACCGAAAAGCCCGAGCAAGGCCGACAGAGTGGTTCAGTACAGTGAGCAGTATGAGAGTAGTGTGTGATTCCAGCTGAGAGTGGTATATTTCAAGCTCCGTAATAAGGAGCCGGAAGGCCAGGAGACGGGCAAGGCTTCGGGTTAGGGATCGCTCAGTTGTTTTCACAGCCGGCCTTTATTACTTATGTATTCAGGGATGGTAATTCATAACTTATATATGAATATTGGAGTTGTGTTTAGAATTGAAGTGTAACTCTGTGTTAACCGTGGACCTGTGCCAAACCTGTGTCAGAAATATTATAGCAGCCCAAAGAGTGCATGTTACAGAAAGTTGAAGGAACAAGGTAGAGACGTTTAGAAGTGTTGCATATGTGTAAAAGAAAGGCCAATTGCACGTTAATACGGAACTAACATTTGGTGACAAATAAAGAAGTTTTGCGTCTTTGTTACAGATGTAGATTTTGCGTTTATTAAAGTGTGGTTCTTCACTGTGAGGTCCCATTTCATGTTTAGAACATATTGTGGACATGTGTTGTGTACAGACAACGGTGACGGTTTTGATGAAGTTTCAGAGGTTATTGGGAAGCGAATTTTCAATATTTGTCAGGTGACTGTTACTTTCTCTTTTTTTAATTTACGTCCTCCAATGTTAAGTCATATCGGACGATGAATGAAATGGGTGAAATGCTGCTCAAATGAGTCCGAGGTCCATGGAGCTTAGAGCTACCCGACACTTGCCTTTAGGATAACCTAACCGAGGTTTGCTCCCCTCGGTAGCGTATATGGTAGCGTGTCTGCCTCACGTTCAAGAGGTCCTGAGTTCGAATCTCGGTCAGGGCGAGTTACCTGGATAAGAGTTTATTCGGGGTTTTCCCTGATCCTGATAGACGAATCTCAGATAACTCTTGAGCTTCATGGACCCCGGACTAATTTGAGCTTCATATCACCCATTTTATTCATCGTCCGATATGACTTAACGCTGGAGGACGTAAATTACACAAAAAACGAGATTCGAATTAGGGACCTCTTGAACGTGAGGGAGGCAGAAAGCTACCATCTACGCTACCGAGGCGGGCGTGACTGTTGTGCTTTAATCTGTAGTTGTTTCTAGCAGAATTGTGTGAAGGGGTAATTTATTGTTCACGAGACTGTTCTTGTGTTTTAAGCTATAAATATATTTCCAGGTATCCATTGTTTCTAGCAGATGTTTAGGAAGCTATAATTCATTTTTCTGGAGCTTAATTTGGTTTACGTAAGCTATGGATCTCAATTGCCCAACGTTTCTTGCAGATTTTCACACATTCATGAGCATGTGGGTTGATTGTGATGAATTATAAATCTAGAAATCAAGAGCTGTAAAGATGTTTCTGTATTATTGAGATATATGCATCTCGTATGTTGTTTAAACTATTATCAACATTTTATAAATGAAAATATATGCATTCTTAGTTAAGCCGTAAAATCGCCAAAACTGCCCTTTACAATGACATTGGTATACTACTTCACTCGTATAATTTAAAATAATGCGTGTACATTTCAATTGTTTTTGGAGTTATGACATCTTACTGTGGTAACAATATCTTAGAGGCTATTTTAATCGTCTTAAAGAAATCTTAGTTAAATTTCAATTTAACTGAACCAAAAAATTGCTTAATTCCCATATATATATATATATATATATATATATATATATATATATATATATATATATATATATATATATGCTACTTTTACTATAACTTCTTTACCAAGCACGATTGTTACAGCTTTTCAGTTTCGTAATAATCTTCCTGTGCCACCAGCTTCAATAATAATCTCAGGGATGCAGCAGTAGAAACTTATGTGGTATCTAACTAACTGCTGTGCTGTACTCAGAAGATCGAGTTTTGCGATCCCGGAATTGCACAACGTTCTTCGTGTTCTTCTGATAGTGTGACATCAAACAGATGGTCGCAACCTGTCGCAAAAACACACAACAAAATAATAATGAAATATACGATGTGCAAAAGAGACTTCTTGGGGACGAAGAAGAAATTCCAGTATTAAAATAAGGAGTTAGTCTCTTTTACCTAGGCCTACTGCTTGTTATACATTACGAATTGTATCAGGTGGTCCATGCAAGCCGTCCTTCATTGAAGTTAGTTACTCCCGGATAACGCGGACGCCGAAAGGTTTGCCTAAGCATGTCAGTAAAGGGGACGCGATACCAATCAGGAGACCTTGCTAAAGGTATGACCAGGACTTGAAAATTAACACCTAGCTAATGTAATTGGTCCCATAGCTTACTGCTAGAGCACTTGCCTACTGCGATGAGGTACCGGGTTCGATTCCTGGGCACGCGTAAGGTTACTGTGTAGGAGAATGAATACGCACAAGGGCCAAAGCATATTAATTATATGATTTAATGCATATTAGCATCTCAATGCTGACTTATAAACAACACATAATGCAGCAATGGGTGATTTTCAATTAGCAATATTAAATAAATTATATGTCGTGAAATGATCCTGATCAGTGAGGAATTTCAGGAGCCCAGTAATGTAGTTTGTGTATATTTACAGTGGATTCGTTGGCGAAATAACATTCATCCCTTCGTAAAAACTCCATGATATAATCCGGATTTACGTTGATTTTATTGAAGAGAGGTCTGCAGTACGATGCCCGATTTGGACATCGTTTCCAAGTAACAGTTGATGTAGGTGCTTCAGGATCCTTTTACCGAAGACTTCTACACCCGCAGGCCTGCTGCAGCTCATCTTTGTCCTAATTACGATAGAAATAGGCTGATATTAATGGATAAAAACTAATGACTTTCATAAAATTAATAATAATAATGATCATAATAATACTATTATAGGTACATACCTATAATGCAAACTAGAATTAAATAACACGATAACGTTATTGATTATACGAAATTGTATGCACGCAAAATGTTAATTTAAGCTATGTTTACGTTGCATGGGATTTGCTCCAAAATACACAATAAGCACCGGGAAACATCTCATAGTCACAGATTGGTATTTCCACGACACGCTGTACCTGGAAAGATACATCGGTACATTGCAGTTGCTACCTATTTGACTATAAGGCCCGACTCGAACTATAGACGGCCATGCAACTAGGTGCTGGGGGTAGGGTCAGCGGCCCGTTTGATCTGCTGATTGTGTTTCCTCTTGGGCGTGACCTGTTGCCAGTCTTCAGTTGTATTGACTGCCCATGTTTACTTAAATAGACATTTAGAGCGTCAAGACGGGAGCAATGACAAATTTTTTAAATTCAGTGGAGGCTATTTTGACATTAATCCCTTCAGCAGCCTTCTCGAGTAGTTCCGGGAGTTTGTCTTCTACTGCCTGCATGTATTGGAGACGAGCTGTTTTCTTCATCTGTATCCATTCTAGTAGATTGGGTTCTATTGGTGTGGGAGGATGCCTGACTAGAGGAGATTCTACAAACAGACCAATGTCGTTTGTAGAAGGTGTGGAAGAAGTATCCATGGCAGTATTCATATCTATGTTGAGGGATGACAGATAATAGCCAATGGAGAGCCTCAAACAATCAAAACGAAGCACTTTTGTGCATGCAAAAAGGGCACACATGCCCCTTTTGCTGTGTGAAGTGAGAAATGCTGTGATTTTTGTGGGAAAGTTACATAAACACTGCACAGCACACGATATCAACACACGATGTTAGAACTTTTTCAATTTCAACACTAGTGGCACAGAGCACTGTCTGTACACAGCAGCTTTACAAATGCATCACTCACATAAAAACACGTCCACACAGTCCGAGGTCTCGGAGAGAATTAGTAAGTTGACGTAGAGTAAGTTATGAAACACAAATAGAGCGATTGGAAGCTGCGTGTGTCTATATGATATGTTTTCTCGCGCCTGCCGATGTATGACACATTGTTGTCCAGAAGACATGATTATATCTCAACAGAGTATACATACACTGGACTCACCGTGTATGTACGATAAGCTGAGGTAAACATCTCTGTGTTGCGAATTTTTTCCGATACGCCTTCTCGCTTTGTCATGTAGTACATCAGAACGAAACCAGGAGAAAGCGTACGCACATAACAGCACCTCTCAGTGGAGCCAAGAGCAGGTGCACGTCGTCCGGGTTCTTCCGGGTGGAGGGTAACACGCCACGGTACCTATCTGCTGTGCGGATATACCCGTGCGGTATAAAATATGTAATTTGCACGAACTTGCGTGTCGTTGTGTAATACGGCGCAGTTGGCCTCTACTGATGCTTCTGGTGCCGGGATGTCTCTCCGATGAAGGGGCTAGTGCCCGTTCCACCTCGCTTTGGGCGGTCGCTAGCGATCCGTCAAGCAGACGGGGGAACCAGTAGCGAGAGACCAGATGGAATTTGGTTTTTGATTAGGTTTTTCCAGGCCGTGCGCGCGATCTCGGGCGCAGCTGCAGGTGTCACCCTTCCAGCCACGACCAAGGTGCGGCTTGAGCTGGCGGTGATTGGGGATGAAGGAGGAGTGGCAGACTTTACCACGCAAGGGCATCCTGGGGAGACGGTGGTCATATTGACCCAGTGTGTTCACCAGCTGGTTTGGGTGAGGAGTAATCTTGGCATACAACGTGCGCGTTCGTTTATGCACAACGTCCTCAACGTATGGTATGCCAGACTGGATGTGCAGGAAGTGTGATGGGAACCTGCGGTCGGTACTGTAGATCATCCTTAAAGCCCTGCTCTCTGCGGCCTGCAGCCTGCGAAGGGTGGTATTAGCCACTCTCAGTGGAGCTTCACTTTTAATTGCACTTCCCCTTTGAACAGCTGCGACGAGGTAGCCCTTCTTGTACTAACGTATGCCGGAAACATTTAACTACAGAGGACGGCTTGCGTGGGTCACCTGGTACTTAATACTGAAATATAGTCTTAACTTTAATGGTAGTGTTTTCGAAAAGTGCTGTAATTAAAAATGGCGATTCCCTTCGCCTATTCGCAGTATTTTGCAAATTGAAATATTTACTGATTTTATTGGCATATTTAAAATCAACTTAATAAGCCGTGTGGCATTCTAAGAATTTTGTGTAAGAAATTGTTTCCCGATCTATATTTTTACCTTGGTAAATGAGTTGTTTCACGTTTAAATTGGCTTTATTGGTTGCTTCACATTGTGCTAATATGAACTGCGAGCCATATTAAGTAGATTGGTTGCCGTGTACGACTGTATTTGCACCATTAATTTATGGAGTACACGTGGTACCAGCATTCCAGAGCAGGGTAAGTCATGTCTCCTTAGAATTAATCTTCAGAGATAATGAATCTTTAGCTTATTTACTGGTCTTAAAGAAGGAACAGGTAGTTAACACAAAAAGGCTGTAGATTTGTCTTGTATATTTTCACCATAATTAACAAATAATCCAGATATTTTATATAAAATACCGACAGTCCGATATTTACAGATCTCTTCAGCAATTACTTCGGAACTTTTCAAATTGTAGTGTTATAAATCTTGATAGCCATATAATTTTAACAAATGTCAAATGCAAAATTGTTCATTAAACCGCAAAACAACTTTTCTAATATTTGACGATCACTATAAAGTTAAAATTTGGATTACTTACAATCAAAGTGTTTAAGTAGAATTTTGGCAATACCCAAAAGGTCTCCGGACCCAAATGACCTAACTCTCAAAGCGTCTTTAAACCCCCATACAGTCACTCAACCCGAAAAGGTTGTGGCGGTTTCTAGTTACACGTGCCTTGCTGCATGTTTACCCCCACGTCTCGGGAGAAAAGTCTTGTCCATTCTGGACTCCGATAGGACAAACCCGTGATGTTTGCATCATCAAGCCTCAGGTGACGTGACGTATCTGTGCGGTCTAGGATGGGGCCGGAGAATTGTGTGTAGCTCGGCCCTCTAGAGTAGAGCCAAATAATGTCAATGAAGATACTATGAGACAAAGAGCAATAGTTCTTCTGAAACTGGTGGATGGTTCAGCATTGATATAGCATCCCTCTATTAATCTTCTGTCACAGTTATTGGACCTTCATTTTTCTTGGAATTATTTTGTAACACACTTAATATTCCTCTGCTAACCTTTTGCCGCGCAAATAGTTTAATCTATGAATAGTAATTACCTCATTCAAACAGGTCTCGGAAAATATGCGAACCGCGGAGCTATTTACCCAAGGCTCGCACATATATGGCGAGTCAGTGCGCGTACACTCTACTCAAATACGAGAGTTATTCGTAAAGTGAGGGCCAATTCGCCGTAACTCATCGAATTTCAGGTGAACATTGAAACACTCTTGCGGACCAACTCCGGGCATGTCTTGCGCGTAAACGTTACCATTCGCATTGGTAGTGGTGCAGCGTGCACAGTGACAGTTAAAAGTGTTTCAAACAATCGAGTGCCCTGCCGACTGTGAAATACAGTCTGTGATTCGGTTTTTGATGGCAAAGAACATTTTAGCAGCGGACATTCATCCACAGATCAGTGAAGTGTACGGCGCCAATACGATGAGTGACAGCAAAGTGTGTTCCAGCTTTCAAAGGCGGACGCAACAATATCCATAACGAACTGCGATCAGGCCTGCCATCAGTGATCACAGAAGATTTGTTCAATGCAAGTGGATGAAAAGATGCGAGAAATCCGGCGATTCACAGTTTTCACTTTAGCAATGGAATTTTCGGATGTGGGTAGAACAACTCTGTACAAAATTGCCTCTGAAAATGTAAATTTCTCAAATTGTGTTCACGCTGGGTTCCAAGGCTGCTTACTGAGGAACACAAAATGACAAGAAAGGCTCGTGCACTGAACTTTTTGAGCCGATATCATGAGGAAGGAAATAAACTATTGCAACACATTGTCACTGGGGACGCAACGTGGGTCTCTCACATGACTCCTGAGTCAAAACGTCAATGGATGAAATTGCGCCACACGACATCGCCAATCAAGTTCAAGGAGACTATCTCAACACAGAAATTGATGGCATCCACGTTTTGGGATAGACATGGAGGGCTTCTAGTTGAGTTTATGAAACGAGGGACAACCATGAATACAGACGCTTTCTGCGTTACCCTGACTAACCTCCGACGTGCAATACAGAATAAGCGACGTGGCCTTCTGACGTCTGTTGCTGCATGGCAATGTCCGACCATATTTTGCCAGGTGAACCCAAGATCTCATCAGTTCTTTTGGATGGGAACAGAATGACCACTCACTGTGTAGTCCAGGCCTGGCGCCGAGCGATTTTCACTTGTTCCGCTACCCAAAGGAGTTTCTTGGTGGCAAGCGCTTCCGCATGACGAGGTGAAAGAAGCAGTTGAAGACTGGTCATTCTCACAATCGGCAAACGTGTATGACGTCGGTATACAGAAGCTTGTAGAACGTTATGACAAATATTTTAGAAAAATATGGCAACTATATAGAAACATAGAGAAAGTTGTAAGGAATCCAATAGAAACGTTTTGCAAATATCTATAATGGTCTAATTTAAAAAAAAATAGCGGACCTTACTCTACAAATAACCCTTTTACAAGTCTAATAAACAAAATAACACGTGAATGCAGCACTTGTCAGTGAAGGCCAATACGCCTCAACGCTCTGTCATGTAGTAGAAAGTATTTCTATGGTCAAAACAGTAATGTTTAACGTCAGTTACGTACTACATGAGTGTGTGCAAGATCAGTGACAAACAATCCTCTGACTGCACTTTTAACTTCACGGCTTTTGACAGTTTATTATTTGACTTTCTTTTTCATGTATTTGGTTCCAGTTGTATAGTTGCTTTTCCTCACCGTCGGCATAAATTACAAACGCATATATGGTTAAATACAGAGTTTAGTATTCAAATTTGGTGGCTTGAAATAATGGGAAAAAGGTTTTAAAAGCATTCCCACCTCAACTAATTTTTGTACAAAAATAAGTTCATTATAACTTTTCAGTATTTTTCTAATGATTTTTTTTAAATACAGCTTTGTGAAAAGTTGTTAGCAACCTGGTGTTTCATTTTAATTGTTAGAGATTATGATGTCTATTGGTTTATCATTTACAGAAAACTAATCAGCTGCTATAACCTGTTTTCTGTTTTAACAGGAAAAGATGAATAAATTGTTTATTTTGAACGTTTCAATAGCTTGATTTATTTGTAAACCATAAGAGGTTGAGGAACATCTTACTACCCAAAAATGTATACCTCACAATTCTCTTAGATAAATTGGATTGTGGACTTAAAACGTTCCAAATATCCTTCTCTATTAGTTTGTTTCAGAATAGCCCGCCTCGATAGCGTAGATGGTAGCGTGTCTGCCTCACGTTCAAGAGGTCCCGAGTTCGAATCTCGGTCAGGGTGAGTTACCTGGATAACTTTTCCGGGGGTTTTCCCTCATCCTGATAGACGATGTTGGGTAACTCTAAGCTCCATAGACTCCGGACTCATTTGAGCCTCATTTCACCCATTTCATTTATCGTCCGATATGATTTAACGTTGGAGGACGTAAATTACAAAAAAAATAAAGTTTCAAAATATTCTGTTATGTTAAGGTGGTAAGTCACTTTTACTTTTTCAATGGTCATGTAACCAGCAATGAGCAATAAACATATCACATAGTGATCCTTTTTAAATGTATCACATTAGTCTACTGCATTACATACACCTAAAACAAAATATCTAAATCTATAAGAAAGTTTATCTAAATTAAAAAGATATGGATAAAAGAATACGCTTTTGTAACACTCTAAAGGAAGTCATGTTAACATAACCCATCAGATCCTTTTTCCTTTTTTGTAATCGATATTTTCTGAATGCTCGTTTAAAAACTTTTATCGTACTAAAAAGAATGTAGCTTGCATTTTAACAGGTTCTGTTCACCAAACAGGTTTTGCTAATGGATATTCAACCTTTCTAGCCTTTCCTTTTTACTCAGGCGTTCTAAAGTGACTTTGTCATTACCTAAATGGGTTTCTCTTGAAATGTGAAAAATGTTGTGCCTCTGTTAGAGCCCCAATATATTGGAGAATGCACAGAACAGACAGGTTTTCACAGTTGTTGAGCTCTCCCTGAAAGGAAAAAAGGTAGCGCTTCAATTTAAGTGAAATAGCCGAGATTATTCTGTCAAAAGGATCGTTAACACCTGGACGTCACCAACTTCAAACGCACCTGTTAGTACCATTAATAATGGATCTCCGTTCAACTCCCAACTTTCTCTTGTTGTGGCCAGGTAGAAGTGAGTTAAAGACAAATTATCTCTGTTTCCTGTCCAGCCACTAAATATCCAGTCTTTGGAAATAAATTTGATTCCAATCTCATTTACTTTATGGCACTTCATCTGTGGCATTCATTTATCCATTCATCTACAATTTATTATCTAAAAATGTATTCTTCTGTTTCTTTTGTCAATTCAAGTACATTTTCATTACATATCCGCACTTTTGTTTTTCATATAAGAACGATTTGTTATTCTAAATCGATAATCCTAATTTGAAACTGAATAGCTATTTAATGGCTTTGAACTGTCATAGAACAAAAAGAACAGATGTTTCACTCTATGATTTTCTGTGCCCAATCTTGTACAAAACTTTCTTACAAACATTTATTCTTCGATGTGATTAATCATGTTAATCCAAATAAACATTTGTATAAATAGTTTTAGAATGTATTTCCTTGTAGTTGCAACGGAATAGGAGAATGCAAGCCTTAAGCGGTACTCAAAACGTTTAAGAGCTAGTCCCGACGTGATAACTTCAAAATTTCATTCCCCTTCCTAAGCCAGAACGAAAAGAATACAATCGATGCAGTTTCATATGTCTACCTTGTAACTATATTTTAATAATATATGAATCACAATAGATGAAATTGTAACAATCACTCCTAATTAAACATTGTGAAACTCTGCTCAAGTTTAAAAGAATGACATTCTGCCTCAAATCTGAAAGGGGTTCAAAGCAATAGCAATGAATTTCTCAGAAATGCTTAACTGCGAGGGCTGTTCAATAAAGAACGATCACAATATTTTATTGACAACGTAAGTTTACTCATCCTCATAATGTTTATGTTCCTTCTAAAAATAGTCTCCCCTGAATGCGATGCACTTGTCCCAGCGTGTCTGCCAGTCTTCAAAGACATGCTGGAAACCATTTTTGAGAGATCCTTCAAAATCGCCGCCGCAGCCTTCACCACTGCTTCTGATGATGGATAATGCCTCCCACGAAGGCATTTCTTCAAGTTAGGGAATAGAAAAAATTCACATGGGGCTAAATCCGGACTATAGGGAGAGTGAGGGATGCACTTCACGTTGATTTTTGCAAGATATTCAGCAACAACATTGGCAATATGCGACCGCGCATAATCGTGGTGCAGCATCCAGCCTGCTTCACGGAAATGTGTTTTGCGCCTGATGTGACTCGCAATGTTTTCAGGATATCCCTGTAGTACTGTCCAGTTACTGATGTGTGTGCAGGTACAACATGCTGATACACCATTCCATGAATATCATAGAATGAGATGACCATAACTTTCCCAGTAGAAGCAACTACTTTTGCTTTTTTGAGGTTGGTTATGAAGGAGATTTCCACACTGAGCTTTGCTGCTTGCTCTAAGGATCAAAACGATGTAGCAAAGTTTCATCAGCAATGATTACGTTTGAAAGAAACTTCGGATCTTCCTCTAACATCAACTTTAACTGCATGTTACCTCCATTGCAGCGATAGGCGATACTGATCATGTTTGAATTTGCCTGGTTCTCACAGGCGGGAACCAGGAGTACGAACAATGAAACTACTACGGTGTGCTTGTTTCACATTAAGCTAACGGAATATAATAATATTGAATTTTTGTGCGAAAAATTATGACTGTAAAAAATTATGATCAATCTTTATTGAATAGTCCTCGTACATAAATAAGCTTGAGAAGTTTATATGTTTGAACGAGATCTAAGCAATTTTGACGTAATATTTTATTTGTCTTATTACGGTTTACGTGTTATGTAGAAGCCATCCAAAGCCAAATGGATTACAAAGCCTGTTCCCAGAAAATTCAAGATATACCTACGTTTCATTTGTCTTAAAAATCTCTTAAACATAAATGCAATCTAATTACACTGTTAGTCATTGTTGATAACATTAAAATTTTCCAACAATGTTGCATCTAGAGGATATGAACAGTTCGGAATGGGAAGTTTAGTTTTAATTTTTTTTTTCTCTTGAGTTACTCATACTTACACAGACCTATTTTCTAAAAATATCTTTTTATATTCAGCGACTTACAAAAGGTGTATTTTCGATGAAGCTTGGGAGTACATACTTCACCCGCGCATGGTATCAGCTCTGGAAAAATATTATATATCTGGGTCTTTTTTCACCCCAAATTTATTCTAACAACTATGTGACCATAAAATGTAAAATATTTCCACAAAAATATTGACTTTATTTTGAGACCAAAGCACATCTTTTAACTTAAAACTCCATTGTTGTAAGCTAATTAAGTTATGTACTTACCAAGTCTGAAATATGAAAACGCAAAATGTTTACTTCATTTACTTCATGGTATATAACAACACTGCAATTTTTATTATGATATGCATAATCAATTTATAAAAATCCTGTTATAAACAAAGATCTACTCATTCTCCACTTGAAATGAACACTCTTTGCACAACACTTTTGCTCTTGCGTGTTCTTTGCAGATAAATTTGTGACTCTCATCACATTGATTATTCACTTTCTTGTCTTTTTACCTTGGGCAACAATAGCATTTTTTAGTTTCAGATTTGGAACCCTGGATTTACTTTTTTCACGTCTAACTTCCACAAAATGTAATTGCTAACACTGTTTGTATTTTATAATAATTTGTAACAACAATTCATGTGTTTGTATTGTCTACGAATTTGTAGCAACAATGGGCATACAAGTGAATGTTTATAAGGTGTGTTGTTGCTAACTTTTAATTAGTGTGGTAAACTTGTAATATAGCGTGGAAAATCACATATTGTATACCTGGGGTATTTTCTGATCCTGTTACAGAAAATTCAAAATTCTGTGCTACCGACCGACATATTACCATAAATATTTTCACCTTTTAGGATAAAAAGTGCATAAAAAGTATATCTGGAAGATGAGAAGTCTACGTTCACATTAAAACAGTTTCTATGTAGTTAAAGCAGCCTTGGGGCTAACAAGGACCCCAGACACCAAGCAAGGGTTGAAGCATAGTACAAATGTATTTTTTTATCTTGAAAAGTGCAGAGCGATGCGCAGTGGTATCTGCACAAGTCCACCTCAGAACGGTTGCAACTGGAGGGGAGGGAAGGGCAGTTGCGTACCAGTTGCGAGCAACTAAACACTGCAGAGCTACTCGGTAACACTACAGCTTGTTTCAAAATGTGCTTGTCTCCTGGTTCCAAGAGACCATTTACAAATGACTCCTCCTAGCAGCACATTAGGAAATAAAGTGTTACATTTAAAAACACGAGAAGTAATAACCAATATCCATAGATTTATAAAAAGGAACAATGGTCTGGGCCAGCTGGAAGGGCATCTGAGGCAACCGTTGTGTCTGAAAGCAGTTTAGGAGAGTTATTAAGGAAAGAAAATCCATTGGTGCTAGTGCAACAACATCCTTCTCTATACCCAATAAACAAAGATTAAGAGTATGCACAAAATCTAATTTGGAGGTTTTAATTCAGAAGTAGTTGGGCGAACTATGAATATTTTTAAAGCACAGAAAAACAAAGACCAACTTTGAAGAAAGTGCTTATGAAGCTAAAAATTCTACTGACCTCCAAGGCAGTGTCTGAACATTAAGAAGAGTTCTTTTGAAGCTCGGGTTATTTGAAAAAAAAAAAAAAAAACACTAAGCGTTACAGACAAATTTTAATCGAACATAGCACCATACGTGCAAAATGGCTAAATATTTACGAAATATTCGGAGATATCGAAGTGAATTTTGTATAATTTATATGGATGAAACTTATATAAATACAGCACATACTAGACTATATGCCTGGAGTGAAATACGTTACAGGGACTCTGTAGCGATATTGAAAGTCCGACAGTTGTTTATCATGCCTGCTGGAGGAGAACAGGGTTTTGTTCCAAATGCCTATGTACTATTTAAGATCCAACAAAAGCGAGGAGATTACTAACATAGTAAGAATTACAACTTAGTTTATAAGAGCTGCAAAACTGGCTTCGAGAATGAAATTTGTTTTCAAACACCTTATGTACCGTCCTCCCCTCTCGTAACCTTACGCGTGTGACGCATTGTGGCGATAGGTGCACTATCCCCACCACAGTTGCTACTCATCCCTACCGCGCAGGATTCCTGCCAAGATAAAATAATACATCTGAAAGTTGCATGTATATGGAATGTTCTATTGGTTTACCGGTAAAATTCGAGTCAGTTTGGGAACTTAGTGTAATGGTACCATGTTATCATGGTAGTTTAATGAATAAGAGCATCGAGAGAGAGAGAGAGAGAGAGAGAGAGAGAGAGAGAGAGAGAGAGAGAGAGAGAGAGAGAGAGAGAGAGAGAGAGAGAGAGAGAGAGAGAGAGAGAGAGAGAGAGAGAGAGACTGGGAGATCCCGGCTACGGCATAGAAGTTTTTAGTCTTGCTCTACCTTTCCAAATCTTGCCCTGCATACTCTTAGTGTGAAAGAGTAATTAGTGTACGTGAATTGATCTAATAGTGGCCTAAACTATGAAATTTCAAACTGTGAGTATAATTCTTATTCCTTCAAAAACTGTAGATTATACATGCACTACATTTAAATAGTGGAAAACCTTGTCATAAGTCATTCGTGTATAAACTACCTAAACCTTATTTTACGGGGTACATACAAGGACTTTTAGTGATAAATCTATAAATTGTATTAAAATAAAATTATACTATATAAGTAATGTATAAATATTGAAAAGGGAGGCATTTTCGTGACATAGGGAATTTTTTATACTTTTTCGAAGGGATGTCACAGAGGAACCATTTGGTGTTAATGCGCCTGCCGATAGCTCCTGAGCCCTAGGAAAAAAATATGTCAACTACCAACAATGAAAGCCCAGTTAGAACCAACTGGTTTCTCTGTGACATCCCTCCCCAAAAGTATAAAAAATCGCCTATGTCACGAAGATACCTCACTTTACCCTATATCTGGAAGACGTAGTTGGTCATTCGTTGTATTCTCACAGCCGCTCCAGTCTTCACAATGAACCGTAACTATGCGACATACTGATATACATGCCAGTACATACAGTGATTTTTGTAATTTTACTTCCTCCAACGCTGGGTCACATCGGACGATGAATGAAATGGGTGAAATTATGCTCAAATGTGTCCCGGATCTATGGAGCTTAGAGCTACCCGACATTCGTCTTTCAGGAGAAGGGAAAAACCCAGAAATACCTTATCCTGGTAACTCACCCTGACCGAGATTCGAACTCGGGACCTCTTGAACGTGAGGCAGACATGCTGCCATCTATGCCACCAAGGCGGTCTACATACACTGAGTACTCATTTTAAAATAATAAGCCTTTGTCTGCTAAATTGGGCGAAAATTCTGAGGAAGGTTCATTTAATTTATTCATTAATCTCTGTTGGCAGGCTGAGGGACAGCCCGTGGAGTGTCGTCCGTGTACCTATCCTCGGAAGGAAAACCACGAAAGACGGGAATGTGGGTTTTGCAGGATGGTGGTTTGAATTTAGATTGAAGAAAAGAAGGGAGGCAGCCGAAGCTCCTCGACGGTTGAGAAATTAGGTGTAACAGCCAGTTGTGCATCGCTGGGTGAAAAGTTGAAAGGAAAATACATTGATTGAATTAGAATCCTGGCAATTCTTGGGTGGGAATAATTTTGAGTTGGTAGAATAACCTTAGGTTACCGGTTATACTTACAAGTCATACGGGGAAGCCGGTACCACTTTAGGAGGCGTTCATTGGGACGATAATCCCCAAGAGACCTAAGCAGGGCGCTCTGATGGTGAGGTAAACTCTAGTAGAATTTCTTGGCCCGGCGTCTAATCACATCCTCCACAAAGGGCAGAGATGAGGTTTCATGGAGTAGTCTCACGGGAAAGCATCCGAAGACATCTAAGAGCAGTATGTTCGTGTCCGCAGTCATACCCCAGACTTCGCACGCGTAAAGCATGATAGGAAACACTAAAGCCTTAGAGGGATAGGCATCGTGGACCCCATCATCGGGTATAGCGAAGCCGATGCGATAGGTCCTGGATGCGCTCCCTAAAAGTTATACCCTAGCTGCTGCCTGCAAATTTTATCGACAATACGAAAAGGGCGTATTAAATTTGAGGACTGGTACAAAGTAAGCGGCATTTGTTTTGTGAATAAAGATGAAATATTTATTTACTTGCTTTTGTGATTTAATATTCTTTTAAAACCCTGTTAAAAGGGAGTAACACTGGTTAAAGCCAATTGGATTTACTTTATTACATCGATAAGTTTCCATGGTGACTCGCGGCTCAAAGTACATTTTTGGGCGTGTTAATAGTCAGACAAGCAGTTCTCTTAGAGTGCCTGTAGTAAACATATCTTAAAAGATATGCTAAAGTGGAAGGAGCATTTAGTAGAGCACTCTTTTAACATTTAATGGAGGAGGTTTAAAAGCATGCCGTTTTAATAGCATTAACTTAAGTTCCTTCTCAACTAGAATAAAGGGACATCAACTGATGGACAGATCTTTCTAAGCGGATCCGTATGTAATGACTTGTTGACCAAGAGATAAAAAAGGGAATAATGTTTTCCCACTTGAGAAAAGTATAAGATTAGGAAAATTCAAACAAATAACAAACAAGTCTCACAAATTGTTCACTGCACAAATACATTTGCCGTAAAGTTGTGTGTTTTAGCAAGCTTTAGATTTCTATGCAGTGAGATATCTATCTATTGCCGTTTACCCTTATACAAAGGTTATTCAGAATGTGGACTTATGAACACATTACCAGAAATTTCAAGACATTTAATTTGCTTTGCCATGAAGATATCTTAAAGGTTTGTTAGTAGGTTACCAACAGTCTCCATATGGCAACCTTGGTTTTCGGGTTAACCTCGCCCCACGACTTGACCACCGGACCCATTTCTCAGGTGGAGGTACCCAGAGGGCGGTGTACATTACCTCCAATGGTAGGGTGACAGTGAAGATGGCAATGAAGCGAGAAGAGATAAGGCTTTTACCGTGGACTTCGAACAACGTAGGCCATAGGGGACACTTCACATGTGGAGTTTGTTTAGTTAACTCGTGTGCACGTAGGCCGCCTCTTTTGACGAACCCTTATAATCTACAACCCCGGCCCTCCCTTTCCCAGTCCGTTCTGCAAGGTTGCCACCTTTCTCGATACGTCATGGGTACCGTACGAGGCTTCATCTAAATAAATTATCTTTTGTCCATTACTGCAAAACTTCCTTAGTCTTGACGGCATAGATATACTGGATTCCATAATAACCCTTACCTTATTCAAAGTGCGGTATTTGAAACCCAGTTCCTTTAGGAGACCGTACAATGTGCAGCGCCCATAAGGAAAATCACAAATTTCTTGCAAATGTGCAATCAACCCGTCTAAGGTGGCCACTCTCATTTTTGCAAATAATCTATGAAGTTCTCCGCAAATTAAATCTCATGTGAAACTATCTACTTTAGAAAAACGTTTCCATTTGTTTTCACACTTGATCGGCGTCTTTGGTATTCCTTTCGTCACAATATTTCTTACTGTATTTCTGTGAATACCCAGAATTTATCATCAAATTCATTGCATGACCCCTCAAAAAGATTATTTGTCAGCACATATTTATATGTGTTCAAAACAAGCGCTTGAATTTGTTTAGAAACGGTTCCCGTTATAACTGGGTATTTTAGGCTTTTCTAGTAACATAAATCGGCCCAGCAACACTTTGCAAGTTATTCACACCATTGTCATCACTTTGATTATTATCACTTGACTGAAAGTTATCTACTACTTCATTTGCATTTACCACTGCATTTCTCTCCCACGGTCTCCACATCGTGATACACAACGAATTTCTTCACATAATGAAGCAGGTCAACTGGAAGTTGGAACTTTGGCAACTGAGACTCCACGTGGAGTAAACATGCGACTGTCACTTCCAGAAAATCAGGGTTGCTATTGTTCCATTTCTGAAGTGTGGTCATAGATTTATGACGGTCATTAGTGGGCGGTAGGGTGCGTTTCCTTTGAGGAGCAAACTGCACTCGCGTTGACTAGACAAACTTTACTAGACCAGAGGAAGACACCTTCGAGAGTTGTGAGGATTTCAGCCGGGAGCAAGGTCTGCAGTGCGTTTGACGTCAGACAAGCGCCGTGAAATACCAAGTTACCTATATAAATGGCGCTGTAAGTACTGAATCTAAGGGTTTAGTCAGGTGTAGTGGACTTGATGACAACAATGTAGCTTCCACGTATCAAATGGAACTATTAAATTTACAATGTGACGATTTATTGAAGAAAGACTTGAGAGAATTTTACAAGAATGTTCCCCCAAATCAGATTTCCGAGGTTGTATTCACTTGCCGCACTGGCTCGACATATGTGTGCGAAGATTTTTTTTCTGTTATGAAATTAAGTCCAAACCCCGAAGTACCAGGTCGGATCACAATCTAACGTGCAGCCTTCGATTACAAATTTCCAGACATTATCTCCTGACAATTGATAAACTAGTTAAACAAAAACGAAACAGAAGGTGTCGGAAAATGTCCAGGTAGCTTTGTTCAGTTTTTTCTGTCTTTCTTCTTCCTTTTTTTTTCTTCAGAGAAAGTTACTTGATGTTTTCTTTCATTTACTAACATGCCTGACCTTTATATAAACTACGAGTTGAGGTTTTATATATTTTCTCACACCACAGAGCCAAAATATAATTGTTTGTAAACTGTGAACAATTATGTAAATAATGCAGTGAGCATTAATATTACAACACTCAATATGTAAGTTCTACATATTATTAATATCCGATACGTTTCCTGTCTTTCCTACGCTGTCGGAATCCCAACACATCAAACTATCTCCTTCCTCTTGGGCAGCAGAAATCAGCGCGGTGACGTCACACGTTAGCCTGCCTTTCGTTCGGGGGTATATTTGATGGTTAGAGCTCACGGAGCTGACGTCACACCGCCACTGTCTTCGCCTGTGCTAGACAGTGGATAGGGCCGACTTAAAAACGCTAAACCAAGAACCGGGAATTGAACCTGGGACCATTAGCACGGGAACCGCGAACGAAGCCACTGCGCTACCCCGCAGCCCATCTTAAAGGTTTGTCATTTTAATCAAAGTATTAGTCAGTTTTTTAGAAAAAAAAATACCACACTTAACAAAAACAGTTCCGTTTATGAGGAACATGGGTATGGATATACAGAAACACGAAGTTTTAAAAACAAAGGTCCAGGTTGGTAGACTTTACAACATAGAGCACTTCCATCTACATTGTAAATTTGGTGTGATGTACGGTTTTAGGGCCGCATATAGCTGAGTAGTTAGACCACTTGGCTTTCACCAAGGTGGCTCGGTTCCATCCCAGGAGACCGCTAAGTGAGATTTGTGATGGACAACATGACACTAGGACGCGTTTTCTCCGGGTCCTCCGGTTTCCCCCATCAGCACTCCACCAATTTCTCCATCATCATCTTTCTATCATTCATCTCGGCCTCATATATCATCCACTTCCTTCACCCTCACAACCAGACATTGGACTCTTTTTTGTTGTTGTAATTTACGTCCTCCAAAGTTAAGTCATATCGGACGATGAATGGAATGGGTGAAATTATGCTCAAATGAGCCCAGGGTCCATAGAGCTTAAGAGTTAGCTGACATTCGTCTTTCAGGATAAGGGGAAACCCCGGAAAATCTTATCCAGGTAACTCACCCTGGCCGAGATTCGAACTCGGGACATCTTGAACGTGAGGCAGACATACTACCATCTACGCTACCTAGGCGGGCAGATATTGGACTGATCACCCATTCTGGTTCTTTGTCGGATCCAAAGCTTCGGTTCCTCAGGGCCGACCTTAAAAACATATAGAGGAACAAGGATCCCCTAACACCAATAGTGGTACAACTAGCAAATTAGAAGAAGGGAAGAAGAAGACTTACTTTTCGTTATTGAGTTAATGTTGTTTAAAGGTTTTCCAAAATAAACGCATAGAGCCCGCCTCGGTAGCGTAGATGGTAGTGTGTCTGCCTCACGTTCAAGAGGTCCCAAGTTCGAATCTCGGTTAAGGCGAGTTACCTGGATAAGGTTTTATCCAGGGTTTTCCCTTATCCTGAAATACGAATGTCGGTAGCTGTAATCTCCATGGACCCCGGACTCATTTGAGCATCATTTCACCGATTTCATTCATCGTCCGATATGATTTAACGTTGGAAGATATCTCACAACATGCAATTTTGGTGAAATTTCTATCAGATATTTGAGTAAAATAGATACCCTACTATATGCTATACGAAGTAAACAAAATAATTAAAATTTGGTACACGCCTTCAATAACTTTCAGTCTCTATCGAGGTCCCAACAATAAGTACAATATTAGCATTTTGCAACAAGTTTCTACATCATATTTATACTTTAGATTATAGACCTTAAGGCGCACTAAGGTATTGCTTTGACGTAGCATTTAACCAAATGGAATAACATTTATGTCCAATTTACTACATTTCTATGCTCCTAATACTTATAAATGTATCGTTTGTCTTACTTCACATTTTATCGTCCTGTTTACCTACTTTTCGTTTGTTTCTCCAAACACACTAGATATGTAGCACTGTTGTGCCATCTATCAGATATGTAGAGTAGATCACTGAGAGAGAAGCAATTAGAGCTTACCGCCAGATGGCTGTAGTGCAGTACATTAATTATTCTTTTAAACCCTTAACCACGGTTAACACCGGATTTTCTTTATTAACACAATGAAGGTTCCCAGATGAATTATGTGGCTCAGATCATTAATTTTGGGCGTGTTATTTGCTAAACAGTTCGTTTAGATTGTGTATAGCAGAAAAATGTTAAAGTAATGCTTAAACGGAAAGATAATTTAGTGAACCATTACTCTCATTTAGAGCACCCTAACATTTAATGGAGAAGCAACTAATATTGATTTTGCAGCATATATATTTTGTTCTTTTTCACCTAGAATATGGGGTGTGTGTGCAACGCCACAAGCTTCATTAGCGACCCGTTTGTAGCTTCCGTTACGACTGGCTGAATCTGTGCTACGTCGCAGCACGTTTCTTCAATACTAGATTTCAATCTAACACTAGCTCAAAGTGCAATTTATAAACAAAGTACTAAATTGTAATACAACTCTCTACTAACGAAGTATAACAAGTGAAGATGTGCCTATAGTTAACTTTTGGATTAATTTATCCTAACTTCAATCTCGATACAATGAAAGTTCGCAAAACATTTATTTTTGTATAGAACTAAGTGTTCAAAATAATAAAATTGTAACATTATTTTTGTTTGTCTATGTTCATAGAACCCTACCTCTCCCCCTTTAGAATGAATGTCATCCACATATCTCCCTCCAATGTACGAGGTCTGTTCAATAAAGAATTATCATATTTTTTTTACAGTCGTAACTTTTCGCACTAAAATTCAAACTTATTATACTCTGTTAGCTTAATGTGAAGCAAACACGCCGTAGTAGTTTCATTGTTGGTGCTTCTGATTTCCGCCTTTGAGAACCAGGCAAATTAAAAAATGTTCAGCATCGCCTACCGCTGCAATAGAGTTAACATGCAGTTAAAGTTGATGTTAGAGGAAGATCCGAAGTTTTCTTCAAACACAATCATTGCTGATGAAACTTGGCTACATCATTTTGATCCTGAGAGTAAACAGCAAAGCTCAGTGTAGAAATCCCCTTCATCATAAACCAAACAAAAAAGGTTGCTTCTGCTGGGAAAGTTATGGTCATCTCATTCTTTGATATTCATGGAATGGTTTATCACCATGTTGTAACTGAACACACATCAATAACTGCACCATACTACAGGGATGTCCTGAAAACATTCTAAATCCATATCAGGCGCAGAAGATCACATTTCCGTGAAGCAGGCTGGATGCTCCACCACGATAATGCGCGGCCACATATTGCCAATGTTGTTGCTGAATATCTTGCAATAATCAACGTGAAGTGCATCCCTCACAATCCCTATAGTCCGGATTTAGTCCCATGTGACTTTTTTTTCTTGTCCCTAACGTGAAGAAACACCTTCCTGGAAGGCATTATCCATCAGCAGAAGCAGTGGTGAAGGCTGCGGAGGTGATTTTGAAGGATCTTTCAAAAAATGGCTTCCAGCATGTCTTTGAAGACCGTCAGATACGCTGGGACAAGTGCATCGCATTCAGGGGAGACTATTTTGAGAAGGACCATCAAAATTATGAGGATGAGTAAAGGTACGTTGTCAAAAAAAAATTGTGATCATTCTTTATTGAACAGCCCTCGTACCACAACTGTCTGATGGTTTGAGAGTGAAATTCTTAAGTCCTTTACTTTTATTTGCAATGTTTTCAACATTTGATCACATGTTGGTCTATCACAAATGTAATTTTTCTTAAGGTTTAGTGCCTATATATTTATTGACAGAAAGATATTTTATGCCTCTATGACACTCATTTTAATTTTTAAAAATAAAAACATTAGGGTATCATTTAAACACTTATACACAAAACTCGCAGACAGGATGCTTTGACTCTCCTGGTTGCTTAATGAAATGAAGCTGTAAATATAATTGTAAAAATTAACTCTCATTATTCAAATTAATCACCTGGTTACGTTCTCCGGAAGGGAAGGGCCAACCACCTACCGCCCTCCGATATTGCTCCCTCACTCATGACCAAGTTGGAGGTTACGGCGCTCGGATGTAGGCCGTTGACCACGGAGTTTGAAGTGAAGTTTATTATGCATATATTCTGAGCACTATAAAAATGTGGCTTAAGCCATATGCCAGTTTTAACTGTTATTCTCTTATGTTATGCTGAAACTTTGAAAAAAATATCTTACATACTACATCGTGTACATGTGCAAAAGTGTACGAGAAACAAGTGCGTTCTTGGGCATTTGAACAGTTAAATTGAATATTTTAAGGCCTTTGAAGCAAAAACTATGTTACATAACTGAAATTAAAACTATGTTTAGATTTAAAAGTGAATTTTCCAATGTTTCGAAATTTTTGTCCAAATTTCATTTATGGGAACCTCTTAAGTTATCACTAGCTGATAACAAGTATCAAGTATCGCTACGACAAGTATCGCTATTCTAACTAAATGTGAAGTGTAAATGCTTCTGGAAATATTTATCTCGATACAAATGAAGCAATTACAAAAATAAGCTTTTCAAATGACTGGCCTTTAGTCTATCAATAAACAATAGAAGCTGGAAAAACTCATGGGCATGTAACATGTAATCTATTTCATAATGATTCGATTCCTTTCATATTCTCATATATGAAAGGAATCGAATCATTATGAATAAGATTACATGTTACATGCCCATGAGTTTTTCCAGCTTCTATTGTTTATTGATAGACTAAAGGCCAGTCATTTGAAAAGCTTATTTTTGTAATTGCTTCATTTGTATCGAGATAAATATTTCCAGAAGCATTTACACTTCACATTTAGTTAGAATAGCGATACTTGTCGTAAATACTGCACTTAAAACTACTTACTCTCTCCATGCAATCCCGAATAATAGTTGAAAATCGAAAGGATTTTAAAAGAATGACAAAAGAATTGAATGTTTGAGCTGTTTACAATGTTATAAAGATGTACTTAAAGTGAGATCTTTAGATCTCTTTACGATTTCTTCAGAATCTGCTTCAGCTTTTGTGTTTTTTGTATTGCTGAATATTTGCCAGTTCTAAAAGTTATACACAATTCCTTCCGGATGAAGTGAAATCACATACTATTCTCAGAAAATTCGAGGTATATAATGTGTTTGACTTGTAAATATTTTTAATATATTGTACATTCCTCAAAGTAGTTTTTGCTATTTTTAAGAATATAAAAAATGGGAAAATATCGCACATAAAGTGTAGTGGGGAGGTGAATTTTCCTCATGACCTTCATGTAACATCTTGGGAAGTTTCAGAACTTATATACTAAGTTTGGTGTTATCCAAGTTAACTTTTTTGATTTAGGACGTTCACACACACAAACACAAACATACACAAAAGTTTAGGTTGCTACACGAGCCTTTTCTAAAATTTTTTCTTTTTTTTTTCATTTTACATCCACGAGGTTTAAAATAATCAATTTCCAGTGAAATCTTTCGATGGGATGCAATACCTACTGTACCTACTTTAAACAACTTAAACATTTGACAGTTTGTCGATGTTGCAAATGAATGAAGGCCAAAGTCAAAACGTAGCATATCATACAAGTTATTTCAAATTAATGTTATCCACGTTGTATTTAGTGCGCGCATGCGTAGTGGGACAACTATGTTTCTGACATGTAACTTTCTAGCAACAAATTACACTCGGCTTGCAGCGATTTGCTATTGCTGACGATGACGTTTATGTTCCATCAAGCATTATGCGTGCCAGTTGCACGTTATATTACACGTTACAAACGATGCTACAATACAAGTGATGATTATTTGTAATTTATGAAACTAATATACAAATACAATCATAAAACGTCCATTTTCTACGTTGTCACGTGCTTTGGAAACCTGTTTCTCTTCGATCAGAGTGTTTTCATACATATTCTGGAAAGTAAATGGTTGTTGCTTTGGCTAGTATACAGATTAAATGCATCAATTCAGTGCTATGTTGAAATTGAGCAAACACGAAAGAATGGCTGGTTTATTGTTAGTAAATTCCGCCTACTGAATTAATCTACCTATACACAAGGCAACATACCTAGGTGTGCTTCTAGACATGTGCCTTACATGGAAGGACCACTTAACAGCGGTGTCTAACACAGTTAGCAAATGGACGACCATGTTGCATCCGTTATACCTATAACCGAACGTCGCCAATAGCTCTCCGTAACAAGCTCCTGCTCTACAAGCAGGTTTTAATGCCGGCAATGACCTACGCCTGCCATGTCTGGGGTGCAGGAGCCAAAACCCACCTCTCAAAACTCCAAGTCCTTCAAAACCGCTACCTTCGGACTGCAACTGCAGCCAAATAGTATATCCCAAACCACAATATCCAGCTAGACATACCCTTTCCAAAAAAATTTGACTACATCGTACAATTGTCCCACTGTTTCTACTCAAAATTACCAAACAGTTTCAACAACCTCATCCGAGGACTTGGGGAATACGACCTGGACCCAGGAGAGACATATATGGGGCCAAGACCTGTCCTAGGACCTCCTTAAGCAACCAAAACACATCTACAGTATCTATACCATCCCTGACCATATATACCATATATATACATATATATCTATACCATCTTCTACACCTAAATTAAACCACTACCATTAACCCACCCCTCACAATGTCAGTAAGGGACCTAGTCCCGGTATGGCAAGAGTCGAAGTACCCTCCTTTGCGGAGGAGGATTCCCTTTAACGATACCTGTGCTGTGTGTTTTGTCTGAAACAGATCTTGCTTGTGACAAAATCACCTTAACTAGGTATTAAAAATTCCAATTGAATGTGTCTAGGTTATGCATTCAATGAAAGAAATGAACAACACGCAGTTCCAAATTGTCAAATTGGAGCCTCAGGATTGGGAAGTCACAGATCAAATTCCCAAGAACCAATAAATGTAACTGAGTTTTAGTTTTACTTCATTTTTCTATCCTTACAGATTTTCTTCAATCTTAATAACTGGCAAACACCAGGGAGGAACACTGAACCTAGGTTCGGAATGCTTCTTTTCGTAATTGTCTTTCGAAGTTACCTCATGTATGACCAGTGCCCAATGCCTGCGGTAATAGAAAGGGGCGCTAAACAATACGGTTACTACCGTCAAAACAAGCTCGGATTCATTAAAAAAATGAATGTTGAAGATGTGAATGGAATGTTATGTTTGCTTTATTTACTGGCCTCTTTCTTTGGTACTTCCAGGAGGACGGAATTCGGATTTCAATAGTCCTTTGTGAATGGTTACATATATTATACAGAAAATTGCACAGTGATTCTTATCATATGGCTGTGAGGTGCAATAAAAATTTCAAAATGCGTGATGGTAGATGCTGATTAGTTTCTCAACTTTGGTGACGATCAGGTGGAAATCTTAGATGCCTCGAAGCTCTGGAGGAGCAATAAGTCTTACCTCTGGTCGTAGTCTCGGAGTAGAGGTATTTGATACTGCAGTTATTGGAAAATAAAGAACTATTTTTCTCTTTTAAATATTGTGGGATTTATTCCACAAAACAAATAGTAATGTCTGCTACAATTGTAAATAACATAGATACGATCCTTTCACAAACAATTGTTATTGTATTGATGAACTTTATAGTTCTGGCACACGCCACTAGTGCATCAGAAGTGCATTCACTACTAAACGTTTTCTGCGACACCAAAAACACGTGTTACTCTCAGGACCGTTGTTTGCAAAGTGACGCTAAGCTATCTCATTATTCTGGGTTCTCTGCACACGATGTTTCTAGAACAACTGAATTAATTCTCTTTTATATGTCCACGTCACCATATTACGTAATTTCATTAGTGTAATTACAAATAGCAACAATATTATGTAGCATTTAACTTGCATTGTTTCATTCAGTGACCTACCCAATTTCACATTTTCTTTGATTGCTAGAGTCAACATGAAAAATGCAATGCTACGGCCGGGATTTGAACCACGGATTTCCAGGACTCTCCATCTGACTCGTATATTTCCCCGGTAGATCACTAGGGAGGTCTAGGAGATCCGTGGTTCAAATCCCGGCCGTGGCATGAGCTTTTCATGTTGACTCTATTGTATTTAAAACCTTAGCCTATACATGGCTAGTGTGAAGAAATGATTAATTTCCATCAATCCCTAGTGGTCTACCGGGGAAATATACGAGTCAAATGGAGACCAGGAGATCCATGGTTCAAATCCCGGCCATGGTATTGAATTTTTCAGGTTGACTCTATCTATAAAAAAGCCTATATATGGCTAGTGTGAAGAGATGATTAATTTCTATCAATCCCTAGTGATTTACCCGGTAAATATACGAGTCAAATGGAGCCCAGGAGATCTGTGGTTCAAATCCCGTCCGTGGAATTGAATTTTTCATGTTGACTCTGTCAAAAAAAAAAACACCTTAGCCTATACACTAGTGTGAAGAAATCATATATTTCCATCAATTAATTTTAATAATTTACATTTTCTATTTTGGTACAAATGACTTATTCCAGAACAATTCAAAATAGATTCTTAAAATTTAAAATATATGAAATAATCGCCACAGCGGAAGTGTTTTGTGAGTCGTGGGATATTAAAAGGCAAGGCAGGGTCCAAGCGATGGCCTGCCGGTTTGTCAAACTGACACAGAGTAAAGGGTTACAAATGAATGTCCGTGGGTTACTTCTCCCGTTGAATGGTTTTACACCCTGCTTCAAAAGTAACGTATCCTTTCCTTTCCTGGACAATAAATATATGCGAAGTAGCATTAGTAAGTTTACAGTACATTACAATGGAATTCTCGTCAGTGACCGGTTATATGACCCACCCATTGCAAAGTGCATACCCAAATGATCAAAATAAATTAAATTGCACTTAAGCAAGCGTGCGACATGACCAGCTATATAAATATAAATTGCATTTACAGAATTTACAAATATTAATACATTTTCATACCTGTATGTTTATACACATTGTACTTATTTAAATATTTTAAAATAAATTAACCACCACCCATATTTATTAAAGTCCCACAACACCCAAGAGAAGTTTGGGATGCGTGTACAACAAATAGTTTCAGCTCAGTGAAGCGAAAAGAATCCAGCCGAGTGTGTAGGTATCGCGAAAACTAGAAAGAAGTGAATACTTTTCTTCCGACGACGTGGCATTCAAAACACAGGCAGTAATTCCAAGTCGGGACGCGAACTCGCGATCTATGGATTAGTTGTCAGTGAACGCAGCGAGGCGGTTGACCGCAGCTCCCACAGCCAGCGATTTCCGCGCCATTCCGCATCGTCGACCAGTTGATAGATGAGGTGATGCACAGATGAGATTGAGGTTCATAAGCGTGCATTTATACGCGGACCCTCCTTCTTTCCACTTATGCAGCGAATTTTCAAAATACCCTGCTCCCCCCAATGAATATATTTCTATCGATCTATCAAGCTATCCGTTACATCATCTCCCTGCAGACACAAATAAAACAGCAAGGATGGAGATAAAATTGAAACGATGTTGAAGGGAGGAATAAACAAAATGCAATACCTTTTGAAACGTTATTCACAGAGTTGGTAACGTCGCTTGCTTTTGAAAAACTTACTGTACTAATATTCCTTCATCCACGATTTAGGCATTTGCTACTTTCAGTTTGATGTGTTGGTGGATGGTATGTTGGAAAAGTGCATGTTTTATTACATCCTTAATATCGGTGTCGAGATTTAGCGGACGTATACCTTTTGAGACTTCCTGAACTTGTCCATAATTTGCCATAACTGTACAAAAGCTTATTTTGCCTCACATTCAAGAGATCATGAGTTCGAACTTCAATCAGAGAGAATTATATGGATGATGTTTTTTTCCGGTGTTATTCCTTATCCTGAGAGAGCAATGTCATTCCTCTCCTGTTCATCGAGAGGAATGACTCAGGCAGTTTCCTCTGTGGTCCGCAATCCGAAGGTCCGATTTCAATTCCCATGGTTGACTTACCTAACCATAGCTTTTTTCGGGGATTTTGCCAGGTTGCCAGGCGAATATTGGGTAAGTTGATTATGTTGCTCTCTTGTGCCCATATTTATTCATTATACATAACATTAAATCAAAATAAAATATGTTTGCTAGATATTTCGTAATCTTTTTTTCATTTGTTCTAGACGTTCTCGGGCTTCGAGCTAGCTAAGAAGCTGTTGTGACATTGACATTTCGGGAGCGAGCATCTCTTCTATCTTCAGGATGCTGAAGATGGGAGAGATGCACGTTCCCGAAATGTCTATGTCACAACATCATCTTACCTGGCTCGAAGCCCGAGAACGTCTAGAACATACACGCCGCCAGGAAAGATTCAGCTTATATTTTTTTCTAATTGTTCATTTTTCACTATCTGCATTTTACACTGGCTCCTGACATCACTAATCAGTCCAAAGAGTTTCTGAATTACAAGAGTGCCTTCTACAGCTTCTCCCCTGCCATAATCACCCCATTTGTGTTGTTTGAATTTAATGTCATGAGTGATTCACATATGATTCTGGGTGAGTGAAATTTCGAACGATAAACTGATCTGTGAAACCATAGTTAAGTGCGTAATTATACAATGGAGGAACAAAACCTAAACGGGGAAAAAGATGATAAAAGTGGGCTTGAAGGCAAAATGTATGATATCAGAAGGTTGCGTGTCGAATCACGTCAGGGTCACCATTTTGTTGCTCTCTTGTACTCATATTTTATATATATATGTTTGCCGGATACTTCGTAATCTTTTTCTAATTGTTCATTTTTCAATATGCATTTTACACTGCCCCCTCATCACTAATCAGTCCAAAGAGTTTCTATATTACAACAGTGGCCTCTACAATTACATCCTCCGAATTTCCTGTACCTCCTTTTTCATCTCCATTAGTTCATATAATTTCTCACCTGGTGGTCTCTTTCAGGGTAGAAGTGTCAGCGTGTGTCACGTCGGTACATGGCCGGATGATATTCCCTTGGTAAAACTTCCTCCTCTGATAGGACGTCTCGTCTCTGGACCCGCTCTGGTGCGGCCGTTTTCGGACCTCAGTAGAGTGGCATCTCTTGTTTCAGGAAACGTAACGTAAATTGTGTACAGATACAGAAAAATTATTTATTGCACAAAATTCTACATCTCTTAACTACTTTTCCACATAACTTTCGAAATTTTGCAGGCATTTTTTATAGCGAGGCACAAGTTTTTGTATACCTTCTTCATAGAAGTTTGCCGCCTGTGTCTTCAACCATTGGAAACATTTTCTTTCAGCTAATCGTCATTGTTGAAGTGTTGACCGCCAAGGAAAGATTTGAGATGCAAAAACAGATGAAAGTCGCTAGGAGCGAGGTCAGGACTGTACGGGGTGTGGTCAAACACGTCCCAGCCAAATCCCTGTAGGATGTTTTTGTCGTATTTGCAGTGTGGTCGTACGTTGTCGTGAAGAAACACAACACCTTTTGACAGTATTACTCGGCGCTTATTCTTTATTGCGCGGCGCAATCCTAGCATTCAGAAAACGAATCACAGATCTGATTTCACAAGCGATGGGATTTTCAATCAACACCGGCATTGTAAACAAGCACAACAAAGCGTACGTGGCTGACAGCGATCTCACAATGACGCACGTTTCTTCTTCTTGATACAGAGCGTCTATCGCGCATGTGCGGAACTACGATGGCAGCGCTGCAGCGCAGATAAATTGAAACATAACTTACTTTCTGGACGCCCGTATATAAACTTAGTGTTTATGTTGGAGATGTTCTAAGGATATGGTATCAATATCTTCAAGAAAACACACTGATCCTGAGCTACCTTTCATGGAAAATGTTTTATTATTTTGTACTTTCTTAAAAACGCCTGTTAAGGAGTTGATAATGATGTATCCCATTTGAATAACAGTAGCTCAGTATATTTTCTGCGAAGAGAATGTGAAGTCATATCCAGTCTGAATAATTATTGTGCATTTGGTAAAGGGAATATTAACCACGGTAAATCTACCATGTCTATGTCTAGTATCCGCATATGTTCTTTAGAATTTTTATCGTGATATGAGGACCATTTTATAATTTATACTGATGGCTCCAAGAGCTCAAATGGTGTTGGTTGTACTTACATGTGTGGAACCGAACCGTATACATTCGCATTCCATACTAGCACTTCCACTTTTACTACAGAGCTTTATGCAATATACATTTTACACGTACGTCGACGAAAGTTGGGGCACTGCTTAATCCTGAGTGATTCCCTCAGTACACTTCAAAGCCTACGTCAGCTGTACAACTACCGCCCTATTGTGCAGCGTATACAGGATGCTCCACGTTTTACACGCTTCTGGCATTAGCGTGGTGTGTGCATGGATCCCTGGTCACGTAGGCTTGCGGGGGAATGAAATGTCGGATTCAGCAGCCAAGACGGCTACCATGAAGCCCAGGTTTCGAGTACCATCTGTGCGGAGAGCTCTGCAAACCTGCTGGCAGGAGGAGTGGTCCGCCCTCCGCAGGAATAAACTTAGATCTGGGAAAGAACTTCCGATTCCCTGTGTTACCTCCTGTCGTTCATCTCGTCGTGAGGAGGTGAGGTTGGCTCGGTTACGCATTGGGCACTGCTTTTTTACTCATAGTTTTCTGTTTGGAAAGGAGCCTGCTCACAGTCTGACCGTTTTGCAACGAAGCGCTATCTGTACGACACGTGCTGTTAGAGTGTTTTTGCCTAGCACACCTTAGGTCGTCGCTGCAGCTGCCCGCCAGTTTTGCAGAAATACTAGCGGATGACAACAAAGTAGTGGAAAAGGGTTTTAGGTTCTTTTGTAGGTTAGGTTTCAGAATTTAGTGACGGGAATTTTTTGTCGTTTGTATTTATATTTATTTATATATTTTTTTTTGTTATGTACATGTATTTTTTATAAGTTTATTTACACTTGCATACCTTTTTAGAACAATTTATATATGGCTTTTGCCATGAATAATTTTTTACTGGACGATAATAACCGCTGCAGTTGAGCATATCTATGTATCTTAGATCTGTATAGGCCATAGTGTCGCCTTCATGGTATAACCCATATCGTCACTTAACCTATCTAGTACTATGACATTCTATCCTGGCGGTGCTTGCATAAACAGAAAGCACGAGGAAGCGTGTAAGCTGATGTTAAAACTCCACCCTCATCTGCTTCCCTTTAAGAACTTATTGGACCCACTGTTTTGCTTGCGCTTGGCCGTAAATTTCTATTTGAGTTTGTACAGTTACTTTTTTTTCACGCAAATGTTGGCAGCGTATCGCTTTAGCAGATTAAGGCAGGCAGAGCTATCTGTTCTTCCATAGAGTGAGCATGAAACTAATGTAGGTACAATAAAGCGGGAATCCAGCTTAGCAACAGTCAGATGAAATCCCCGACCTAACATGTGAATCTTCTTTTCAAATTCCTATATTCCGAGTATTAAAAGTTATTTTATTCTCAGCTTTTCAGCTACGTTCCTTTTTAATCGGCTCTTTGTACAGTTCTTCCAGCAGCATTTAAATTATTGAAGGGATTTATATTTCCGCCTTGTGCGTCACATACGAGCATGAAAGAATTAAACCTTTGGACTGCTTTTGTTTACTGGGCGATTGTAATATTTTAGTGCATGTGATTGGTTTCAACTTTAGGTATGCAGGAAATTATAAAAATGCTTTAAAGCTTAAGCACTAATCTAGTCTATATATAAAATTTATATAAAGTTGAAGTTTTAAATTAATTTACCTATTAATCTTGAGACTATGGAACCTAATGGAAGAATATGGATACCCCAGACATCTAATTCAAGTGGTAAGAAGCTTATATGAAGTTTCAGATATAATTATAAACACAGGTGAAGAAAAAATACAAGCCATAATAATAAATAAAGAAGTCAGACAAGGGTGTGTATTGTTACCCGCTTTCTCGTACATATTATTGACATTTTACTAAAATGGATGAAGATTTTTGACAAAGGAATTAGATTGAGTAATCAATTAGAGATAAAGGCCTTATTATATGCAGAATGTGTTGTATTAATACAGAAAAGCTAAGAGGATTTACAACCTGTTATATATGAATTCAGCTTAATATGTAATAACTATGATTTTAATATTTCTAAAACAAAAACAAAGGTGAGCTTGTTGCGGTAAACAACAAATAAGAACTAAAATAAACCTTTAGAACAGGTCTTATGTTTTAGACACCTTGGATGTGAAATATCTCAGAGAAAGAAGAAGATATTAATCTGAAACTGTCAGGATTTCGAACTATACGCGGAACAAAACAAGAAAGGAAACAAGAATTAACCTTTATGAAACAATGCCAAAGTCAGTGCTTTTCTATAGAAGTGAAGCCTGGGTTATATCACAGAAGATGGCAAGTAAGATACAAGGATCTGAAATAAAATTATTAAAACTTAAGAGATGTACAAAACTATACAATATAAATGATGTAATAAGAACAAGATTAAACCGAAATGTGTAAACGAAGAAATAAAACAATACAGAAATAAATAGCTTCTACATGTGGAAAGGATGTACTATAATATTCTTCCGAAAATAGTATTGAATTATAAACCAGCAGGGAGAAGAGATGTGGTCAGACCACAGAAGAGATGGATAGACTGTGAGAAAGGGAACAATGTGTCTAAACCATGGAGTGAAGATGATTATGTGATTATCTTGAATCTGGACCAATCAAAGGAGTGCAGTGTCTATAATGTTACAAAACTGTTTCTCTTCAAAGGATTACGTTCTTTTCGTTGGACCTGCAAAGCCCACAAGTAGGTATTTCCTTTCCCCTAGATAAGCGGAAGAAAAGCTGATTGGAGATAAGTAACTCATCTTGTATATGAATGCTTAGAAAAATCTGATATTGTACCCACCTGATTTTTTCTTTTCTTGTACAAACTATTCTCACGAATGTTTATTGCTCTATCTGCTTCATGTCAGTCGAGATAAACATTATCTTATTGTTGATTTTCTTTTGAGTACAAGAGAATATGGGAATGCAGTAGGCCTTAAGTGTTAGTTAAATCGCTTAAAGAGCTATGTGAAATTCCGTTCTCTTTGCATGGCCAAAAGAAATAAAAAATAGAATAACGACTTTATTTTGATAAAATTAAACGAAAAGGAGCAAATAATATCTTCAAAACTGTTGACTACAAAAATTATATGTGCCATAAACAGCGTGTTTTAATGAGCTCCGCATTTTAGTGCAATGAGATTTTCTTTTATCTCGTTCTGTATAGCAGTTACGAAAACAAAACCATACAGAAGAACAGGAGTTCTGAAGACATACCCAGAATATTCATTAAAACATCTTAAACATGTGGCAATTCAAACTAAATCTTTATAACCATTTTTAATATGGGCAAAGGACAATATAAGGGGGGATAGTGTCGTATCCTTGGAAGATACCGGTTTGGCGTCTAACCTAAGTTTCTTTTTTAAATTATGCTCTTCACACACACACAGCAACCTTCTAACAATGCTTTTTCGGGGGAGGTGAGTCGCAAAAGACATATTTCCGGGGAAATGTCAGTATTGTCACCCGAACGTTGGGACTCCCTATAGAACCGGCCGGCAGCAGCAGGAGACGGTAGGCGTTCGCCACGCTCACTCATTTGTCTTATAGCGGTAACGAGGGTTGGCTGGAAAAACATCACTGTGCCGTCTCTTTCCGTTCCGCCTGAGTTCTCGAACTTACAGGATATTTCTTCTAATCCAGAACCTTCTATATTGGCCAGTTGGCCCTATATAAGCAACACATCGGGCTGGAGGAAAGTCAGTTCTTGGCTAGCAGCGAAGCAGTCCGTGCTAGTGTACGGACGAGAATACTCTGTACGTGTATCGAAGGAGTGTACGTAATTGCGAGAGCAAAAGGGAACTGTAACGGACGAACTGGTTAACCGTAATTGTCTGCACTATGTAATTCTGTGTAATTGGCAAGTGTTCAACTGTAAGTCAGTGGAAATAAAGAACATTTTGAGTTTGTGTAATTGGACCTTTAATTTCACGAACCTACAAAGTCACAGTATCTAATTTTGGTTGTAGTAGAATACTTCTCTGGCTTACTATAGGTCCGTCCGCAGTGCTGGCTGGCTGTATAAAGCCATAAGGTTTTTGCCGCCGTTGGAGTGAGAAGTGGAGGATGGCAATTAGCCCAGGGAAGAGCACCGCTCTGCTCCTGGCTAAGGTCCGAGCAAGGCGACCGGATTGGTCGCTGAGGTTGAGACAGAGGCAAATCCCCTGTGTTCCCTCTGCCAAATACCTTGACGTCCTCCACGATCGTGGCCTCACCTTCGCCCCTCACGTCAGGATCAAAGCCCGACAAGGGCATGGAGCACTTAGGCAGTTGTACCCTGTCTTTAAATCCACAATGCCAACACTCCTTAAACTACGTCTGTATCGAGCAATTATCCCGCCCCTGATTCTGTACGGCTGCGAAGTCTGGGGATAGGAGGCTCCCACCACTATTTGCAGACTGCAACGCGTCCAGAACAGGGCTCTGAAAATTATCTACGGTACTGGACGTACATTCCCATCCCATATCCTTCGCACCTACTCCGGAGTCCCATATATTGTAGACGTGGTGTGGGAGAGAACCAGTACCATCTACAATAAGCTAGGCTCCCACCCCAATAACCTGGTTAATATTTTAGGCCGGTTCAACCATAGGATTCCTCGCCGTAGACGAAGTTACCGGCTGCCCAAAGACGCTTTTGACAACTAAACTGAGCAGGGCCACTTTCCCCTTGTACCCCCAAGTCCAGAAGTGGGCTTGGTAAAACCCATACCTTAACATTAGTCCTTTCCCTCTAGCTTGTCAAGCGGGCTGTGCTCAGATGCCGCTCAGGCAGGCGGAAGAGCGCAGCCAGTACTGGGCACAACTTCCCCCCCCCCCCGGGGAAATTGCGCCCTCACATGGCTAGATATACCACTGCCCAAGACAACCGCCTGCGACAAAGACAATTCTTTTATACTGCCCAGATAAGGCCGCACTAAGCGACTAGGTGCTGAGCAGCAAACACCCCGTCCAGGTAAACCTGGACGCTACCAGCATCTTCTGCTGGTCTGCGTGCCCACCCGTTAAGGCTTTTACCGCAGGTAAGGTTTTATGTTGGGGGTTTTATACGATGTTTTGTGCGTTTTTAAGTGGATTTTTGGTTTTGAGGTTACAATTTTGTACCTTCATGTTGTGGAACTTACTATAGGCAGTATATTCGTATATGTATATATATATATATATATATATATATATATATATATATATATATATAGTTTTCAAAATGAGCAGCGATAAACTAGTGTTGCCAACCTAACAATTGAATTAGTGCTTTAGAGGCGGTCAGTAAATACAGCATTTATGTAAACATTTTGCGAAATTCTATTGTATAAACAACAACAAAGCATGAAACATTTATGCAAGTACTAACGCAATTCGAAATAATCTTACGTGTAGCACATGGGCATAATTACAAACAAGGAAGTTTGCTTTAAATTCAACTGTTTATGTACTTGTAGGAAATATGTAAAGTCGCCAACCTGACAGCTACAGTTAGCGCCAATTACGCCCATGTGGAGAATTTTAATAACAGTTGTCGGTATTAATGCTAACTGAACGGATAGAAAATCACCAAATATAACTATAGAGGAATAAGTGCCACATTTGCTGTAGGTTAACTCCAGCAGTTTGCGCTCTCTATCTTTAATCTATTTTACATCCACTGCTTCACGTTGATTTAATCATTCCCTAATTCCTGGAAAAAGGCTTGAACATTCAGAGTATGCTAATCAGAGCATAGAAAACATAATCTCTCCGAAATTCAAACAGAAACTTGACTGAATATTAACCGTAGTCTTCTAGGTTTGCTTTTATATCCATTGTTGGATATAGCGATCTCAACAAACATTAATTCTATTTAATATGATAATGGTGTTGATTATCAAGAGTAGGGAGTGGGTTTAAAGCTCTGAGAGAAGTTTTCTTCCCCTCTGAGCAGTGTTCGGTCTTGCGGTTTGAATCTCATATCTATTTAACCAAGTCTGCTTGCTTCTCCCCTCTTGCCACTTGGTGAAATACTGCCGCTAGGCGAAAGGTGGAAGACAGATAGCTGTACAGACATAGCCGAAAACATCGCTTCCCAAGCGAGGGAACATTTCACAAAGGACATAGCTTGTTATGTGAGCTGCATTTTCTGTTATATCTGTTTTCTGACTTTCGTGCTCATTTCAGTGGTTTCAGTTTGAAAGACAAGTGTCTCAAAATTGATCTTTTGAGAAATACTGCTTCCTATTGCAGCGAGGCAGGGTCAGGTCTCCCTTGAAGCCTTTGAATCCCCTAGTCTTCCACTTTTTAGAACAGCCTGTGTAACGTAACATAGCGTAAAAACTCGCTAGAGGGCCAGGGCTTGCCAACTCGACTGCTGGCCTCATACCTACATACGTAAGGCACAGAAGTGCGATCATCCAACCCACACGGAGAGGAGATGTGGTCGGAATCGTGGCATCCCTAGACGAAAATTGGCTTTCTAGACCAGTGTGCGCTACCGAGTGTAGTTTCTCAAATTCCTCACGATGCTGAGTGTCCCTATAACCCGGATGTAAAATCCGCACCTCTCAGGGGTGAGACAGATCCCGGGCAGCTTCTTCGTAGAGAACCAAAGCACAACGCTCGCAGGATTGATAAGCCTACGTGGTTATACTTAAATCTACAGCATTTATCCTCAAGTTGTCCTCGGGAAGCAAGCCAGGTGAAAAGACGATTAGAAATCGACGTTCCGGGAGTGTGCATCTCTCCCATCATCAGGATATTTATTAAATGTAACCACAAATAAATTACTGGATATAACACAAACATAAACAAAGACAAAACACTATCAAAATTCGCATTACTGAGCACAAGACTGTCTTCAGTAAATTAAATGCCAGGTCAGGAGATGGCGTGACTATAGAAAATTAATTGGGTCAAAGAAACGTATTTTCTATACTCACAAATTCTACGAATTTTCTATGCCACTCTTAAATTTGCTTATAACGCGACGATTGTTTATTAAATTGACAGCGAAATGCTCGTTGAACTGCAACAATGGACTCTAGTTTTGCTAATTGTAGACCGACCAACCGATCAACCGAACGAAGTGCTGGCTGGCTGTATAAAGCCTGAATGATTTTGCTCCGTGCCCACCCGTTAAGGGTTTTACCACAGGTAGGGTATTTATTTTCAGGATTTTGTACGATGGGTTGTGGGTTTTAGGTAGCTTTTTTTTTTTTTTTTTTTTTTTGAGGTTACAATTTTATGTACGTCAGCTTGTGGGAATGGCTGCAAAACCTTTCACACTGGTGTTCCAATTTTAAAAATTGTAATTAGGATGAAATTTTGATGCCAAATGGCTTAGAAGAATTATGTGGAGCTCAGCTTTATCTGCTGTTAGTATTAGCTCCTGGGTTACACACAAAATGATTTCTTTTGTGGTGTCGCCTTCAGTACAGACGAACAACAACATAGTGCGGCCGTGATTGGAACTTCTACCCTACCCCCAGCGCTATTTCAATTGTGAACTTTTCTCTCACCATGAACGTTGGAATCATGGCAATTTGTAAGAAATAAATGTTTGAAATCTTTTCTTTCATTTTAACAGCACTGTATATTAAACCTACTTAATTTGAACCAAAATTGTCGGAGATTTTTCTAAAATAATATAAATAATTTTCAAATAATATTTTTAACTGAATAAATTATCTTGAAAATCTTATTTTTGTGTTGTATTCTTTGAAAATGGTAAGCTGAAACACCAAATTCTATTTTTAACCGACCTTTTGGATTTGAATTCGTGTAACACACGTACGCACACGAATCTTTTTTTCTAGAAGCACTCCCATAGATTAAGGAGACCTTAGAATTTGTGTTGCTGATGAAATATCGGTATCGAATTCCTAAGTGTAATAAAATACTACCTGTAACTATTGGCTGTAAAAAATAAAAATATATAGAGGAAAAAATTAAGTTGTTTCATAAAACTATTGATAAATTATGGTTCCTTTAAGACAAAAAGAGCTCAATGAGATAAGTACGAAGGCTGTTCAATAAAGAATGATCATAATTTTTACGGTCATAATTTTTCGCACTAAAACAACCTTATTACATTCTCTTAGCTAAATGTGAAACAAACACGCCGTAGTAGTTTAATTGTTGGTGCTCCTGGTTCCCACTTGTGAGAACCAAGCAAGTTCAGACATGTTCAGTATCACTTACCGCTGCCATGGAGGTAGCACGCGAGGAACAGTTTGCGGCTTTGAAATTCTGCTTTAGTCTCAACAAATCTTCAGTTGATGCCTATACAATGTTACAGGGGGACTATGGAGAGTCTGTTCTTCCGTACAGCACAGCTCGAAGGTGGTTTAAAATGTTTAAAGAGGGGAGACAATCAATTTCAAAGGAAGGTGGGCCTGGTGCTCCAGTTAATGCTCTTACGGAAGAAAACATCGACAATGCTGCTGCCATTATGAGAGAGGATCGACAATTTACCTTAAGATCACTTTCTGAAATACTGAACATTTCATTGGGTGCCACCCACATCTTGGGTGACAGAAACATTACACATGAGACGTGTTTCTGCGCGATGGGTTCCAAGACTGTTGATTCCCGAAAAAAATAACATTTGCATGCAAGTGTGCATGCAGTTAAAGTTGATATTAGAAGAAGATCTGGAGTTTCTTTCAACCGTAATCACTACCGATGAAACTTGGCTACATCATTTTGATCCTGAGAGCAAATAGCAAAGCTGAGTGTGGAAACCTCCTTCATTACCAACCCCCCAAAAAGCAAAAGTGGTTGCTTCTGCTGGGAAAGTTATGATCATCTCATTGTTTGATATCCATGAAATGTGTACCTAAAATGTTTATGGGTGCACACAATTCCACGTTGTGGACGCCAATTTGAAGCAATTATTTAATGGCGAGCAAATAAGTCGGCGAGCAATGAGGTTTCTCTCAGGGTATGCGTTGATGTATTAGAAGGAGATTTTAATAACACTGGAATGCCCGTCTCCAACTTATTTATTTACTACTTCTTCTTTTAAAACATCAAAATGAAAGTTGCCGACCAAGGGTTACCAATCTCTGTTTAGAGTTACTGACTGCAGAATGTTTATTACTCGATGAATTTATTCGTTCCTCATATATATACGAACCGACAAATATTCCAGACAAAACCAGAGGACTGCCTTAATCGCCCTCACGCCTCTGACTGTTCTCTTTGACCTCACGCCGAAGACCCCTCTAATGGCATCCTAACCATGAACTGTCCACATCGGCTCCACGCCGAAGACTGCCTGAATGACCACATCTGCGCGTGGTGTATCACTTTCACTCTGAAAACTCCTTTTCAAACAAAGTCCCTTTGTGGCAGTTTTGTCGCCATTGTAAATGATCCAAAGAATTTCCTATTCATACAAGTCAAGTGAGCCCCTTTAGAAATCTTATAAGGACACTGTTTCTTACATTGCTTTTGTTATAACACTTTCCCCACAACTGCTGGCCTTGCCCTTGTCGTAACAAAGAACCAACATTCCTTTGACATCCATCATGATTCTTTACTTCTGGCAAACCTTAGTTTCGGTATCAAATTGTTTATCAGCATGTTGTTCCTGCACACACATGAGTAACTGGACAATACTACAGGGATGTCTTGAAAACATTGCAAGTTCATATCAGGCGCAAAAGACTACATTTCCATGAAGCAGGCTGGATGCTGCACCACGGTAATGTACGGCCGCATATTGGCAAAGTTGTTACTGAATATCTTACAAAAATCAATGTGAAGTAATTCCCTCACCCTCCCTAAAGTCCGGATTTAGCCCCATGTGACTTTTTTCTATTCCTTAACTTAAAGAAACGCCCTCGTGGGAGGCATTATCCAACATCAGAAGCAGTGGTGCAGGCTGCGGAGGCGGTTTTGAAGGATCTCTCAAAAAATTGTTTCCAGCATGTCTTTGAAGACTGTTAGAAACGCTTGGACAAGTGAATCGCATTCAGGGGAGATTATTTTGGGACGAACCATCAAAATTATGAGGATGAGTAAAGGTACGTTGTCAAAAAAATGTGGTCATTCTTTATTGAACAGCCCTCGTGTACAGCTGAAAGGCGCTCGGTGTAATTATCCCGGAAGGTATAGCTCGTTGATGTAAATAAAAATTCCAACCTAACCTACGATTTACATATAAACATATGCCTCGTAGATGTATTTAGCAATAGTGTAAATAGCTGTTTTCGGGGTACTTACTGAAGCGTTAGCTATTATTCTGAAGATAATCATCAATGTTTCGTTGTTTTCCGCCTCACAAACCAATGTTGGTGGAGGTTATCAGATTAGCTAGCAACCATTATAAGCCAACCAACCGAGTACAAACAATAACTCATTTGCACTAAGCGACTGAAATGAGAAAGGTGAAGAGTTGGGTTATACAGTAGTCCATTTCCAGGCTTAAAGCCTAAATCCTGGGACCCCTATCAGCAGCTGTGGTGTAATAATGTGGTGAACTAATATCATTTGAGCTCGCTTAAGCATCTAACACCGTCCCTGGCTTAGTGTAAATGAGTGTGTACCTTGCGGCGAGTTTATACTGACAGCAACAAGTTTAATACGATCACGCCGGAAATTCTTGAAGCGAGTCGTATGAATACTTCAAACAGTTTAATGATGCGGCATTGAGCTATATCGGAAGTAACGCGCCATGTCTTCTATTCTAACCACATTGTACTGTTTACAGAAATGCCCCAACTGTTCATCTAGCTGCAATAAATGAACAAAAGTAATCCTGGTACAGGCATTCTCAAGTGGTAATCTCGCACGTTTGTACAGAACTAGCTGGTGTACTCTACTGTTCCAGTGAGAGGAATTAATTATCTTCATGTACCTCTCTCCCCGCTTTTTTTAACGCACAATGATCTAGACGAACTTAATAGTTAATGCTTTCTTTCAGCCTTATAATTGCAATGTCGTGGAATTTCTGCTGTACCAAATAACGAATGAAAGTCCTCCGAAATTTTTGCAAAGGAATATGACTATAAATCGGTGGAATATATGCCATCCTTTACCTACTCAAGAAAGTGTTCCAAGTTCCGGAAATGCTGCATAACCTGTAAGTACCCTTTATTGACAGATAGTTTCTGGTACAAAATCATGTGTAAGCTTTTAGATATCAGGTTAAATTTTGAACCTTTGTATAGATGTATTTTTTTATCTTGAAAAGTGCAGAGCGATGCGCAGTGGTATCTGGACGAGTCCACCTCAGAACGGTTGCAACTGGAGGGAAGGGCAGGTCACTTTTGTATCAGTTGCGAGCAAATAAACACGTGCAGAGCTACTCGATAACATTACAGCTTGTTTCAAAATGTGCTTGTCTCCTGGTTCCAAGAGAGCATTTATAAATGACGCCTCCTAGCAGCACATTAGGAAATAAAGTGATATATTTGAAAACGCGAGAAGTAATAACCAATACCCATAGATTTATAAAAAAAGGAACAATGGTCTGGGTCAGCTATAAAAATCTGTAGAAGGGTATCTGAGGCAGCAGTTGTGGCTGAAAGCAGTTTAGGAGAGTTATTAAGGAAAGAAAAGCGATTGGTGCTAGTGCAACAACGTCCTTCTCTCTGTCCAGTAAACAAAGATTAAGAACAAGCACAAAATACAATTTGGATGTTTTAATTCAGAAGTAGTTACGTGAACTATGAATAATTTTTAAAACACAGAAAAACAAAGATTAGCGTTGAAGAAAGTGCTTATGAAGCTAAAATTTCTACGGTCTTCCAAGGCAGTGTCTGATCATTAAGAAGAGTTATTTTGAAGCTAGGATTATTTGAAAAAAAAAAAAAAAAAAAAAAAACACTAAGCGTGACAGACAAACTATAATCGAACATCGCACCATACGTGCAAAAAGGCTTAAGTATTTACGAAATATTTGGAGATATCGAAGTGAAGTTAATATAGTTTATATGGATGAAACTTATATAAATACAGCACATACTAGACCATATTCCTGGAGTGAAATACGTTACAGGGACTCTGCAGCGATATCGGAAGGCCGACAGTTGTTTATCATGCCTGCTGGAGGAGAACAGGGCTTAGTTCCAAATGCCTATGTACTATTTAAGATCCAACAAAAGCGTGGAGATTACTACCATAGTAAGAATTACAACTGAGTTTATAAGAGCTGCAAAACTGACTTCGAGAATGAAATTTCTTTTTAGACACCTTATGCACCGCCCTCCCCTCTCGTAATCTTACGCATGTGATGCATTGTGGCAATAGGTGCACAATCCCTACCACAGTTGCTACTCATCCCTACCGCGCAGGATTTCTGTCAAGATAAAATAATGCATCTGTACCTTTAATTTGGTCTCATGGTTGTTTGATAACATAAAAGTTACATAATGTTCAAAAAATGCAGAAACCCCTGAAAACGTATTTTACAAGGATTATGATGTGATGATCTCCGTCTTGAAGCAGGATCATTTGGGATGATGATGGATGCAGATTAATTTCTCACCTTTGGTGACGAGCTTGAAGAATTCTAGAAGTTTCTCCAGCAACTCCGGATAGTTATGCGCATCTGTACTTGTTGAGCGATGAGATATTTTTATTTCCTAGGATCGCGGTAAATGGGCTGATACAGATAGTATTATTATAACTGTTGAATAATGAACAAATACTTTTCTTGTTTAAAGATGGAAATTTAATTCCTCTTAAACAATTTTAAATTCTCTGAAACAATTACAAGTATTATTAATGTAGTCTTTGCACAACCAACAGTAGATTCCATGGTGAACTACTTCTTTTCTTGCGCACACGCTACTTATACATCTTTGGTGCATACCCAAAAAATTTTTATGTACACACTTGGATAGACAAATATACAAGGCATGTTTTTAAGTCAGTGCCGTTTTGGAATTAAAGACGTGCATAGATATTGCAATAATGTTATTTTTACATGAAAGCCTGTACCTTAATCTACTTTTCTACATAATTTCCGTGAATATTGAGGCACTTGTCATTAACGTGGCACCACTTTTTGAATACCCTCCTCATAACATTCTGCCGCATGACGTGTTAACCACTGTATCACAACTGTTTTGACTTCGTTATCGTCTTGAACACGCTGACCGCCCAGATGTTTCTTCAAGTGCAGGAACAAATGGTAGTCGCTGGGCGCCAGATCAGGACTGTATGGAGGATGATCTAGAGTTTCCCATTGAACAGATTTGATGAAATCTTTGGGCCGATTAGCCACATGTGGACGGGCACTGTCATGCAGCAAAACGATAGCCTTACTCAACTTGCCAAGTCTTTTGTTCTGGATTGCACGGCGCCGATTATTCAATGTCTCACAGTAAGACGCTGCACTGATTGTCTCATTACGAGGCAGAAACTTCACTAGCAATACTCCTTTTCTGTCCCCAAAAACTGTGCACATGATTTTCCGGGCAGAAATTGTTTGCTTAAACTTAACTTTTGTGGGTGATGATGAATGTCGCCATTCCATGGATTGTTTTTTCGATTCTGGTGTGACGTAGGCCACCCATGTTTCGTCACCAGTAACAATTTGGTCTAAAAAATTTTCACCTTCTTTGTGGTACCTCTCAAGGAAGGTCAATGCACTGCCTAAACGTTGGATTTTGTGCAAATCCGTCAAAATTTTCGGAACCCAACGTGAACACATTTTCCTGTACTTCAAATTCTCGGTCACAATGTGATACAAAACACTACGTGAATATTGAGGAAAATAGTCGCACAATGATGAAATTGTAAAGCGTCTGTTTTCTCTCACCTTTTCGTCCACTTTCTGTACCAAATCTTCAGTAACGTCCGAAGGACGCCCACTCCGTTCTTCATCATGCACATTTGTGCGGCCATCTTTAAATACTCTCACCCATTTCCTTACCATTCCATCACTCATAATGTTTTTTTTCGTAAACTTCACAGACCTCACGATGAATATCGATTGGTTTTACGCCTTTAGCACTAATAAATCGTATATCAGCCCGTACTTCACAATCGACGGGACTCACGATTGTCGGAGGCATCTTAAACACTCAGTAACCAACGCATACAATGAAGAATCAGACTATAATGGTGTCAGTGCGTATACAAGAGATGTAGGTAACCAGCGCGCATGCGCGGAACGCCGACCGTAGCGCTGCGGCGGCGGAATCGCAAAACCGTACTGAGTTAAAAAACATGCCTCGTATGTCTTACCCCTAAGATTTTCAAAAACAGAAGAACAAAATCTTGTTAAAACATTCACCAACCTATCATGTTACGTAGTCATGGTTACACCATTACCGACTTTACATTATTTGTTTATTTTGTTACCAATATTAATCTTTTTCACTATTCTTAACAAACATGAAGTATAAAAATAACTGCTACACCCTTAGGATACAAGATGAGATTTTTCCGCTCCCTAACGATCAAGTTAGAGTCACAACCTGCATAAGCTGAAAAATTCTCATAACCTGCGTCCATCATCTAAAATATAAAATTCACTCATTTCTAAGTTAGTAGTTTCTCCCTTTATACAATCATTTAGCATGCCTTAATTATACTATCGTTTAGCATGCCTCTTTTTTGTAATTTTACGTCCTCCAACTTAAACCATATCGGACGATGAATGGAATGGGTTAAATGATGCTCAAATGAGCCCGGGATCCATGGAACTTAAAGTTACCCGACATTCGTTTTTCAGAATAAGGGAAAACCCAGACAAAATCTTATCCAGGTAACTCACCCTAACCGAGATTCGAATTCGGGACCTCTTGAACGTGAATGAGCATAGTGATAATTCCTTTTAAGGTGTTTTAAGTATCGTAATTGTATATCTGGTTATTTAAGGTGACACTATTGAAAACTTGAGAATTTAAAAGATGCAAACCTTAAGTTGAAGTGTCTGTTAATAAATATATGACATAAAACTTAAAACTTTTGAAACTGTCCGTGAGTTTAGTATACAAACGTTTAGTTAGTTCAATAATGATTGGCAATCTCCCTATAACTCCTGCAAAGTAGCACTTTAAGGTATGTGTCGATATACGGGTGAAGATAGGCGATAGTACTGTATACTGCCACGAGATGATGACACTTCCCATAGATGGGGAAATGGAGCAGCCATTGTACCGTCTTGTGAGTGCACTTGTGGACATCCGGTAACAACATGGATGCAGACAAACACGGGCAAAGGTGGACTGTATGTTTCCTCTTGAGGGTAGGTGTGACTGCTTCAGACATCCACAAGAGGTTTTACTGCAGGCAATAGGTCTATCACGGGGAACCCTCCACACTATAATGCATGAAGATTTGATGATGATACGTTGAAATAGAAACGTGTGGAGGTGTGCCAACAGTTGCTGCAATAGTATAGTGCAGATACAGAGGAATTATTTGCGAAACCGGTCACCGTCAACGAGTCATTGCTTTTCCACGAGACTCCGGAAAAGAAACGACAGTCTATGGAGTGGAAGCATGCTGCGAGCCTACGTCCCGAGAAGTCACGGCCAGAACTATTCTTTCGGAAACACATAGCAACTGGGATCTGGGATCAGGAAGGGATAATGCTGGATTGGCTTGCTCCCAATATGACCATCAACAGCGAGCGGATTGCAATTCACTGCAACAACTCCGCCGATGCATTCAACAATGCTGCCATCAAAAATGGGGCGGTTGTATTCTTCTCCAAGAAGACAATGCACGACCATATGCCAGTTGCCAGACCATGACCACCATTCCTACACTAGGGTTTACTGTGCTGCCACATCCTTCATATTCACCTGATTTGGCTCCTAGTGACTAGCCCTATCCGACTCGATGAAAGAGGTCATGCGGAGTAAGAAGTTCACTACTAATGACGAACTTCATGCAGTTGTCCATCAGTGGCGCCGGGATATCCCCAATGAATGGTTTGTCACGCAAATACAGAAGCTGCCAGAACGATGGAATAAGTACATAGAGATTGGGGAAGAATACCTGTAATGTTACCTCAAGAGTTTTTTCAATAAATGGTTCCTGTAAACAAAATAATGGTTGTAGTGCCAATCATTTTTGAGTGCCCCTAGTAATAAGAAAATAAGAATATTCGAGTTATTAGATTAGATTGGATTAGATTGATTTGCGTTCAGTAGGTTCACTGTAGTCAGTAAAAGCTATGAATATTGAACATTTCCAGAGGTATAAAATTTAATTGCATAATTGGAAAGTTAACATAAGACACATATTATAGTATACATGCAATATGAATAACAATACGGAAAACAAAGGAGGGATAATTATATATGATGTAAACTCAAACACTTTTTAAATCAGCTTCCACTTGGCTTATGCCAGTACATCTAATCCTTTTTGCAATGAATAACATTCATTGTTAGTTCTCAAATACATTTACATTAAAAATAAACTTTCAACATGCATCAAAGATTTATTGGTAATGATTTGTTATTGGAACAGTTAGATACTACTTACAGAGTTACAGGAGCATCATCAGGATAATTTGTCAATCAGAAAATATTGTACAGAATAAAAAGATTTTGAGCAAAGGTACTATCTAACAGCAATTTTAAAAGAAACTAAATTATCAATTTTTTTCTTTTAGAACATTGGGAAGTGCGCCAAATATTTTGATACTGCTAAAAATATAGGTATTTTTAACTCATCACTAATGAAAGATACATTGAGAGCGGGTTTCTTTGAATAATTTATATCCACCAAATAAATTAAAACTCGCAGATAGCTCCGTAACCAGAACGACTACACTTTCAATTTGTATCAAGTTCAATTTAACTTCGATTTCAGTGATTTTATACGTTTTGGAGATGGACAATCCATTTGGTGCTCGAGTAAAACTGTAATGAATTAGCTTTTTTCCCTTAACTAATTCAATATTAGCCACGTTAAAATAGGCGGATGTGTGCTAGTCTAATTGAAGGTTCATTATTAGCGGCAATATCTGGTGACTAAAATACGGGCTGAATTGAATACCAGCTGCCACAGAAGTAGCAGCTTTTAAATTACTTGACTGTAAACATCATTAGGCCCCTTTGCTTTGCGATACGTACTGTTGATTAAATAGTTTACTTTATTTTGACAGAGAAATGGCAAACTCAAAGCATCAGGTTTGTTTCATGATTCTTCTCTTCCTAAACGCCACAAAGTACAAAATTACTTAAGCTTACGCCCGCCTCGGTAGCGTAGATAGTAGCGTCTCTGACTCAAGTTCAAGAGGTCCGAAGTTCGAATCTCGGTCAGGGTGAGTTACCTGGATAAGGTTTATTCCGGGGTTTTCCCTTATCCTGATAAACGAATGTCTGGTAACTCTAAGCTCTATGGACCCCGCACTTATTAGAGCATCACTTCACCCATTTCATTCATCGTCCTATATGACTTAAGTTGGAGGACATAAATTACACAAAAAAATAAATGGTGGAAATAAATGGTGTGAACATTGTAAATAATATAAATTTATCATATGATCCATGGGTACAACTTCGGATGTCTATACTGGAGCCGTCCAGTTTATATGACGATGTAAACAAGGCGGGAGAATGTATTACTCCGCAGCCGACTGTGATTGGAGGGAAAATCACGCCATTTTATCAACCTCGTGTAGAGCGTGTGCGCAGTCAACAAACTTGAAAAGTTTTGCTTTGCCGTTTTCGTTGTTTGTGTAGTTTATGTGGTATAACTTTTTACGTTAAGACTTAATGCAAAGGTTGGTCTACTGTGTAATATATTTTTTTTCATTTTGTATGTTAAAAAGTGATTTTAAGTTTACAACAAATACTTAAATATTTGACTTCTTATACAACCTCACCCAATTTGTAAGTTAAAAATAAAGGCACAGTGTTAAATAACTGCATGTATTTACTGCGGCAATCACTTGAAAGCTCTACTGACATGCAACTGAAAAAAATGCACCTAATTGGAATTTGACAGTGGACGAGTTCCTTAAACGATTTCCACTTCAGAAGTTTTCTTTGATAATTCCATCGCCTCAATAATATATTTTCATGCTCAAAAATTATATTTTTTCTGTTTCTGTTCGCAAAATTGAAACCTATGTCTTGAATGGTGTAGAAGCTCGTTTTCCAAAGCTAGACGAAATGGGATCATTGTTTACTGCTTCAAGCACTCTTGTAATTGCGGTAGCTCGTTCCTTTCAAAGAAACCTGGTGACTATTGTGTGTTTCAAATGGGAAGTTGTTTGTCCTTGAGCGCTACTAGGTGAGCAACCAATCGGAGTCCTGCGTTGTTGTCGTATTACATTCCCGCTAAGTGGTATGTAACGAGTGCCAACCTAATCAATCTCTATGAAATACTATTCGCGCTAAGACAAAAATTCAGATTTCGCCAAAACTGATCCATGTGGAAGGTAGAGAGTAATGTATGTAACATAACAATTAAAACCTCACATTTTTAGCTCAAATAGTTTTTTCTAATACAAATAAATAAAACACTATTACCTGTATTATAACAATAAGTCGCGACGTAAGCACTGTAATCAGTAGCATTATTGGTTTTCATATATGCGTGTACGTGTATTTGTAATTACTCAGACCTTAAACGTAAATGTTTGACATGACGTGATAAAAGAATTACATTGAATAAACCAATTCGAGCGAGAGGAAACAATAAATTTCCTGCTGGTCTGGCGGAACTTTCTGGTCACATTATATCTTTGTTTATGAATGGTTCGTAATCTCTATTTATTCTAGAGAGTTCAAAGTGGTTGGTTGTGTATGTATGTTCATATACCTTTAATTACTCAGAACTGAAATTTAAACTACTGACATGACGGATAAAAGAATTACTGTGAATAAGTCAAGGTGCTAAATTCGAGGAAGAGCAAACACTTCATTTCCTGTTAGCCTCTGGATTGCTGTATGCCTATTTTTATGAATAAATGCTGGATAAGAAGTGTTTATTTACTCTGGAGAGTTCAGACCAATATCATTCAGTTGTTCTTTACACAACAGTAGAGTGAGAGTTAAATAGCGCAATGGCTTCTTGCGGTGAAATTAGTGGCGAGTCAAAAAGGCAGGTATTGCGAATTAAGGCTCAAAGTATTATTTTTAGGGTGTACACGTTCTTCAAAAAAATTTCGGAAACAGAAACTAAAAATGAGTTATTGCAAAGAGTACTTGCGTTTAAAATCACGGAAAAAGAATATCAGCTGGATCAACTTGCAAATGAAATGGAACATGAGGTAATACGCCTCCCACCTTACCACTGCTAATATAATCCAATTGATTTGGTGTGGGCTCAAATAAAAAGGTGGTTGCAGAAGTGAGACTTTTAACCTGACGGACTTTGAACGACTTCTTCACGAAGAAATTGACAATGTAACACAACACGACTGGGAAAATTGCGTAAGGCATGCAGAAAACCTTCAAGAAGACGATTTTAAGAAATAAATAGCACGTGACGAGATTTTGGAACCTATAATCATAAATTTGCAAGACTCAGACGATGAAGACAGTGACAATGACGCATTGTCTCCAAACGGAACTGACATTGACACCGATATGGATGAGCCACTGGCAGTTCCATTGGAATAGAAAAACAGGTAATTCATAAACTATAATTATAGTGATAGGATTTAAAACTATACATAATTTGCTAAAATGCTTTTTCCAATGTTGATTTTGGCAACTGCATCATTGTGAAAGTTTTTAAAATATAATTTGCTTACCCTACCGTCTGCGCCAAACAGACCTGCATGTTGTATGACTGTACGAGAAAGAGAGGGAAATATAAAAGGAGTGGGATAACAAGCTGGCAACGTTGAGTATGATACGGCATCTGGTTAGCTGGACTCCAGAACTCTTCCCATTTGAAACACATAGTAATAACACTTTTAACAGATTTATCACTTTCACTTTCTACAACTGGCTTCATTCGTTTTGGGTGTTTTCCTGGAATGGAAAGCCCGTCCGTTTTCCTAACCTCACTTCAAACGGCATTAATACTTGAGACTGAAACACGGGTTAATTCTGCTGACAAATTAACAACGTCCTCAATTACTAAGGTTGGGTATTTTTCATACAACTTGCAAAACACGTTCAATACAATTTGCTTTTCGCCACTTTTTAAAGATTTCCCTTCGTGATGTTTTACATATTGCTCGGAAGCCGCCATGTTTAAACCGATTGTCTTCCCACTTCCTTTTAAGCTGCGCAAGCGCAACATGCACTCTAATTACAATGTGCAAATTACACATCCAAATAAAATACTAATTAATTGTTGTTTGGCTGTTGTATTTGTAATAATGTGATATTGTTTATACAGTTTTGCATTAAATGTAAAGTCCTTAAAATTGGTATGCGAAATGAGAGCGTAAGCTTTCACGGCCGGAGTCAATATAACTAAGGGTTATTTCCGGGCCGTTATGCCGTGGTCTGCTGGAGTTGGATTGTCCACTACTATGATGGACATCTTCAGTGGTGTGGTCGTGGTCGTAGTCTCCTCGGATAAGTTCGAGTATTATATTATTTTTCATCCGCAGAATGTTAAAAGGCTAAAATCCAATGATGTCGCACACGTACACATGCTTCTATTTACATTGCCATATAAACTTAGGACGGCTCTGGGATAGTCAGAAATCTCTAGTCAAGAGAGACTTTGAGCAGACCTACATAGCCGACTTTGGTGTACACTCTATGGACCTACGTGTCGTTATCACTAGAATGACCACTTACACGTTATACTACTGCTCCTCAATGCAGGAAATTTTTTTTCTTGTAATTTACGTCCTCCAAAGTAAAGTCATATCGGACGATGAATGGAAGGGGCGAAATGATGCTCAAATGAGCCCAGGGTCCATAGAGCTTAGAGTTACTCGAATTTCATCTTTCAGGATAAGGGAAAACCCCTAAAAAACGTATCCAGGTGACTCAACCTGACCGAGATTCGAACACTGAACCTCTTGAAGATGTGGCAGAAAGCCGAGGCGGGCGAAAAATATTTGAATGATTTGTAATAATTCAAAGTAATGCTTGTTACATTGACAAGGACACATTGTATTACATTATAGCCGCTTATGTCGGTTACAGCGCGCAAAACAAGTTTGTCTAGAGAATTTGTAGTCCATCTTCCACATCTCTTTCAATCCAGTTAGTTAAATAATGAGCTCCAGGTTCACATGCCCGCGCTGACTAAAGCGCTTAGCTTTGATGTTTCATGATGCAGGTGATTACGGGTTCGAGTTCCGCCGCGGGCCAGGAATCTTTGCGCGTATGTAAATATGTGTACACGACAGTAAAAAAAAAAGTACAAAACAATCAGAAAACAACAAACAGAAAGATAAAAAAATAGGTAATGCTTTCGGAGTTATTAGCTACATTACTTCATTTACAGTCGCGTATGTGATATTGACTAGTAACGTGTATCAGCTAACGAAAAATCCTCGGAAGGATTTATAATTAATAAAAACGTTAGACAAGGATGTGTCTAAGCTTTAAATTGTTTAATATCAGTTCAGGATGTTAGGGATATAAGTGCAGTTAATTTCATATTTGCTACTTTAATATGCTTATTTTTTACTTTTTGTAATAGCTCTCCCACAAATACATTATATAATTTATTAATTTATGGAAACGTAGAGTCAGACTGAAAAATTCAATGCCATAGCCGGGATTTGAACCACGGATCTTCTGGTTTCCGTCCAGCCGCACTACCATTGTGCTACTATGGCCAACGTGCCGATATGGCCATAGTAGCACAATGGTAGTGCGGCTGGACGGAAACCAGAAGATCCGTGGTTCAAATCCCGGCTATGGCATTGAATTTTTCAGTCTGACTCTACGTTTCCACAATTTAGCCTACACACGGCCAGTGTGAAAGAATAATTAATTTCCATTATTAATTTATGTTTTCTGCACACTCATAACTGCACCGTGAATGAGCAACACTAATCAGAATAGTACTCGGTAACTAGGAGTGATGATTTCTTACAGCGCATTAATTTCTGTAATTCCCATCTTTTCTCTTCATGTAGTGTTTACTGTGATCGTTTATCGCCAGCCGTAGCGCTTACTGATCATGCTATTTTTTTTTTTTTTTTTTTTTTTTTTTTTTTTTGTAATTTACGTCCTTTAACTTTTAAGTCATATCGGACGATGAATGGAATGGGTGAGATGATGCTCAAATGTGCCCAGGGTCCATGAAGCTTAGAGCTTTCCGCCATTCGTCTTTCAGGATAAGGAAAACCCCGGGAAAAAACCTTATCCAGGTAACTCACCCTGACCGAGATTCGAACTCGGGACCTTTTGAGCGTTAGGCAGACATTTTTTTTTTGTTAACTTATTATCCATCGATCAGCAATTATGCTTTACAGATGATGAGGCAGACATGCTACCATCTACGCTACCGAGGCGGGCATGACCACGGTAAGAATACATATACGCTGCATAGAGATTGACGGTCACCGCCAGGGAATTTCTACCACTCGGGACAAGGTAAGCTTTCCATTATTATCACGAGCTTATTTTTTTTTAATTACCCTTTATATTATTCGTATTCTCATGTCATATTGCTCCCATTATTTTGCGTTTTGTGTGTAAGTATAAGTTTCTTTCAATAACACCGAACTTAATCGTTATGTTTGTGAAATTTATTCCAATCAAAACTCATCGACAAAAGCTCTAAAACGTAAAATAATTTGACAGATAGGCATGTAAGCTCTGAGAAAATGATAAACATTGAAATGGTTACAATTATTTACCACTTAAAACACATTACGGCATGACAGAGCAGCATCGAAACATCAAAAGACCTTTTATTGAATGTATATTAACTTATTAAATTTTCTAAATTCCATTGTCATTTCAATGACATGACAGCCATTGAATACGTTTCATACGCCCACACTTGTTTGCCTTTATAATTGATTCTCTTATGTATGTGTTATACCGTCTATTGTTCCAACAATTAAGTGTGGGAAGTAGAACAAAATATTTCATCGTAATAACTGATCACTAATACTAAAAGCATTTCCCCAGTAACTGAATATTCATAGCACATTTATTGTGATCAGAAACTGCTTTTTCATTACTTTACCAAATAATTGCAGTCCTAAGATTAAAATAATCTTAATAAACATTATGAAAATAACAACAAATAAAATAATCAAATTACAATAGATAAAAGCTTAATAAGTAATCACTGAAAACGACAACAGCCCCAAATGACATGTTGGACGTTTTGTACTAAAACTGATGCTCCGATTCCAAATGTGCAATCAGATTTAGCCCAACACGTCAGATTTTTTTAGTTCTTGGGCATTAGAAAATAAAGGTTAACACTATAAATGGGATATGAACCCATTAGCTTATACTTAGCTTACTTTTCTACATTTTGGTATAAGGTGCACAAACATTTTTGTTATTTTAGGATTACAGTCTAATTCTGTAAAATGTAATAAAGAATGTAGTTCGAGTTATGAGACTAAAGTAAATGGTAATCGAAATATTATCCTTCAATTTACGGTACTGTTGTAAAGTTAGAGATTTTATATCGATATGTTTTATAAGTTACTAATCTCATATTGTTTCAAATAAATTTATGAGGAAATATTAACTTACAATATTGTGATAAAAACATAGAATAAAATGAGGTGATGTTCACTTGTCACCAAAATCGTTAGCCTCAACACTTCTCTTGAATGTTTCTTTATATCTATTTAGCATGCACCTACTTGCGTTGCTACTAATCTCTCTGAGGTACACACAGGTTCACTTCTCACGCAGAACAGTACGTCAACTCTAAACATAGCAACTTCGATATCCATTCGTAAACTACACTTCCCGCCGACTCCTCACCACTCTTGAACTGCTTCGGTGCTTGGTTCCACTGTCTAGCTAGTTGGAACGTACCGCACTTATCGGCACTGCTCTGTCGACTCACATAACTCGACTGACTCATTATGATCTGTTTCGCTCTGCCGATTCCTCACCACGGAGCCAACCTTGAAACTCTGGACCCTTCGGAGGCTGTACTGTTAACTAGGCCTCGTATTGACCCTTATATAGTCCTGCCGGGGCGGTAAGAAGCTTCTGGAACTAGAGATTTCTTGAAGTACGAATTAGAATGGTCTATTTGCACAGTAATAACATAGCTTGCTCCCGGCCTCATGATATCAAATAGTAGCTCCTAGGGAAGACCTTGTCTCTCCGGATCCTCCCACGCACAAGTACCAATGGAGGGTCAATTGCCCACCTCTACTCTTCTCCACAGTAGGCTTTGCGATTACAATATGAAAATGTGCTGTACATACTAAAAGTTTTGTTAAAAGTGACCAACAACATTGCCTTACTGCTTATGTTGAAATGTAGTTAATGTAAAACCTGCCGGAGTCAGTCATTTAACTCGGACTTTATTTACTTTGATACCTGGATACTATTGTCTATATGTCCTAATAGAATCTTTCATATTTTCATCACTAACAGAAACTAGATTTGATGGATAATAATTTCCTAAACTGTAGCTTACCCACCTCTTGGCGTAGTGATAGCGTGCCTGCCTCACATGTAAGAGGTGCTGATTTCGAATCTCTGCAGAGTGACTTACCTGGATAAGATATTTCCCGAAGTGTTCCCTTATCCTCAACGATGAATGTCAGGTAACTCTAAGCTCTATGGATTCTGGGTTCATTTGAGCATCATTTCACCCATTTCATTCATCATCTGATGAGATCTATTTACGTTGGAGGACATTAATTTAGAAAACAAACAACTAGCACCTGCCTGCCGTGCTAGGGGTTGGATTCCCGGCGGTGGATAGGGGATTTTTCTCCCTCCAAAGTAAGTCCTCATCTTCTCCAGAGTCTGGAAGTGTGAACGAGAGTGTGAATGTGTGCGTGATCTAATGATTAAAACCTAACGTCTACGAGTTAACACCTTCAACGTGTTCCAAAGGAGAACAGCCGCCGATATGACCATTGGAGTTAAAGGCGGGGTATAAATGGAACAAATAAAAAAAACTAGTTACCAAAAGTACAGATATACCTCACGCTTGGAGATCAAGAGTTTCTGGCCCAATGAAAATTGCTGTCTTCAGTATTGCATCGCTCTTCATTCTTCCAGACCTTTCTTTTTGATACTTAGAAAGCTTTTCTTAATCTAATTTTTCTCTATAAGTACGAAAACGGAGCTAAAATGTAAAAATTAAAAATATGAATTCAAAATTCTGTTTTCCTGTTCAGAAACCAACTTATGTAATCAATATATATAAATTAACGTTGGTTCATTTGTTTTCGTTCAATAGCAAAATATCTGTAGATCATGTTATAGTCCCCATAAAATCGGTATGTAAATTTTACTCAAGTAAGATGTAGATAAATTTATACACAAAGTAAATAATTCTAAACAATTAGTTTGTAGTTGAAAGTGTTTCAATTCCAAACAAACGGAAAAAGTAAACAAATGGCAAGCCCTAGTTTACAACTGTTGAAATTTCATAGACCAAATGTTTTCCATTACTGTTCATACGTGGGATGACTTAATGAATGACAGGTCTACCCTTTACTACCACAGTTTTTAAATTGGTTTTCTGGTATGTTTCCATAATCCAATCTGTTTCTTGTATCTAAAAGGGGCACAGAAACGAACGTGTTAGTTGTCATTTATAACTGTTATGTTAAATATTGATGCAAAGGAACTACGGGAGCTATAACTGTTACAGGGAAATAACAGTTTGTCACGCTACTACTCGGGGGGTGAATACTTCCTTCTCTTGATTAATTTGTGTTTGTGGCAGTGAAATGTCTGTCACTTAACAAAATTGTACCTCGGAAGCCTTTCTCGTGGGAACTAAAGGACCATTCCTTCAGTTGAGAGAAACACCATGAAGCTTATGTATTATAGATACAAGTGCGAGGTAAATCGTCGACTGGGGAGGTTGGTATGTAACATTCAAGGCTTTAATCTGAATTCCATTGAAATGAGGAGGGACGGAAGGAGGCTATGAAGGAAAAAGTTTGTTTCTCTGCTACACGCTGCAGCGCCGCATGAAGTTCCATTAAAATGGAAATTGGCAAGCAATGGGGCGGCACCAAGCTCAGCGTTGCTATCCTGTTTATTTCCCTTGTGTGGAACAGTGGTCTAAGTCTGGAGTAAAATAGACACGATTAATAGAGGGTAAGTAATTGGGAAAGTCCAAGCTCAATTTTGCTATCCTGTTTACTTCCTTCCGTGGAAGAGTGAACTAAGTCTGGAGTAAAATAGACACGATTAATAGAGGGTAAGTAATTGGGAAAGACCAAGCTCAACTTTGCTATCCTGTATACTTCCTTCCGTGGAAGAGTGAGCTAAGTCTGGGGTAAAATAGACACGATTAATATAGGGTAAGTAATTGGGAAAGACCAAGCTCAACTTTGCCATCGTGTATACTTCCTTCCGTGGAAGACTGGTCTAAGTCTGGGGTAAAATAGACACGATTAATAGAGGGTAAGTAATTGGGAAAGACCAAGCTCAGCGTTGCTATCCTGTTTATTTCCCTTGTGTGGAACAGTGGTCTAAGTCGAGGGTAAAATAGACACGATTAATATAGGGTAAGTAATTGGGAAAGACCAAGCTCAACTTTGCTATCCTGTATACTTCCTTCCGTGGAAGAGTGAGCTAAGTCTGGGGTAAAATAGACACGATTAATATAGGGTAAGTAATTGGGAAAGACCACCTCAGAATTGCTATCTCTTTATTTCCTTTTCTTAGAAGAATGGAGTAGGACCTGGTACCTTAAGCACGATTAATAGACAGCAATAGTGCAAGAGTAGGCAAACCTAGCTTGGCTATGCTGTTTATTTTCCTTCTCTTCAAAGATGTACTAGATACCAGAGTACAGTAGGCATGTTTAATAGAGCTCCCGGCCTTGATATTGTAGGCTGGGCATTGAGCTCAGCGTTATTAACCTTTTAATTCCCTTCCCTGCATTGAGGGACCAGCTACTGGGGTACAATAGACTTGTTTAATAGAGCGGACAAAGTACTTGGGAATATTTTGCGCGTTTGATAGCTCTCCCAAGCTCAGCGTTGCCAACCTCTCTTCCTGGAAGACTGGACTAATTTCTGGGGTAGAATAGGCAGTTTAATAGAGGAAAAGCAAAAGGGAAACTATTCCACTATTTATTTCCTTTCCTTGATGAATATGCGAGGTACTGTGATTCTTGGGTACATTTAAGAGCAGGAAGTAGGCCCGTATTTTCAATTCTATTGTTTTGGTTCCCTGGAAGCTCGCACAAGATATTAACGCACAATAGGCGTGTTTGATGGAGGGCAGGCAACACGATTACACTAGATCCGTTTTGTATCCCTTCACTCCTTTAAAGAGTTGATTATAATAGTACTTTTACATAGGACAAGGCACCAATCTAACGTTACTATTTTTTTACCATCTCTGTATTAGTGCTTGAGGCACTCGGGTAGAAAGGTAGTTTTAGGGACAACAAACAACGGGACAGCCACTAGCTTGGCATTGCTCAGTGGCACTGGATAACCAAAATCCTCCATCGGAAGAATTACTAGTGACTGTGTCACATGGTCCATATTTCATAACTTCATAAATACTAATATTTTCAAAATAGAAGTAACAAAAATGCAATACTCAATTTTGATTTTATGGGAACATGATAGCGTCCTAAATTAATGAATGAAACCGACTATCGAACCACATAGCACAACGCAAAACAATGTGCTCAATAATATGCTCATTCATCCCATATACGCACACCTGGAGACATTCCTGGATACTGAGGCCCGTAAAACGAATAGTCGCCCTGCAACAGGCTTAACGGTACTATCTTATTCACTACAAGAAAGCAAACGGGACCTGAAGAGGGAGAGGGGCTTGAACTGTTTATCTGTTCAGGTAGTGGAGCTGTTATAAAAGAATGTATGAGAGTACATATGAGTCACCCATGCTATTATATCTAATGCTCGTTTCAGTAACTGCAGTGATAGGTATTTTTCATGGGTGAGTTATGTGACAACACTGTGGTTTTAGATGGACCGGACAAGCTTATCATATGCGGACGGTGAGCATAAACATAATACGGACAGCAACAGTGATTAGGCTACTACATGCGCGCGATAAGTTGAGCGCTCTTGTTCCAAGTCCTCTTTCGGTAAGTTTCCTCTAACTCCGTAAACACAGATGACAACTTTGAAACTTGAAATGCGCTATACACTGACATCTAGTGGCTAATACGCTAAGCTTTATTATGTCCGCCATATTTGGTTTTCAATAATTTCGAGGTTAATTAGCTATCCAGTTTACAACAAAGGTGTGTTGTGTATGTCATTGCTCTCGAAAGGGGTCACATTATTATTCGTCTATCTCCATATGTTGCGTGTCTGCCTCGCGTTCAAGAGGTCCCGAGCTCGAATCTCGGTCAGGTTTTTCCGGGGTTTTCCCTTATCCTAAAAGACGAATGTCGAGTAACTCTAAGCTCTATGGACCCTGAGCTCATTTGAGCATCATTTCACCCATTGCATTCATCGTCCGATATGACTTAACGTTGGAAGACAAAACAGTGGGCATAATCACTTCCTCGTAATACTGGAATTTATTTTCTCGAAGATTCCTCTTGAGTTTTGAGAAGAAAAGTAGTCACTGGAATTTGTATATGGACGATGCTGAATGGTCAAGCTTCCTTTGCAACAACAGTTATGTACATAGGCACGTTCTCCTGAAGAAGGTGCATAACTCCACTCAACTTTCCTTCCTTTTCTCTTTGATATAAACACCTAATCTGTGCAGTTGGTCAGCGTAGTACTCCTCGATTACTGTGATATTCCCATCCTTGCAAGGACGAGTATTGCGTCACAGTCACAAAGGACATTCCATGATCTTGTTTGACTGAACGACCTTAGCCTTAAGAAGTAATGCTTTGGCAAGTTTAAGGCCCTCCATTTATTCTCTTTTGGATAAGAGATCATGGTAGAGGACCGTAGTTTTATATATTGTATATAAGTGTTCAGAACTTCTACCACTTGTCAAAAATGCTTGCTCCAGAAATGCAGATGACTTGCTGCTGCTTTTCGACCGAAGAAAGTATCACTTCGCACTATCTTTATTTATATTTAAATTTACATGAATAATTCGAAGGACCGTTGCTCTAGGGGGAAAAATATTGTTTTATTTTTAGCTTTGAGTTGCTGGACTTCCGTAATTTCAATCTCCAGTAATGAGCACTTACAAGTACGTTGAATGCACTTTGTCTCCAATGCTTTCTTGACTCATTCCAAAAGTTTTGACCTATTATTTTATACAGAATATGAGAGAACATTTAGAACATGTCCGATTTAAACGAATTTGAAGTTAGATATTTTCTTGAACAACTTCGTGTCGTGTCCTTGGAAAATTCTCAACTGTAACAAAAGTATGATACTGTCGCGACCGGTGGCGTACGCACACAAAGAGGCAGTGCAGCTTGGAGATAAGGGACAGATAAACATAGCGCGGAAATAAAAGGCTTGGAAAACTGTTACAATAATAACATGTAAACTGTGGAATCCTGTTGCGACAAAAGAAGCAGATCCAAAAAGTGAATCAGTGATGGTGAAACCAAAACAGATGAAGTTAGATAACTTGAAGATTCTAGTGCCGTCTTGTTCATTCTAGAAATACGAAAAGATGTATATATAAGAGATCAGGACACGCCAGCAGGGAGAGTCGTCGTAATCAGAGAGTCGAATTGGAATTTGAGAATCGTCCGCGTTCAGCAGTGTTTTGAAAGTAAACCCTTTTCTTTGTGGACGGCGACCTTGGAATATTGTAACTGTGTATGTTACGTAATTCTGCTACTCTAAGGGTTGACCAAAGTGTGTTTCTATGGAAATAAAGAGCATTTTGAATTTCTGCAACTTGGACTTTTAATTCTACGTACCCATAAAGTCAAAGTATTCATCAGTGTTGCTTTTTATTTATTTTTTAAGATAAGATATGATATATGCATATATATAGATATATATATATGTTCCAAAAAGTATTCATTTAATCATAGCACATAGAATATAACAAGCACAATCAGAAAAATATACATAAGAAACCAAAACAACTCTTTCCTTATAACGGTTGATATATATATATATATATATTCCAGCTATAGTGCCTCGCTGACAGGCACCCCTTCCCTTTTCTTATGCAGTTGTGTTTCATCCACTATCGTTGACAGTTCCATCACTGTTTTCAAAGCCATTCACTGCTATTTAAGTAGTATTGGTCAAACACGTCGTGAAACTACAGAAGAAGAAAGAGAAATTTGCAACAGGTTATTTAAAAAAGGAAAATCTTTACAAGAAACTGGAGAAACCATTGGAAGACCTATCAATGCAGTGAAGACTATTATATACAAGTTTGATCAGAACAAAACTTACGAAAATCAGTCAAGAAGCGGTTGTTCTGCAGTTCTATCCGAGATGAAGAAACGACAGTTGCTTAGAGAAGTCAAGAAAAATTCTAAACTAGTGCTCCAAAACTTACTATTGTAGTTCAAACACACACACGAAAGTCTGTTTCAACACAAACTATAGCCTTATGGAGCTCAGTATGGAGGCTGAACAGCCCGTAGAAAATCACACATCAGTAAAATCAACAGAAAGAAGCGAGCTGCTTTTGCAAAAGAACATAAATACGATGGGTTTGATTTCTGGAAGAAGACTGTATTTACTGAACAGAGTCAATTTGAGCTCTTTAAGTCAAAAGAGCGAGTAATAATGTGCAGAAGAAATAATTGTGAGCTTCAGGAGAAAAATATAACAGCTTCACTTGAACTTCCAGGCGGTTCAGTACTTGTCTGGGGCTACAGAGTGCAAATGGTGTGGTGGATTTGTGTTATATTGATGGAATTATGAACCATAAGGTTTATATAAACACCCTAAAAGCACATCGCTCCAGAAGTGTGAGTAATATAGGTCTTTCTGAGGATTATATTTTCACACAAGATAATGATGCAAAACACACAACTCTAGATGCAAGGCTATGGTTGTTGTATAATACTCCACGATGAATGCCGACACCACCGCAATCCCCAGACAGGAATCCAGTAGAGAATTTGTGGAGTTTACTGGACAAAAATATTAGGAATCATCAGATATATAACATAAAGGATATAAGAATGCTCTAGGAGAGGGATGGTGTAAAATTACAGTGGAAACAACACAATCTTTGGTGATATCCATCCCAAGTAGAAGGCAAGAGATTATAAAGAGGAATGGAGGGCCTACTAAGTACAAACCGAACATTGTACACCATTTTCAGTGTACAGACGAATACTTATTTTGCATCCACAATTGTATATCTTTGCTTTTGTATGTTTAACTATGTTTATATGAATATATACTATGTGCCTTTATTGTATTCTCTGTTTTACTAATCAATGAATAAGACAATGTGCCTACTGTACTTTAAACTGATGATTTTCCACTATCCATACATCCTTAAACATAAACGCACTGATTAGACGAATACTTTTTTGAGTAAGTGCATATATATAACGATGCATAGATTCAAATTAATACAGAGAAACCAGAAACAGAGAAACAGATGAAAACAAGAACATGCTGCTCATAAGGATCAACATAATGAATTCCCGTGACTGCTGTACACGAGTTCTAAGCTCTAAACTGATTCGAGGTGTGTACGGACGCTCATTTGCATAATTCAGCACATGAGTTATGACAGCAGTTCGTGTTAATAAGACACGACTGTTTATGTACGATATATAATACGCGCCTTTGTTATGTGTGTGTATACACTGAGCTCGGCGTGCTTCTATTTCGGTTTAATGAATGTCGTGCAAACCGAACCCATTTCATGATAAGAAAACACGGCAAGACTGGAGTAGCTAAATTAAAACACAAACACTCAAACTTTAGATAACTTTAAGTAAATAACTCGGCGCTTTCGTGCACAGGAATGGAGTAAGAACATCGCTTTCTCTTTCTCTTGAAGTTGCTTGATAAATTGTAAGTGCGATATGATAGAACTGACCTAGAAGCATGAAATTTGCTTTGTGTAGTGCCACCTTTAGCATTAACATCCTTTTTATTATCTGTTTCTTTGTTCTCTCTTTAAATAATGTGAATTAAGAGAACAGATAGCAAGTTCTTTGCACTCTTATCGTCCCAAATGAAAGGTTAATTTATTTCACCCCACATTTGAAGCGGACTGTGTGTTCCTTTGCAATAATAATGGTATATCGTATGCCTTTGAAACTCCCTGAGTTCTAAAAACATATTATGGCTCAAGGCTAACCTTATTTATACAAGATTATGTAATAAATATGTACAATGTAAAAATATTTTCCTATAAATTAATTGTTCATTCACACTGACCGTGTGTAGGCTAAAGTATGGAAATATAGAGTCAGACTGAAAAATTCGATGCCATAGCTGGGATTTGAGCCACGGATCTTCTGGCTGCCGTCCAGCCACTCTAACCATTGAGCTACTATGGCCAACATACCGACATGACATTAAGTTCTCCAACTGACTCGTGTTTTAAATAGCGAGTCTGCCCTGCAAAAGTTTATCTTTAAACTTAGCGAACTTTGTAAGCAATATAATATGAAAATTTCTTTTATAAAATCAAAGGTAATGGCATTCTTTGGGAAAGAGTCAATTAGTACAAAAATAGCTATAAATAATCGTTGTGTTGAACAGGTAAGCCATTTTAACTACTTGGGAACTGATGTTAGTTATGACAAGGAATATGATGTCTACAATAAAATATGCAAATTTTCAAAGAGTGTCTGGAACAATAAATAGACCATTTAGAAACAAAATACGTAACGAAACAAAAATAAACTTCTACAAAGTTAGGCTGTACCTATACTGACATACGGAAGTGAGACTTGGACGTTAACTAAAAAGCAACAGAGTAAAATACAGGCTTCAGAAATGAAATTCTTGAGAAGTGTGAAAGGATGCAGGAAGATGTACTTAATAAGAAATTAAAATATAAGAGAAGAGCTGGACATTTTTAATATGAATGATAGGTTTAAAGATCTCAAACAAAAATGGAAGGAACATGTTGAAAGAATACCAGATAATAGACTTACAAACCAAATATTACAGTATCATTCTAGAGGTAGGAGATCGGTGGGCAGACCCAGGAAACGATGGCTGGAGGACTTCGAAGGCGGAACA